>CM062265.1:33940178-34215178 GCA_031216635.1 Dissostichus eleginoides | reverse complement strand
ATGTACTCCACCTGCTTGGACATGTATAGCAAATGCCCCATGGAATTTTAACACTAAAAGTTGGACATTTTATTATTCTGGGGAGGTAGGACAGTGATTTAGCTTTACATGTTTATTTGCCTTGTCTCACTGATTTATTTATATCTCTAAAATTCTACCTGAGCTGACGGCTGATCTGGCTGATCTATTTCTATCAGGAGAGAACAGGAGGGGGCGTATCTATCTGACGTAGATCTACAGAGGGGAGTTCCCTAATGAATGACTTGATGCTCGTGTTCAGAAGCCTTATGGAGATAAAAAGACAGCCAGGGAGGAGAATCAACTTTGATCGTCATTAAGGCAGCACCTTCGCTCGGATTATTATTTAGCAGCCACAATTGTGCGCGTTTTCCTGTCATCGGCCCTAATTTATTTGCATTTAAACATTTATTTGGACCAAAAATCCCCCATCTTTTGGTAAAAACGTATCCTGCATCCTTCATCTCCAGGATCTGTATTTAAGTGTTCGTTGCCGGTGTTCTGAATGTGTCGCTCGGCTGCAGCGGTGCTCGCGGCGCTGACCGCTCTGCTGTGCGCGGCGCGGCTGTGCGCGGTGGCGGGGCGGAACCAGCCGCTCAACTACCGGCCCATCATCGGTAAGATCCAGACCCAGGACCGGCTTCTGTGTCAGTCCCTCCGCCTGCAGACACGGGCTGGGGGATTATTATAGCTCTGATGTCGTTTTATTCTGGAATGTTCGAGAAAAGGTGCGTGTGTGTTGGCAGTGGCACAGAGAGGGAGAGAGAGAGACGGCATGTGTCTGCTTGGTACTATAATGTAATCATATGTATTGTATGTATGTTTTTTGAGGCGATACTTCATGAAAATCTAATCCGTTAACCAAATAAACGTTAATTACCGATGCCCTCAACATTTTGTAGTCGGCATATTATTGGTTAATATCGCCATTCAATAAAACAAATCCGATGCCCTTATTAACTCCTGCGCTCACTCAAGTGTCACCATTGACATACACTATTTGTACAACTGTTTATAGTCCCCATATCCTCATATGTAAATATTTTTCAGTATACAGTATTTATTATACTTAGAAGTAATTATTTCTACATTTTGTCTTATTCTATTTTATATCAGCAGAGGTGAAAAAAGTACCCAGATTGCTTACTCAAGTATAAGTAACGACGCTGAAGCAACTTCAGCGTCGTGTAAAAATAGCAATACTACAGTGTCAAAATACTCAGTTAAAGGTAAAAATCCTGCATTCAAAATGGTAGTTGTGTAAAAGTACAAGCGTATAAGCATGAATTAATTTATATATTGCTGGGTAACTCTAAATCAGCAAAATAACAACATTTGTAGTATAATGTAGTGGAGTAAAATGCACCACATTTGCTTACAAAATGTTGTGGCGTAAAGGTAAAAAGTAACATAAGATGAAAATATTCACTAAAGTACAAGTACCCACATTTTTACTTAGGTACAGTACTTGAGTAAATGTACTTAAGTACATTTCACCACTATAAGTACTTTTTTCTTATTTGAACAATGTGTCTTTTGCACTAATTTACGTCTCTAACTTTAATGATAAGTATATAATATGTAAGAAATTATATGTTACTTAGCAGTAATGGATTTATTTGCAACACTTTTAACTAAAGAGGTAACTTACTTTTATCACCTAAACCAGGGGTGGGGAACCTTTTTCCTCTCAAGGGCCATTTCAATTTTTTCAACATCCTCCGAGGGCCGTACAAATTATTGATCTCTGCTTGAAAATACTAAAATCACAGCCCATTAATTTCGCCTTTCTTTCATGCTGTGCAAAGAAAAAGCAACCTCTTAATCCAGATATCTTACCATGACTCGCGCATGCATTCATGTGCACGGTCGTGGCATGACCACCAAAACAGAAAGATATGGACACAAGATGTGTGCAAATGTATTTAGTTTCCTATCCATGTGAACATGATTTAAGAGAGGGGGGGGGACACCTAACCTCCTCTAGGGGGTCCGGGGGGCATGCTCCCCCGGTAAGATTTTTTTTTAAATGTTGAAGTTAAAAGCATCAATCTGGTGCACTTTGAGAGCAACATTAGGAGATCTATGGATACATCTCTCAACACCCATATGAAACAGAACTGTAAACAGATTTACTTTTTCTTTATGGATATTTTACAAATCACTCCCCTTTTAAACTATTCTTGTTTATTAATAACAACTTTTTTTTACTGTCATATAGTATTTTACACCTGTTTACTTTATTCTCTTATTTTTTTATAACTATAATGATCATATAGATACACCCCTGTCAGACGAGACATATACCACGTGATGACACGTTAGGCTCGTGTTGTGTTCAATGACCCTGACCTTGGCCAGGAAAAACAGGCACTCGCTTGTTTAATTATTTTGCAGTCTAGATTTCTTTAATTTTTTTCTTTTTTGCGTGTGTTTATAAATTACCTCGAGGGCCGTACCAAATGGTCTCGCGGTCCGTATACGGCCCGGAGGCCGGAGGTTCCCCACCCGTGACCTAAACTGATATCAGCGTAATGAAATCTGTGCAGAGGCTGTTTGTTTAACAGAAAATCTACGGAATGTGTCTCTACTGATAAGATATAGAGAACTATTACAGGACACCATGTTGTTGAAAACAAACCTGTTGTTCTCATTGTGGTTAGAACTCTGACAAGTCATGACGCCATGACTTATGGTCTCTGTTTGAGTCTAAAGGAGGAATTACAAAGACCTGGCAAGGCCTTTGTCATGCAGGGTTTAGGTGTTACCTCATTCAGGTGGCCTGTTTGTTTTGTATGGGAGCCTGTTTGCGCCACAGAAAATAAAAATAATATCCTTTAAGTCATAATTATGACTTACTATTTAATTATTATGACTTACTTATCTCATTATTTTTTACCTTTTGTGGGTCATGCCTGGGTGATCTGCTGAATCAGGGATTCAGTGGGAAATTTGATATTTTGAGTTGCAGCGTTTGCGTCGGTACAATCTGCAGATAAAAACGGCTAAACAGTTTCAAGTTGAATTCTGCTTAAAGAGGACATATTATGCTCATTTTCAGGTTCATATCTGTATGTTGTGCCTCTACTGTGACATGTCTCCATGCTCTAACGTTAATAATAATAATAATAATTCATTACATTTTTATTAGAGCGCTTTTCGTACGATAAATAAAAATGGACTCGATAACTTTTCTGAGATCGATAAATTGCCGTTTACATGCGTGTTTGTTTACATAAGGATGTGACCAGAATTTTAGCCCGGCGCGCTGTGAGGGGCGGGGCTCACACACAGCCAGGTCAGGACACTCCGCGTGCAACAGTGTAGCAGCCAAATTAATAATATAGAGACAAGCAGGAGACAACGTGTGACTTACTCGAGGGGAAATTGAAGTTAAATGGAATTGGTTGCAAAACCTAATACCACATCTCCGCTGTGTTTCGGATTTAAGCCAAATCCACTAGGCGAACCTACGGACTTGAATGAGCCGGGCGGTGTGTCGCATTTGTTTTAAAAAGGTAGCAACAAAAGCTAGCAATACGACCAGAGGCGCGGGAAGGTAATTTGGGTGGGGGTGCTGAGGTGCGGTCCGATGTGCTAATTACGCACCAACGGGGGGGGGGGTTACACACAGCATAACAATGGACTCCAGTGAACACTATTACAGGCACAGAGCACGCACAAATGCGTATTTGCAATGTAATTACATACACGCTATATCGCCCCCATTGACAGTGAAACGCCACGCGTGAGGTTTAGATTATTTCCCTGTCTCAATCCAAATTTAACTGTATGAAATAAAAAGGCACATTTGTCTTGCACAGTAAATAAAAAGGGCGACCTGGAGCCAATCCTGCAATTTCCCCACAGGTGAAAGAGTTGACATGCTGAAAACCCAACCCCTGCAGGGGGGTCTGAGGGGATTCTCCCCCAGGAGATTTTTTGAAATACTAACATAAAATACACATTCTGGTACTCTCTTGAGAAGAAAAATAAATAAATCTATTACTACACATTTAAAAAAATGAATGCCATTTTTGTTTTTTGTTACTTTGTTCTGAAAGCTGAACCTGCTGCTCCTCACAGAGAGAAGAGGCTGTGTGAATTACTTTACATTGTGGATAAGGGTGGATAGCCCCCATTGTTCTGTGTGTCAAAATGAAAGACAGCCCACACACCTATCAATCATCAAACCGTGGGGTCTTATTTCATTACGTGTTGATTTCTATCAACACGTAATGTTGTATCGATGTATATAGAGATGTACTACCGCAAAAGTATTCTCCGTCGGGGCTTCCTGCAACAACACCACGCCGTTATCGTGATTCTGATTGGCCAGAAGATATTCAAAGATGTTTTATTGAGAAGACGATCACTACGTGACAAAAGTTTTCAAAACCGTTTCTAGTCTTCGGTATTTCCAGACAAGTGGCTACTGAAATCAATCTTACTAACTGCTGTCTGTGCAATTTACTCCGCGCGAGTTGGCGGACTTTATTTTGCTTACTTTAACATCATTTTTCATGGTGGGGCTAAGGTGGGGCTAAGCCATTTCTTGGTATGGCTGTAGCCTACCCCAGCCATACCCTGGCGCCTCCACTGCATATTACACAGATTATGCACGGCTGCAGCAGCAATAACCATAAAATAATAATTAAAATACCACAAACATGATATTGACCAGTATACAGATTATGCACATGATTTTGCAGATTTAGCGTTTTTAGAGAGAAAAAATTCCGAGATACGTTTTTGCGCCATGTCAGTTACTTGTGTTGTTGTGCGTCACGTTAAAAGTAGCCGACTAAAAACTAACAAAAAACTTTTTTTCCACATCTTTTTTATTTTTCTTCCCTGAAGCAAAATTATTTATTATATAGTTTTAAATTATCATTTGAATAATAACATATAATATAAAATATAATCTCAGGCACAATGAAATTAAATACATTTATATAAAATAAAAATAAAATAAATTTCCTGACAGGGGAGCTCCGCACCGCCTGCCTGCCGCTAGGGGTGCTGCAGCGCCCTCAGCACCCCCCTTCCCGCGCCCCTGAATACGACCAACCTTAAACTGCATCTGAAACACAACCACCCCATTCCGTTTTCCCAGCTGGGAGCAAACACGGCAGCTGGAGATGGACAGCCCCCACCTTCCCGACAGTTTACAATCAAAGATGCATTTGCCCGACAATGCAAACATGTTGGTGTTCCTTGCTCGAAATCTTTGAAATACAGATTTGGATATGGCCTGTTGAGGCATCTGGGTCTTTGTATGGACAATGGACTGTACACTTGACTGCTATTTTGAGGAGGGTTTTTTTGCTTGTGAGACAATGTGTGCTCATATTTATTTATATATATATATATAATATATATATATATATAATATATATAATATATATATATACATATATATGAGAGAGCTATGTTCTCCAGTCTGAGTCTATTTAATTGATTGTTTTGGTTGTGTGTGATTTGATGAATTTTTTATAATTTAATTTGTTTTATTTATTATATATAATTTATATATTTGAATATTATTTCACATTTCATTTGCAATGTTGGATGTTCAATAAAAAGTTATGTTTGAAAGGATATACTTGAATTATTATTATATATTATCATTAGGTCAGTGGTGTAAAATGGTCTTACAACGGTGCTGACAATATTATCGTTTATCGCAATCATTTCCGGGAAAATGTATCGTCCAACAAAATTAATTATCGTGACAGGCCTACCCACAGCAGCAAATTAGGGTGACGTGTCTTGCCCCAGGACACAACGGCCTGACGCAGTGGCGGCCGAGGCGGGTTAGAAAAAAAGTGGTATTGTCTTACTTTCATGTTTTATAAATGCCATTGTTATTGTTATTGTTAAACATATTTGAGTAGTGATGGTTGTAACCAATGTCCAGTGGTCTCCAATCAGTGCAATACATGTAGCTTGTTCCACTTCCTCTGCTCTCTTTGCCTTTTTACTGCTTTGCATTTCAAGGTTAAAATCCACGCTGAAATTACAGGAGGACTTTGGGGTCAAACTTTGTGTGATGTGATTTGTGTACAATTTCTTGACATATTAAGGGGACATGGGGAATTATTTTCAAACTGCCTTTAGTAGGTACATTTTGCTTGTAAAGTTTGTAGTGTTTTGTGTTACATGTTAATAATAATGTTTTGTTTAGATATCTTATTCAGGAAAGCTAAAGGAAACACTCAAGGATTGGCAAATCTCACATAAATGAACAACAATTGTAGATGATTTCATCTTCAAGAGTGCACCAGTTATTTTGATTTTTATTAACATTAACTTATATTCTCCTGCTCGTTGTTGTTTTTAATCTTTGTAGTTAGGATTTCTCAGCTATGCATTGTCAACCTTTCTATATCTACATACAATCATGTGATAAGTTTTTCATGTGTTCTGTCATCCTAAGGTGTGTTGGCTCAGGAAAATGTTCCAGGTGACCAGTATGCTCATGGCTTCTCTTACATCGCTGCCTCCTATGTCAAATTCCTGGAAGGAGCCGGGGCTAGGGTTGTACCTGTGAGGTAAAACAGTCTCTTATATATGTTTTGTTAAGGAACCTGTAAGAAGTCCCACGGCTAATTTATGCAGTTGTGTATTGACACACAAACCAGACATATTATTACCTTTTATTATTTGCACAGATACCTAGGTTACATGATTATGTCATGACCTGCTTCACGTGAAACAAGTTGTAATCCCTAAGATTTAAGTCCTGGTTCATTTGGATTGACAGCGATTACCGCGGCAAACGCAATTTAATACTCCAGCAAACATTCTTTTTTTGTAGACGCATAATTGCAGCCAGTCTACTCGCATTTCATGCATTCACCTGCATTTCCTGTCACTGTTTAGCAATACAAGCAACCTCAAGGTTTTTACTGACTCATTCAACTGCATTATGATGTAAACCAGCACCTAATCTTCCCATTGTGTCTGCTTCAATGGGCCGTTTGCTTTGAGAAACAACAAAAAAACGATTTAGGATAGAAAGCTCAGATTGCCAAATAGGTGAGTCCTCAATGAATAAGGAGAAAAGGCTATACATTAAGGTCACATTCACACCAGCCTTGTTAAGTACGGTTGAATGGAGTGTTTAACCCCTTGGTGCGGTTCGTTTGATTTGGTGTGAACGCAGTCTGAGACCTCTGAAGTGAACTAAACAACCGGAATCCGCCGCTGCGTCTGTAAAGCCGTTGTGTCCTTGGGCAAGACACTTCACCTGAATTTGCTCGTGTGGGTATTGTCCACAGTACATGACCGTTACATGTCTGATATGTGTGTAATGTGTATCTGTAAAGCGCTTTGAGCTCTGGAAAAGCGCTATAATAAATATAAGGAATTATTATTATTATTATTATTAAGAACTAAACAACCGGACTCTGGTCTGCCTAAAAGAGGTGGTCTCGGGCCGCTTGCTAGTGAACTCTGGGGCGGTTCATCGCTGATGTGAACGCAGTCCACACCAAAACACAGGAAGCATAGTATTTACGCATCATTTCCTTGAATTTCTATCTAGGCTGTGTGTAACGTACAGTAGCCTATAGGGTCATGCTTTCATTCATTCTGAAATCATTCATTCATTCGCAGAGATATAAACAACTATCAACATAAGCTAGGCTATATTTGCTTTGTGACTGCTTACCTCACTGGTCCCCTGTGTACAGCAAAAAGGCCTTGGTACAATCTCATCAGAACCACATGTTGACGGTTAAACATCCCACAGATAGCCCACAATGTAACTTTATATTTTACTCTTGGCGCTCTAGCAGCTTTGTTTTCTGCCAAGAAAGCCAGCGGTTATCAGTGAAGATTTTGGTGTAATACCAAGACACTATGACTATTAATGCTGTGAGTAAGATGTGTATGGCGTCATTTAAAAGGTAGTCTAGAAAATTACTAAATGAGCATTAATACCTGTTGCATCTGGTGCGAAACTGTGACAGTGACTGACTCACAGCAGTTATCAGTCATGCTGCCTGACGAGTTTTTAAGGGGCGTAGCCTATAGAAGGGGGCAGAACTTCATTATACCAGTAGTTAAAAATGTGGGTTACTTTTTTTTAATAACAAAAATTGGATTTAAATATTTAAGACGAAATTACGAATTGGATTGAAATATGAGACAAAATTACCTAAATGTTTTCACAACACTCAATCTTTTCTCTCTTCTTCCCTGTCATACTTTGACTAGTAAAAGGCAATGGTACTAAATATCCTCTAATGTTGATACTACATTCATGATCTATAATGTTGAAATTATTATTAATAAAGGTACATTTTTCAGTGGTCGCCGTACATACAATGTCGTTTTAATGTGGAGTGGTTAATAATGTATTTGATTGTCTAGGATAGTTATTGGGTTTAACAATTCTAAAACTGTTTTGCCTTTTCTGTTCACCAGAATCAATCGCACAGAAGAAGAATATGCACATATATTTAACGCGATAAATGGGTAAGTTAACTTCAACTCTTGTTTTCTCATTTGATTTGATAACCTCTCTATTTAACACACTAACTGGCTTTTGATGCTGTAGGCCTAATAACAACTGGTGATAGCATAGCTTGCTAGCTAAAAGATCAACAGGCTAATTGAGCACATCAAGTCACTTCTGGCCAATACTGAATCTATTCTTAGCTTATTATACATTAAATGATGGTTGGTGTTGAAATAAGACAATGGCAGAGATGTTGACCTTTTCTGTTGAGACAATTTTTTGCTTTAGGGTCTAATACACCACAGTTGTAGATTGTTAATGTGGTCAGAGTCTCTTAAAGCAGGTTTTAGCATAATATGCTAGCTAGAAGATCAACAGGCTAATAAACATATCAGGAAAGCAATCAAAAGAAGACGTTAGGCCAATAATAAACTATTGTTAGCTTCTTATACATTCAATTATAGTTTGCTGAGGTGGCAATGGCTGAGAGTTTGCCCTATTCTGTGGAGACTATTTTTGCATTAAGGTCTAATACAGCACGTGTCGATTGTTAACGTGGTTAAAGGATCCAAACCTCAGATTTTAGCTAAAAGATCTACAGGCTGAGCAGTTCACCAAATGTTTATACAGACAGAATATTTATGCCCATTACTTGGACTACAGTTAGCTTATAAGATATGCAATGTTAGTTGGTGTTAAAACTAGGGGTGCAACAACTAATCGACTTAATCGATTAAAATCGATGACCAAATTAGTTGCCAACTAATTCAGTCGTCGATTCGTTGGTGACGTCATCACGTGTGTTTCACAGGCAGTTCAGCTCCAACGTTATCGTTTTTTTTATCGGTACAGGAGACATTTAAAAAAGATATGTCATATGTATTATTGCTACATAAACATTATATCGCAGTCTTAGTGTCGCCAACTCCGTTTATAATATGCAATAAGACTAAAAAATGCGTCTATGATGTATTTTCGATCTTTCCAATCCAGACGAGGGATCTCTCTCCCCCGTCTGTGTGCGAGGGGGCGGGGCAGTTCACACACACGCAGCTGCTACATGAAGCAACACACACACGGAGGAGATGGCGGAGAGAACGCGCTCCGAGGTGTGGTTAAACTTTACCCGTCTCGATATGGACAATGCTCGTTACCAAAAGTGCAATAAGAGTTTAGCATGTAAGGGCGGTAACACGAGCAATTTGTCGAAACATTTAGCAAAAGTGCACCACATCCAGACGGAGAAATGCACCGACTGTCTTTCTAGTACAGCGGTTCTCAAACTGTGGTCCGCGGACCACTGGTGGTCCGCGAGGGTACTGCAGGTGGTCCGTGGAAAAAAGCTAAATAAAATCCACTTTTTATTATCAAGGATTTTCGGGGACCTGAAGACACATTTTGAGTTGGGACCCTGAGTCGTGGCTGATCCTGTTGCTGTGGTCCTGAGTCCTGGATCGCGAGCCCTGGATCTTGAGTCGTGGCTGTGCCTGTTGCTGTGGTCCTGGATCATAAGTCCTGGATGGATATCCTCGGGGATTCATCTTCTTATTATAGACACATGCATTTCCAAACATTTGGACTACCTATGTTGTAAATGTATTATCTTCACAATTTACACACGGCATCTATTGCACGTCTGTCCGTCCTGGGAGAGGGATCCCTCCTCTGTTGCTCTCCCTGAGGTTTCTCCCATTTTTTTCCCCTTTAAACTGTGGGGTTTTTCCTTTTTCTGGAAGTTTTTCCTTGTACGATGTGAGGGTCTAAGGACAGAGGGTGTCGTATTGTCTACTGATATTCTGTACAAACTGTGAAGTCCACTGAGACAAATGTAACATTTGTGATATTGGGCTATATAAATAAACATTGATTGATTGATTGATTGAGTTGTATACACTGTTGGAAAGAGGCGATTCCTAGCTTTCTAATGATATCAGGCAGTGGGGTAGTGGTCGTTGGGCTCATCGGACATTTTTGAGAGAAAATCTCTAATGTCCGAGTGCAAGTGAATGCACCACAAGACACGAGCCTTGTAACCCCTCCCCCGGCCCTGGCGCGAGCGTGGAAATATGATTGGCGAACAATATTGTGGCTTTCCAAGTTAACATTGATTGATATGACTGCGATTAAATCAGCATATACTTCTGCCAGGGGATGCCACCCCTCAAAATCTCCTGCCATCCTCTTGCCACCCCATGAATATTTTTCTAGATCCACCCCTGAGTAGGCTATATTTTTCGTTTCGTTTATTTAATAAGTTAATTTGTTTTTTGTTTGTTTTGAGATTTAAATAGATTTTGAAAGTGGAGATAGAGAGAGAGAGAAGCAGCGCTGTCTGCTTAGTTGCAATACTGTGGCTCAAGCCTTTATGCAACTTAGGCCTATACATTGTTTATGTTACTTATATGCCTGTGTGTCCATGGTTTTGAGTCTCTGTGTGTGTGTGTGTGTGTGTGTGTGTGTGTGTGTGTGTGTGTGTGTGTGTGTGTGTGTGTGTGTGTGTGTGTGTGTGTGTGTGTGTGTGTGTGTGTGTGTGTGTGTGTGGTGTGTGTGTGTGTTGAGCGCAGCGCCGTCTGCTTTTTGCAGTACAGTAACTAAAGTAGGAGCATACCGGTAGTTTTTGTAGACCTGTCTGCCCGTTTTGTGAGTGCACTGCGCGCGTGCGCACTTGTGGCATTGTTTGGGATGACCTAATTAAAATACCGTCCGCCGTCCTCTTTGAGACACATACACAACGCAGACAGACACCGGTCACAAAAGTATCAAATAGGCTTAAATTTACTTTTGATTGTCTATAATTAACTATAAAAAAAATATCGGCGTTTTAACACTACGTTTATGTACTTATTTTTACGGTTTGCATATGAGGTGGTCCGCGAAAATCCTTGATAATAAATAGTGGTCCGCATAAACAAAAAGTTTGAGAACCCCTGTTCTAGTAGTTCTGTAGCCCCATCCACGAGTAACGTTTCCACGTCAGGTGTTATGTATGCTAGCAGCAACACACGGAGTTAACTCAATTATACAAACATGGTTAATGATTAGAGGTAACTGAGTTATTTAGTTTGTTAAAGTTTCAGCTATTCTGTTTACAGTTCTGTCATCACATTATTTAATACGGTTTGTTAAAACATTGTTGTTTCTTTTGATGTGAAATATTATGTATTTAATTTAAATAAAAAGCAATGTTAATTTTATTCACAATTTGTTTAGTTAGTTTACCTCATTTTGTTCTTCCAAAAGAACCGATGAGAGTACCGTTAAAAGACCGGATCGATAAGCGGTATCGATAAAAGTAGTAGTACAGTTAAAACCTTAACGATCCGAATAATCGATTAATCGTTTCATTAATCGATAGATTAATCGATTATCAAATTAGTCGTTTGTTGCAGCCCTAGTTAAAACAAGGTAACACTTTTTTTGTTAAAAGCAGCTAATCACTAGACTGCAAGCTAAAGCTGTGTATGCCATCTGAATTTCTTTTTTTAAAGGGACACAGACACATTTTTCTGTTCATGGTCTATGGCTTTGACCTGCTTATTTATTCTCCTGTAGTTGTATATTAAATGCAAGCTTATAAGTTACACTCACATTAAGTCATGTTTCTACACAGGTAAAAGCAGTGGACATTTAAATCAACCTAGTGCAAGATTTAAAAGCCTGGACCCTAATTTTAAACAACAAATTGTCTTCTCAGGTTGTTGCTTCCGGGAGGAGATGTAGATATTCAGACATCACAGTACAGTCGAGCAGCTAAGATCTTTTACGACTTGGCTCTAAAGGTAAAATATTTTGACATTGTAACATTTCGATATTTGTCTAGCTCAAACTGTTTTGGTATGAATTTTGCTATATGTATTAGATTTAGACACTTGAATTATAAGTGAACATTTTATTTTCAATCATGTTGAACTGGTTACTTTTCCAATTTCACTTGATTTTTTACCTGAATTACTTGCGATTGAGACACTTTGATTATAGCTCCTCATTCCTCACTCTCTTGTCCTCTGCAGGCCAATGATGCTGGGGACTACTTCCCTATCTGGGGAACCTGTCAGGGCTTCCAGCAGCTGTCTGTCCTCACTGCCAATAAAAACCTGCTGACCATCACTGATACCAAGGCAGTGGCTCTCCCTCTTACTCTCACACCAGGTAATCTCTCCTTTCACTTGTTCTACCTGTCTGTGCTCTTTTTGTTCACTCTTCTTCTGCAGCAACTCTTCTTGTCTCTCTTCTCAGATGAGTTGTCTCAGCATCCATTACTTTCATTTTTTAGGTTTTTACATATGCATTGAATAACAGACAATGCCTTATTAAGAGGATTTTTGGCTGGAGGTATAGAGATCATATGCATACGGTCATTTGTATATGCTTCCATGTGCACAGTAATGTCACTCTGCTGTGATCATAACTGTGTAATCTGCAGCAACACTGAAAAGTCCCAGTAAAATTCCTCTATACCCAACAGAGAAAAACATTTTGCCTAGCCAGGGAAAAGCATGTTCTTGGTTTTGCATAAATGTAAAATGTATCAAAAGCTTTGGTGGATAGCAGGATTCACAAGGACACTTGCTGTATTGTTTCATATTGTTCATGTGTACATGGAAATTTGTGTATTATTATCAGTCTTAATCTTAAAAAAAGCACATGACTTTACAACAGTTCATCACAATATTGTAATATTATATTTAAATGCATTATTTCATGCAACAAGATGTTACATACTGGGATTTTAAGAATAACTTCTCTTTTGACAACATGAAAGAGGGATCACATTAACTGGAATACTACGACAAAAGTGTCATAGTCATGTGTTTTGAATAACTAAAGGTTAAATTAGGTAGCCGCACAGAAAGCAAAATCCACTTAAGTAAACAAAAAATGATAACAATTGTCAAATGCGTGCTTATAAACAGGGGTGCACATAACTTTCTTAGTGAGTTACTCAGATGAGTACCAGGAGACAGCGTTTGGTACTCACCCCACAGGAAGTGGGGTGTTAATAAGTGCAGTCTTCCTCACTGTCCTCCTCAGTGTCTCCTTCACTGTCCTCTATTTACTCTTCTTGCAAAGATGATAAAGATGCTGCAGATGCACCTCCCTGTCCCTGTTTAATCCTCCGATTTGCTTTCTCCAAAACTTGTTGCCAAAACTGTGAAGTCCTTGCATTTCCTGAGGCCAAGTTTAAGGATCAAATACTAAGAAATGATCACATGACTTGAAGTCATATCTGATTTCAGAGGTGGGAAGTAACTAAGTACACTTATTCAAGTACTGTACTTAGGTACAATTTTGAGATACTTGTACTTTACTTGAGTATTTCTATGTTATGCTACTTTGTACTTCTACTCCACTACAGTTCAGAGTGCAATGGTGTACTTTTACTCCACTACATTTATTTAATACCTTAAAACACTTTACAGATTTGGATTAATGATGTGAAATATAATCAAGTCTTAAATCAGACTTTAGTTCCACCTGGAGTAAATTCACAAGCTACCCTGCAGTA
Source organism: Dissostichus eleginoides (assembly GCA_031216635.1). Classification (NCBI taxonomy): domain Eukaryota; kingdom Metazoa; phylum Chordata; class Actinopteri; order Perciformes; family Nototheniidae; genus Dissostichus; species Dissostichus eleginoides. The sequence goes on along the minus strand of CM062265.1, from coordinate 34,201,187 downwards.
TACAAAGTCATTCAAACTAGCTGCACCTTTACCAGCTTTGAGAACACTTTAATGATCAATAATTATAAAACATATCATATATTATTCTGAAATGGACCAATCTGCACAATGACTACTTATATTTTGATGATAATACTTTTCTACTTTTACTTGAGTCACATTTTGAATGCAGGACTTTTACTGTAACAGAGTATTCCTACTCAAGATCAGAGTACTTCTTCCACCTCTGTCTGATTTCAAACTCTTCTATTAAAACCCTGAGTAAGTTTGCAGCTGTGTGTTTTGCTCCACCTTTTTGTAAATAAAACTGCAGCAGCTTGACCACAGAACGTGAACGTTGCGATCAGCTGATTTGGCGCAGTTCTCCAGTGTGTGCGCGTGCACAGAATGTGCACATGGGGGTCTCCCTCCGCAGCCAGTTGGCGGAGTTTTTGTACAATTCTGTTGTACATACCGACGTTAACAGCAGCCCTGTCTGTGCAGACGGCGACCAACTCTGTCGTCCAGTGATCTAAGCCTCTGCCTCCTGTAAAGCTTCACAGGTTCGTCGTTTATGGCCTGTGCGGCTCGGCCAGCATCCAGTTCAATCAGTCCAAGAAAGTCCAAAGATTTTTTGCTGATAGCGAAACGCCAAAGTGGCTGCTTAATGTCTTTTGGTTTTTTGGACATTTCTAGTAGTTTACTCCACTGAGTGTTGACTAGAAACAACTGTAGACGAAATATGTGTTTTTGTTTTGATGACCTATCAGGTACGCAAAGTGGCGTAGTGACACAAGTGACGTTACGCATTTCAGATGTTTGCCGCGCATGCGTACCAGTTATGTGCACCCCTGGATATAAACCTTCTTTTGGCAGGCAACACAAAAATAATTAGATGTGATTTAAGGTTTGGGAACAGTTTAGTCCTCAGCTCTCTGGGTAAAGGAAATATGATAACTAACTCATTGCTGTGTCCTCTGAAGCTGGCTTAGACTGCACCTGTGGTTTAGTCTGAGTTATCTGAGATTTAACGTGAACCCGCTGCTGACTTCCATTAGGTTTAATGTTGTACATTTTAGCGTTAGAAGGGTACATGTAGTTCAGATAATTTTCAATTTTTCTGAAGGCAACAGTATAACAAAGTGCAAACAAGGAAGGAGACTGTGAACTGGTGAAGTCACTCTACGGGTCCTGTTGGACCTGTAGATTACGGGCAGTGTTGACATGGAATAAAGAAAATAATTTCCCCTCAGCGAGTTATCAGGTCATCTTTCTGCATTAAAACATTACACATATTATATTTTATTTGACATTTATTGAAATATCTTTATAGAAAATCCTTCAGCAAAACTTCTAACTATTTTTCTTCTGTTTCAACTGTAATTCATACCATTATCAGTCATGGTGTCCAATGCATCCTGTTGTTATTTATATCATGCAAATCAGGGGACTCGGTTCATTTTCCTACAATTAGGCTAGTTACACAAAAAACTTTGACATTTATACATTATAACTTTGTAGGTCATTAGATTAGATTAGATTAGATTAGATTTTGTCACTGCACCAGTATAACAAAATGCACTTGGCATCCAAACAGAAATTGCAAAGGCTCGATAAAGGTTGCAGTATATTCATATATCAGGTTACAGTATCAAATTTGTTGAGCCAATTTTAAGTCACCAATAGGCGCGTTCACACCGGAGTACTTTTACCCGTACTTTTCCCGTTTAGTTCCGTTAGTGCCTGGAATTTTGTGTTCACACCAAAAAGAGTACTTAGTTCCGAAACTTTTACCCCCATTTTTAGTGCCTGCTAGAGAGCAGGTACTATCCTGGGGAGAAAAAAGTACCAATTTCGATTGACTGGGCGAATTGCAAACCACGCCCCGTAAAACTCTGAAAAGTTTTGTGAAGCCGCCATTGTATTTGCTGGCATTAGCATTATTAGCAATAGCATTAGCCCCACGCACCAACGGAGAGAGAATAACTTATGGCAACACAAAAAAAAACATGGGAGCGGTCTAGTGATGAGGAGGTGTCGGCGTTCTGGCGATTTACTCGGAAGGCTTCAGTAGAAGCTGCTGGGAGTCCCAGCAGCTTCTACTGAAGCCAGTCCCCAACTCCGGGGACTTCCGGCTGGGGACTTCGGGTGGCAGTATACGCCGTGAAGTGGTTTGCGGCCTGCCAGTAAACCCAAAGCAGAAGAAGAAGAAGTGACGTCAGCGGCTTCATTTGTGTAATCTTCCCTCAGGGAACTTATTCCGGTGTGAACGCGATCTGTACTTAGTCCCATAGGGGAACTAAGTGCTGGCACTAAGTGCTGGGTACTAAGTACGGCAAAGTATTTGGTGTGAAAGCGGCTAATGTCATCAGGTGGTACCTATTCTAGAGTTTTCTTTCAACATTGGTAGATTTATAAGTGTACGTTTATTTTGTATGGTTGAAGCTGACCTCCTTGACCAGGTATACTGAACTTTTGGTATCCTGACTTTCTTCTTCTTCTTCGTTGACTTTTAGAAGTTGGCATTCAGACTTTGCATTACCGCCTTCTACTGGATTGATAATAACACCACATTCTCCAAACCGCTATTATAGCTAACAGAAACTAATAATATAGGAAGTATGAAAAAGAAGATAATTAAGCTTAATATTTCCCCACTTCATCTCTAATAGTAACTAATATTCTCACTCAAGGCTCTGAGGGGGTATGAAAGCCTCTCTCAACAGCCACTGCACTTCCTCTACACTCCCACAATGTTCAAAAACATTCTCACAGCATCACCTCCAATTCTTTCAGACTTTCTTTCTGCCTCAGCAGCACAGTTTATCATCATGGCAGGTATCCTGACAGCTTTCCAAACTGTAATTCATATTTTAACCACAGCAATATCACTTATGGTGATTAATGCGGTTGGATGGGTGGTTCCCATGCAAATGAGACCAAACAGTGCCCTCAGAACCACAATTACATAGTATTTGTTGGATCTGCTAAGCTTTTTGTATTAGATAGAAGATAACATGCCATGCATATAACTTTTAAGGAGAAGTAACGTTTGAGTAACTTCCCCTTACCAATGTAAAATAACTATTTCAACGGTGATGCTGCATTAAGTGTTTTCTTTACTAAAATGTAACTTCCTCTATCTTGTGTTGTGTGAAATGTTTCTCCTCTAGCAGCCCAATCCAGCCGTCTGTTCCGGAGTTTTCCCAAGGATCTTCTGCAATCTCTGGCTGTGGAAAACATCACTGGCAACTTCCACAAATGGAGTCTGTCTCTACTGGTATTTCCTGTTCCCCTTCTCTCCTCATCAGCTGGCTTGGTTATTATTATATTTGGTGGTAATCTTGTAATTCTTGAAGGTAGGGATGTCAGTAGGGTAAGTGCTTTCAAATTGGGGAAGCTGCGTCTTCCTAAATATTTCTTGAAACATTTTCAAATAAAATATTTAGGAAACTCAAGGATAGTATAAGGGGGAGGTTCATCAACCTGGAAAACCTACCTTGAATCCAGGCATACCTATGTATGGTTTGTATGCGACTATGCTTATAATCGATAGTCTTATCATTAACTGTTAATACTACATGCTGTATTTTGGTGCCGTAGATTAATTTGTTTCAAACTTGTCATAACCATACCATAGTCTATGGTTATAACTCACCCTTTAACTGAATCACTATATGTCCGTTAACCTGACTAGATAAGCATGATTCATACACTGTGTTTGTTGAATTGTCAACAGATTTTGGAATTAGGGGGGCTACATTCGTCAATCTTTTGTAACCTTCTAAAAAAACAAACAATCTGATAGGCATCATCAGCTTTCAAGTGATTTCAAAACGCCCTAACAAGTATTTCCTAAAGTTAAGTAAAGTCGATATTCAATCCCTGCCTTGAACCAACAGAACTACAGCCGAAATGCCAAACTGAAGAGGTTCTACAAGGTGCTGTCCACTAACAACGATGGGAAGAAAGAATTCATCTCCACCATGGAAGGTACCATTTCTCCTGACTGCTGTATCATTCATGTTATCTCTATACCTTCCAAAAGCCAATGCAAAGTGGCAGAAATAGCAAACCCTTCATGACTGAACCGGTGTTGTTAATGTTAATAATTATGAGATTATGCATATTATTCAGATTCCGATGGGATTGGAGATTATGAAATATGGATAATGATGGTCGGAAGTTTTCCAAAATGATTGATAAGGAAGTTTTTTTGGAATCTTTCTTCTTTTTCCCTTTTTATTTATTGACTTTGTTCGAACATACATGTAATTTGTTTAAAATACAATTTTACCATTTTAAATTATTATTTAACTTGTACATTAAATAAATAATAAAAGAGTATATTAATAGTTAAATTAAAGCAGTTTGCAAGACAGTGATATAGAAGGGGGTTAGGGGAGGAATTTTTGTCAGTTGACAATGTATCTTTTTTTCCTCAGCCCACCGATACCCATTCTATGCCGTGCAGTGGCACCCAGAGAAAACTCCCTTTGAGTGGGTGGATAAGCCGGGCATGACTCACTCCCCCACTGCCATAAGAGTCTCTTTCTACACCTCCAGCTTCTTTATCTCTGAAGGTAAAGGCTGTTTTTTGTTTGTCCATTTCTTTGGTGCCATTTTGTTGAATTATAGAAGTGCGACTAAATAAAACCCACCAATAAATAAACCTGCAAAAGGAAAAGCACTCTATAACCAAGTTGTTTTTCTCTCTTTTACTCCCTGGACTCTTTCTCTCCTCCAGCCATGAAGAACCAACACCATTTCCCCAGTCTGGTGGAGGAAGAGCGAGCGCTCATCTATAACTTCTCTCCCGTATTCAGAGGCATGAATTCCATCTTTATCCAGAACTATTACTTTGACTAATTCACAGTACCTAAGATGGAACAGACCTGGGGCTTAGTTTAGTCAGAGCTCGTTATTAGGAGAAAAGCAACTTTAAAACCGAGCTCACGATGATAAGCGGATTTGAAAAAAAGGGAAACATGCAAAAACAAAGCTTAAAGGTCCCATGTCATGGCCATTTCTACTGATCATAATTCCATTGTTGAGGTCTACTAAAATAGATTTATATTGTGCAATTTTCCAAACTCACATTGGTTTCTCATACAGCATCTCTGTAAAGTATGTGTATTCACTCTCTGTCCTAAACGGCTTGTTGGAGCTCCTGCCCCCCCCCCCTCCCTGTGAGCCCAGTGGCCGTCTGCGAGACAGCGAGACACAGCGAAACCCAGCCCGAAACCAGCCCGAGCACACACCCCGCAGTCTGGCTGGGAGTTTGTGTGTGTGCTCACACACAGACTCGCAGACTCGCCGCGTCCCGCCGTCTCAGGCTGAGAAATCGGCGGAGCTGCAGCTGAGAAAATATTTAGTGTGTGTGAGGAAGTCCGCGGATTGGTCCATTTGGACCAATCCGCGGACTTAACGTAACGGCTCCGCGGACGTAACGTTACGTTATGTCACTATACCCAAATACGTCACTGTACCCAGGAAGAAAAAGAGAAATCTCCAACGAGGCGTTCTGGGGCAGCATAGACAGGTCTTTTCTGTGTAAGAGTTTTACTCGCTACATAACACACAAGGGGATGGGTAATAACCAGAAAAGCATGACATGGGACCTTTAACATGGCATTAGGTTTTGCTTATAGTCTACCCATTTGGCAAACTGAATTTAATAAAAATAAAAATAGTGATAAAGTCTTGAATACCAAATACTTGAAAGACATGACCTACATTTCAAATGTTGTCAATTGTTAGGGTACTCTTTTGTTGCAGAAAGTCTAATTTACCAATAATGATATCCCCATGTTTTTAAACTACTTAATTGAATACCTTTGCTGGAGTTTGCCTCCATAATATCCATTGGTTTGCTACAGTAAATAATAGGAGGCTCAAACTGAGTGATCAGTGACAGTTTTGCAGTATGTCACACATACCCACTCTAGGACCAATAATTCCCGAATCACTGCCATTTTTTTATTTCTTTGTTTTATTTCCCTGTTTACGTTTTATTCAGGGGTTTCTGAAGACAACGTCGTCAATTAAACTCACTCACATGCGAAACAAGTGTACCTTTGGTGAGCAACAGCATCATGCTCAATCTTGTGTACATTTTTGTATGGATAATAAAAGTAATAATAATAATAATAATACATTTTATTTATATAGCGCTTTTAGGTAGAATGTAATACCTTGGACAGATGAGATACTCTTACAGGGCATGCCCCATTATGTGATTATTCTCTTAGATACCACTTTAAAACACCTGGACTGATGTTGTCAGTCTCTAAATTCAAAACGTTTTTGACTTGAACCTAACAGAATTTCAAACGATTACTATCGCCTACTTTGCCCTGTTTAGCTCCTAAAAGTCCAGGGAAAGAGCTATAAAATAATTCCACTTAAACATGGATATCCAATAAACACCTCCTAAATTGCCATGTTGTGTCGATCATCAGCTAGAGATACATGATATGATTGTCTTAAACCATTTTTTATCCAGAAACAAATGTTGTCCTTTACTTTTATGTATTATTTTGATTCCACTGTATGCACATGTTACTAAATGTAAGAAATCTGTGTGAATGCCTGTCAATGATAAAGGAAAATGTGATTTCCATCTTGTGTCTTTGAAGAACTACTATCATGCTATGACTTGGATAATCATTTTGTAAAAACTATATAGATGAGTCTTGAGAAGAGTTCATCTTTAAATGATTGTATTCTTGTGCATCTCTGTGGGCCTTCAACATTTGTATTCAACAGAAAATAGTATTTTGTATATCACATTGTCAGAGTAGTTACAATAACTCCAAAGATCATCAGCATTTGAATGCGTATAGTGTTTACATCGAAACAATTGTTTTATTTTTACACGGGGCCAAAATAATGACATTGACTTCATCATATATACTTTTTTTAATTCCCAAATTGTGATCATAAAAGTATATCTAGTCTAATCTAAAACTGAAACATTGAGGCAGACTTGGGGTTTTAAAATGACAGAAAAAAAGTTCTTTATAGGAAAATGTGAATTGTATTGAGCAATTTACAATTGTTACATTTTGAAATGTAACTATACGTGTGTGGCATGGCATCATAACATTAAGGCATGTTTTACATGTTTTTTACAAGTAACAATTCAAAATATATTATACCAAATCGATAACAGATATTTATGTTTTATTAGGTAAACAAAAACAATTTATAAACTGAATATATATACATATATATATTTCTTTTTTTGCTGTTTGGTTTACATTTTGCTTACCTCCATTGAATCCTAATGTTTCATTTTGCAAGACAATCCCCCCCGGTAAACATGCAGCCACAACAAGTAAAAATAAATATATATTTGCTTTGTTCAAAAAAATAAATGATGAGCCCTACGAACTACCTACTTGTCCAAATTATTTGGGTCCTTTCTGTATAACATGTACCAGTTCAACACAGTGGCTTTGGCTATATTGATTGTACACATTTGTTGGTTTGACCATGTGATGATCAGACAATAAAGAGAGTCAAGTACACCTCAGTGCTTCCAATATCCTTTGTTTCCTCTGAAAAGAAGAAGCATGCAGAGTTTGTGTTTACTGTACGCCCCTAACATCTGCACTTTATCTGACTGACAGAGAGATAATGGGATTTTGCGTAGTGTGAAATTATTACTTTTCACCACGCAGCCTTAACCTGCTACAAAACAGCTGTACCAGTTGAGCCCCGAGCCTGTTTTTCAGGCCTCAGGCTCGAAAATGACATTCCCAGAACAATTGACTATATCTTCACTTCTAAAAGGGGTATATTAATTATCTTTTTTCTCAAATCAATCAATCAATGTTTATTTATATAGCCCAATATCACAAATGTTACATTTGTCTCAGTGGACTTCACAGTTTGTACAGAATATCAGTATGACAATACCTGTCCTTTGACCCTCACATCGTACAAGGAAAAACTTCCAGAGAAAACCCCACAGTTTAAAGGGGAAAATGGGAGAAACCTCAGGGAGAGCAACAGAGGAGGGATCCCTCTCCCAGGACGGACAGACGTGCAATAGATGCTGTGTGTAAATCAAAGAGATAATACATTTTACAGCATAGGTAGACCAAATGTTTGGAAATGCATGTGTCTATAATAAGAGGAGGCGTGTGGCGCAGTGGATAGAACCTTGGTGTTGGGATCAGGGGGTCACAGGTTCAAACCCCACTGCAATCAGCATGTCGTTGTGTCCCTGGGCAAGACACTTCTCCTGTGGGGATTGCCCACAGTATTGAGTATGTAAGTCGCTTTGGATGAAAGCGTCTAACAAGTAACATGTAATGTAATGTAATGTAATGTAAAACACAGTACAATGTAACAAATAAGATTGGCTGCAAAGTTTTCCAGGTTGGATGCGTAAGACTAAAAACAAGGCTTTCAAAGGAGGTATAATTAAATTTTGGTTTAGTATTGATAAGTAAACTTGAGTCAAAGAAGTTGACAATGACAAACCTGTGAGTTGGATGTAGAAAAGTCAGAATCAGTATAGAATTTTTTTATTTTAAAGTAAATTCAGATTGAACATAGTAAAAAAAATGTAAATTATAGTGTCCGTCCAAAAAAAAGACATTACTTACAGTGAAAACCACCCTTGAATGATGGGATAGTAGACTAAAAGCTTTAGGAATCCAAACTATAACATATAATAAGTACCCTGTATCAAGATTGATGCAAAACAAGTGACATTTGACCTTTTTAGAGAGATTTAGCAAAAAAAAAACACTCCTGGTTTCATTTGGGTGTATTTTCCATATCTATGGCCCCCCTTGGTCGATTTTGATGATTGACACCTCTTTTCAACCGTTAGAGCCAATAGAATCGAGGGGAAGTTCCTAAAATCCATCTAAACATTACCCATTGGTGAATGAGTGATGCGTAGCCAGAATGCCCAAAACCGGAAGCTGTCATACACTCTCGTAGCAGCTAATATGAAATCTCCGTTATTGACATAAAAATGGAATGATGGATTATCAGTAATCCTTTCAAAGTGACACAGACACATTGGATTAACCTATGGATTAACCTTCAGCAGCGTTTTTATCGTTTTAATGCCATTGAACACAACTTTTGATCAGAAACATCAAAAGGTAAGACATATCTCCCGTGTTTGCTCCGTAATGCTACGTTGTGTGATGTCTGGTTTTGCTTCCCATGTCGCGAGTTCTGGTCGCTCAGTGATGATACTTATGTCTGGAATCTGTGGAATCTCAGCTTGCTAATCGATATCTACCCTTTTGTTACGTTTAGCTAAACATGGTTAATATTGTCTGAAAGCTGAGTTTCTTCCCGTTAAGTGAGTATGACACATTCATAGTTTATTAAATGTTAAGAAGCCCTCAGACGCTGTTTCTTGCAAAATGTTGCGTTTTGCCCCCGCCCGCGGGGCCTTGGGGTTTAACTTTGAGGGCCCAATTATTTAGTCATCTCTGCCCTGTGAAAGCCTCTGAAAATAAAACACAGCTCTTTGTTCTGCTTTGTGACAATGTGTTAGTTAGCTCCTTTAATTTAGGGAGTAAGATAATTGTCTCACAGTTAAATGAACAAAGAAAAGACCTTGTAACTGGATAGCAAGAACAAATACTTAAATTGTAAGATACATTTAAAAAAATAGCATTTTGTAGGAGTTTCTCATAATGTTCAGAATGTTTGTTTTCTTTTCCAAAGTCAAGATGATCTGAAATGTTAATGTTGAAGCCTTTTGCTAAAATAGTTTAAAATATATTTTCCCCATCCCCATCAATCTTTGCTCAACACTCCATAATCACTAAGTAGGACAAATAAGATTTCTTTCAATTTACCTAATAAAACCTGAGTTATCAATATCAGTAATAAAGTATTCAGACCCTTTGCTATATGAGACTTGAAATGTATTTATCTCAATAATAAATACATGTATTTGATTGGAAGTGATTGAAAAACCTAACCCATACATAACAAACCCGTCTAAAAAAGGTCCACCACTGGAAGACTTTAACAACAAATAATTATATAAATAATCAGCTGCATTGAATGTTTCCTAGAACACATATCCCCATGACATCTTAAGTGGAAGAAGTTTGGAAAGCACCAGGACTGACCCTAACCCTAAAGCTGGTTGGCCCGCACAACTCAGGAGAGCTTGATGTGGCCCTGCAAACGATCCAGGACCTGGGATGGGAGAAACTCTCAGAACTACAGCCGTAAGAACCAGTTTTTGGTATATAATAACTAAAGAAAGGAAGCCGCGACAACTACCATCACTGCAACCCTCCAATCTGAGCATTATGGCGCAATGACTGGATGGAAGCCTCTCCTCAGTCAAAGACTGCCTGGAGTTGGACATGTTGTTATGTTGCAGCCTTATGCTGAAAGTGGTCAATTCATCATTCTTGTGCTTTTTTTGCAAAGTCAATTTGGTGTTAGTACTATATCAATTAACTGTGCTTTGCAACTGTTATTTCTAAAGAGTTTAACACTTAAAGTGCCAGTGAAGTGCATTTTTTTGCGCCAAAATGAAATGGCAGTTTCATTTCTTACATATAATTGTACCTGTTCATGGCTAAAATATTTTTTTAGGAAGTGCGAGGGACGAGATAAACATCGCAAATTTTTCATCCCGTGAACGGCCGTCTGAGCCTACCGCTGCTGCAGACGATAGCGGCTGTGACGTCACAAGATGGGCCCAGTTGTGATTGTAAACATGGCGGAGACTTCGGAAAGTGATACTGGTGCGAGAGAAATGAGTGATTTTGACAGCTTTTCAGACAGGATAGATGAGGAAAGTGGCCATGGAAGTCAATTTAGTTGAGGACAATATTTTGTCATAGATCTAGAGTAGATCTACACACAGGATTGGCCATCACCTGATCATACATTCATCTGTTCATAGCATGATGCAACATTCATGTTCACATGCAGTGTTGTGCTAGTTACTGAAAACCAGTAACTAGTTACAATTACTAGTTACTTCACTACTTACACCAAAAAGTAATGCGTTACTGTGAAAAGTAACTTTTTAGTTACTTAAAAAAGGGCACCCATTAATGCCCTTATACTGTAGCCTTCATTTCAGTACTGTTATTGCATCGGAGAATAATACAACCTGTTGATCAACTTGACATGCATTTGCATCACTGAACTCTGCTAAGCAATGTGGTCTATACAAACACAAACACAAAGATATGTTTCAAAGTGCCAATCCAGCCGCTGTTGCTTAGGTGGAGGTGGAGTGGCGTCGGATGAGTCTGGGTCTGTGGTCTTAGCTACTAGCTTCGTCCCAGCATGTTGTTTCTGCAGATGTTTCAACAGATTTTAATTGCTGTTTTGGGCAGTCGATAGGATCTTTGACCCGCCAAGACACAACTTACATTTAACTAAAACGTTCTTTTCTTTGTGCTCGACAAAAGTGAAATAGTGAGAATATCTCCAGGCGGAGAAACTCGACTTGAGCTCTGCCGCCGCCATGATAGTCTTGTTAGTAAACACAAACACAGTGGCCTTTATTTTTCATAAACAATCTACGAATCTACGAAACAATAACACCAGCCACTCACCTTCATCTTTTGGGAACAGAAACATCGCCACTTCGGCAGAATTGACATTACCACAGCCAGCGGCAATGCATCGCTTCCCGTGTGTTTTTCCTCCCTTTTTCTTCACTGTCGCCTCCATTGTCAGGTTTCCTCGATTGGCAATCACTTCCAGTCGACTGCGAAACACTTTCCAATAAAATACTCGCTCAAAAACGTTGGTAAATTCCACTTTGAAACAGAGACAAAATGAACGGTGGTGAATGTAAACACTTCGGCTGAGCCCATCTTCTGACGTCACGCAGTAGATCGCAAGCCACGCCCACGAAGGCGGATTTCCCAGCGGAAAATTCCAACTCGTCAAATTCGTTGCTATTCCAACATCTTTTATATGGGTTCCAATGGACAATTTTGGTCATTACTATACGTATTAGCATAACAGATCATGCACCGGCGCACACTTCACTGGGTCTTTAAGAATCAGCCAGAGCTCAGAAAATAAACATATAGAAAAACTCTATTCAAATAACCCTAACCCAAACGTTATGGCCATGCAGAGGACCCCATTGCTTGTTTTCATGGCATTTATATAACTTGGATATATTATTTTTTAGAGAGACATATCAATTCATTTTGGAGTGAGACGCATATCCCACATACTGTATGTATGCAGATATTTGTCTAAGAAAATGTAACAATATTTCCACTAGATGGCATCATGATACCACAGAATGTGCTGATGGTCACAGCACTGACAGCAACAAGACTGTTGACTCTGTGCAGACTTGTTTTACAGGATTTAAAATGAGGAATACAAATATTTCTAGATAACAAAACTATATGTTATATACTACTAATAAAGATTTCTAGCACATATTAAGCTCCAAGATCCCATTAATATCCTCTAGTTCCAGTCCATGTTCTCATGTTTCTTTTAAAATGCTGAAAACACTTTATTACATGTACACACATTTGAAGTCTATTCTATAACCTACAAAGTATGATTTAAATAGTTATTAACACATTCAAATGTACATGTCAGCACTGACCATTTTTTGCATATCTGATGTAAATATTCAAATCCATACACTTGTCAGATTTCCTTCAAATTCTCCCTGACATACTTGACATATTGTGTAGAACAGGGGTGTTCCAACCTTTTTCACTGAGGGCCACATACTGAAAACATACGAAGGGCTGGGCCCTTATGAGGCAATATACCTCACTATAGGTGAGGTATATTGCCTCATAAGTGAAGTTATAGGCAAATAGCAATAGCAAAATCAATCAAATGTAAGTCAATTATGCTTGATACTTGAATATGTTTTAAGAAAAAATGAGCCTACATCACAGCTTCCTATAGGGTTTTAATTACTTTTTTACAAAAAGTGTTGGCAGCTCATCTCTTAAAAGAGAAGCCTGAGATTGCTTATAGTGTTGTGCGTCGGCAACTGTGTTAAATGTTTTATGTTACTTTAGTTATTTATGTTCCACTTCCTGTTTTATTTTATACTCACCTTGTCTCGTTCCAGGTCCCTTTACTTTCTGCCTTGGTTGTTTTCCCGCCATCGTCAGTGTCTGCCCCGCCCCTGATTGTTTCCACCTGTGCCCACTTACCTCTTGTATAAATTGTCCTGTCTCCCCTTGTCATGTGCCAGATTGTATTGTGTCTTATGCCGAGCTCTCCAGCGGTTACAGATCGCATCAAGTTACCGTTATAGTCATTGTCCGCATTTATAGTAAAGTATGATCAGGTAGCAGTATTTTTCTAGTTTTTTGATAGTTAAGTATTAGTGTAGATTATTTATTGTATGTATTTTTCTGGATCTGCTGATCCTGTGATTTTGGGATTCATCACATATTTGTAACTGAAACTATATATCAAGTAAAGACTATTGTTGTGCTTGAATGCTGTGTCTGCCTCCGTGCTTTTGGGTCCACACCTTGTACCTTCGTGACATATAGTAAGGGGAAATATGAAGGGTATGTTTCAAGCTTGTTGTGTCAATAAGTTATTTGGCTTTTTTTATCAACTAAGATCATGTTTTCAAATGTAATTGACTGAATTTATTTGAAAAGTGGGCTTATATACACATGAACAATACTGTGTAATATATGTTTACATATATATTTACATATATATTTAAGAAGTGCAATATATAAGTTTCAGGAGTGGGCCATTGTCCATTATACTTTTTGATTTTGCTAAAGGGCCAATTCAAAATAGACAATTGACCTAATTTGGCCCACGGGCTCTAGTTTGGACACCCCTGGTGTAGAATTAGGGATCTGATACAAAAAAATATAATGAGATTGAAACAGCAGCAAGTTTTCAGTTTTCAGTCTTCATGTTGTACACGCCTTCATCACATCCCGTCTGGAGTACTGCAATGGGGTCCTGTCCGGGGTTCTGGACAGGCTCCACTAAGTAAATCTCGTCATTTCCGGTTAGCATTAGCATGTGGCGAATGCTGTGAATTGAAGGTGAAATTACATGTGATGTTGTACCCTAAACACACTGTTTTAACACTCATTTTTGACGCTGAAATATTGTTATTAGGGAATGTTTAAATAACCACAGACATTAGAATGATGTAATTTAGCAGCAGAAAATGGCAGGATTTGCATTGGACACGCCCCCGTCGACGCCGGCCAATGGAAGAAGACTACAGTTGATAACTCATGATGGACAGGAAGAATCGACCTCTTTTTCACCCCAGCTGACCCAACGCGGACGGGACCGACAGCTGGGAGAGGGGGAGCCACCAACTCGCACATGTCATTGTATATCGCCGCATCATTTGTTTAATTAAATGCTGTTAACTTTTATAAGCTTCCTTGTACTCTTTTCAGTTTATCCTAGTCTCGGGGCTAAAGAAATCCTAACAATTGGCAACCACGAAGGGACCCTGAGACTGGAGAGTGCTGAGAGTAGGAAGGCTACAAGCTAACTAGCATCATACCAGGCTGCACAAAGGGGAGGATTTGGTAGACTACAGGCTCACTGCTGGCGCTTGCATAGGGCCCAAATGAAAGGTGAGACGGTTACCTGTTTAATTCAAAAACTGAATAGTTAAATAACTTATAAATTAGGTGCAAGCGTTGGTAGTGAGCTGTATATTGATAGGGTCTGTGGAGTGATGCGGTGATAACGTGCCGATTGCGAGTGGTGAGTTTTTGAGACATAGTGTTTTTGTTTGTCTCTCTGTTCTATCATCGGTGCTGCCCAAAATTATTGTGTGATGTTTTTAAGCCGGAAAGTATAGTAATGTGTCTGTGTTTTTAAGCCGGAATATGTATATATTAATGTGTGTTTTTAATCAAAAGTGTGTATTAGAGGTTGGAGACCTTTTTAAAGACAGTTAGAGACTGCTAAATTTAAGGTTGGAGACTTTTTAAAACAGTTAGAGACTGTTAAATTTAAGGTTGGAGACCTTTTAAAACAGTTGGAGACTGTGGAATGTTATAAAATGTTAGGGATAAGTTAGAAAAGTCCTAGTTTATTTAGGCCTGATAAAGGTTGGAGGCTCCATCAGTGGTTATTCTGTTGTGTTTTTACCCAGCATTGCGTGTGGATTACGATATTAGGAGTTACGGCTGAATTACGATAAAATTGACGACGGTCATTTAATAGTTTCTTGATTTGTTTCCATATTAGTCCCATAATAGCGTGTTAAACAGCAACGGATAACCATATCGAATATAAAGTTAAAGTTAAATACTGCGTTTTTGGTTGGAGGCTTATAACGTTAGTCTCTGTTTATTCTTAGAATCCATCAGAGACGGTTTTCTAGAAGAAATTAATCAGAAATAAAGGTTGGAGACCTATTTTCATAGTCAACTAGATATAATTGTTATTATTTTTCAAGTAGTGTTGTTTTGTGTTATATTTCTAAACTATAATTTACCACACATGTGGTTTCTTTGTTACAGTTCATTTAAGGTCAGCCACCTCATGACTAGATCTCATGTCTGAGAGTCCTTTGTGTTAATGTTAAGAGGTCCTTTGTTCTACAGGCCACATGTCACATTTGATCAGCATCCATTTTGTTTGACCCCATGAGGTCAAGAGTAATTCTTTTTGACCACCATCTTGTGAAAGACAAATCATTGTTCTTTTGTCACATGTTGAATTAGAAAAGAGTTAATTTGGCTAAATCGGTTTATCTATAAATATTGTAGTTGGAGTTTTGTGTTTGCTAGAAGGATAATTGTATCACTAAACTACTGTGTAGTGCAGGGCTTCTCAAACTCCAGACCAAGGGCCGGATCCCGACCGAACTGCAACTCAATCTGGACCGAACCCTGTGTCCCACTATACAAAATAAAAAAATTAACACTTTCTGATTCTGATGTAAATTAATGTATATTTTCTTGTGTCTGACGCGTTGTGAGAATGAACGTGCATATATATACATACTTGTGTGCGCGAGCGTGACACGCATTGCAGACCGCAAGTTAACCGCAAGTTTACCTTGACTTTCTAATGCTTCTAATGCCTTTTTTGCCGAGGTTCAAGGCATTGGCTACAGACAAACAGTGCCATTTCTCCCACTAGTTCAAGCCACCATACTGTATGTATGTATTGAATGTGTGTGTTTATACAGGGGCGCTGTTTGCTGACAGGCAAGGCAGGCAAGTGCTTGGACCAGAAGGGGGCCCCTAAAGAAGGTAGATTAAGAAGGTCCACAGCAACGACAACATGAAACACCCTTTAATTTACTGCAACGACATGTCGGGAAACCCCCCTCAAGGGGGCCCCATGCATAGCGGCGTAAGAAACTGCTTCTTAATTTCAGTTTCGTTTCGCCGCTCCGGGGGGGGAGAACTTTACTGGCATTGATCCGGACCAGTGACCTTGTATACAATTCACACCTTCAATAAAAAAGTTTGAGTACCCCTGGTGTAGTGTATTGAGTCAGCTTTTGGAGTACAAGTTATCCAAATTGACCGGCTGATTGTTGAAATATTGTGTTTGTTAATGTGTTTTTGTTTTATTGTTTCCATTGTTCACGGGTGATTAGATGCTATAATTGCTAAGTTAGTTGAACAGAATTATTGTATTCGTCCTGCCATTACAAAAAGTTATTTTTTAAGATCTATTTCTATTAAATAGGAGTTAGATTTACTACAGCTCCCTCTGGTGGATGAAACTGAGAATTACAACAGCGCACTCTGCTGGTTGTACTAAATTGTTGCATATCACATTAGGAATAATTAATAAAGGCATCACATTACACATTTTAATCAGAATCTTCTATCTTATTCTAAATTCTAAATTAGAATCCATAACACATAGTATTTTGACAAAGACTGTAGTATACATAAATACATTGGTCTTTTAATCGAGGTATTGTAGTCAACACATTTTATGACATTAATATTGTTTCATTAATACTAGTGTACATTGATACACTGTTTACATTTTCATTATTCATATTTTTCTAACTCAATTCAGATTTTAAAGTTAAAATTCATTACACATGGTATTATTTCATAAACTCTAGTGTGTATAAACACACTGGTGTTTGATTTAATGTATTACATTTAAATACATTCTGGAAAGCTAGAAAAGTTACATTTCAATTCATATTTTTACGCAAAATACATAGCACATCATATTATTTCAAGACTCGAGAATACATTTGAAACACTGTTGTTTGAACTCATGCATTACAATTAATGCGTTTTTACATTATAAATTCCATTTAATTTCTAACAATTAAAAGCACCCACATAACATTTTTCATACATTCTAGTGCAGCGGTTCTCAAACTGTGGTCCGCGGACCACTGGTGGTCCGCGAGGGTACTGCAGGTGGTCCGTGGAAAAAAGCTAAATAAAATCCACTTTTTATTATCAAGGATTTTCGGTATACACTGTTGGAAAGAGGAGATTCCTAGCTTTCTAATGATATCAGGCAGTGGGGTAGTGGTCGTTGGGCTCATCGGACATTTATGAGAAAACATCTCTAATGTCCGAGTGCAAGTGAATGCACCACAAGACACGAGCCTTGTAACCCCTCCCCCGGCCCTGGCGCGAGCGTGGAAATATGATTGGCGAACAATATTGTGGCTTTCCAAGTTAACATTGATTGATATGACTGCGATTAAATCAGCATATACTTCTGCCAGGGGATGCCACCCCTCAAAATCTCCTGCCACCCTCTTGCCACCCCATGAATATTTTTTATGTATGAGTATGGCTATATTTTTCGTTTCGTTTATTTAATAAGTTAATTTGTTTTTTGTTTGTTTTGAGATTTAAATAGATTTTGAAAGTGGAGATAGAGAGAGAGAGAAGCAGCGCTGTCTGCTTAGTTGCAATACTGTAGCTCAAGCCTTTATGCAACTTAGGCCTATACATTGTTTATGTTACTTATATGCCTGTGTTACTTATATATCTGTGTGTGTGTGTGTGTGTGTGTGTGTGTGTGTGTGTGTGTGTGTGTGTGTGTGTGTGTGTTGAGCGCAGCGCTGTCTGCTTTTTGCAGTACAGTAACTAAAGTAGGAGCATACCGGTAGTTTTTTGTAGACCTGTCTGCCCGTTTTGTGAGTGCACTGCGCGCGTGCGCACTTGTGGCATTGTTTGGGATGACCTAATTAAAATACCGTCCGCCGTCCTCTTTGAGACACATACACAACGCAGACAGACACCGGTCACAAAAGTATCAAATAGGCTTCAATTTACTTTTGATTGTCTATAATTAACTATAAAAAAATATCGGCGTTTTAACACTACGTTTATATATGTACTTATTTTTACGGTTTGCATATGAGGTGGTCCGCAAAAATCCTTGATAATATAATATATATTATATTATATAATTAGTGGTCCGCATAAACAAAAAGTTTGAGAAGCCCTGTTCTAGTGGACATATTGAAGCATTACACATAGAATATTTCTATAAGAGGTACAAAGGTACTATTCAGTGGATTAGTAATTAATCTTTGATAATTTAATAATTCCATCCAAGTATTTAAGAAATATGCCGTTAACAGATTCCAAGTTAAGAGCATTCTCAGAGCCAGGCTCAACTGCAGACTGCATACAAAGTCAACAAAGAGGAAGAGGAAGTTTTCGAGGAAGAGGAACAGGGTGCTACAGATGTGGTCAGCCGACACATTGGTCCAGAGAATGTCCACAAAACCAGCAGCCTGTCATGGTTTGGGATTGTGGGTTTCATTTTCCATTTTATTTTGAAATGTTTTCCTCCTTGTGTCTTGTCTGGTCCTTCTTCCTGTGTTGCTTCCTGTCTCTGTGTTCCCTCCTGCCTGATTACCCGATTGTGTTCACCTTGCGTTTGGGTCCTGCCTGCTTCGCTCAACCCTGACAGAAGGATCTAACCAGAAATGGACCCAGCAGATGATCCATTTGAGGTGGAGGTACTGAAATTTTCCTTTGCATTGGCTCGTTGTTATGGTACGTGGAGGGGAGCGTCCAGTGTTCAGCAGAAGGAGGCTGCTCTGGCAGAGGTGCACCAGATGGCAACTGAGAAACAGGGTTGGTGAAGTTCTTACCTGGCTGGATTATGGACTTCCTCCCGACATGGGATTCCCGGTGTCAGTACCATATCGGCTCGGGTACCATATCGGCTCGGGGTCATATCCGTCGGGTCATATCCGTCGCTTACCAATGACGTCACGCGATCACGCGTTCGCACGCTGATTGGTGTAACTAGGGGGCGCTGACTAGGGTATACCGCGGGTCTGATCAAAGACGAATGACAGTAGGTAGAGAGAGAGAAGGAGACGGTAAGAAGAATATAAGATATTTTCCCGCCACATGTAAAGTAAAATATGTTCTTTTGTTCTGTTTAAATTAATTAAAGTTAATGCTTACAAGTGCCAGTATACAGTAGCCCTAATACTTACTTATTTCGTTTTGATTTTTATATTTGATTATGTTATACATTATCAAAAAATTATATATTATATATCAATACGATATACTTTTATATATTATATATTATTAAAAAGAAAAATGTTCCATCTTGAAATAACACAATATAATAGATTATTAAAAATAAGTATGTATTAAATGTGTATATATACGACATTTTTGCGCCATAGGTAAATTACAATATTTTCTTTTGTTAACTTTGACAGAAATGGATAGTTATTATACAGAGATCAAGCACTATGTGCTTAGTGGTGGTTACCATGATCTCACCATCGCTGCTAAACATCCTGATTCGGAAGGCTTAAAAAAAATACCATGATCAAATGTAAGTAACAGTTAGAATAAGACCATGGTTTAAGTCACGAACATACGTTTTATTATGAGGTATAAACCCCTGTCATGTGACATCATGATTTTGCTCCTGTAGTGTAAGCACATATTCCTGCTACTTACTAGGCCTAACTGAAGTATTTTGTAGTTTTTTAGAACATTTAAATTATCCTTAATCTTTTATATTGTTTATATCTCATATAATATGTTTCCCTTTACTTTTAGGGATCAATAAAGTATATATCTATCTATTTATCTAATGGTGTTTTTTGGTGCAAAAGTGATCATACCTCTAATGGTTTATCATATTGCAATTCCAACATTTTCAGTAAATTGCAAGGACTCCACAGCTTGTTTCTCCTTTTTCTTTTCATTAGTACACTATTACTGTAGTTGTTACGTCTAAACCCTATTTGCAACTTGTCAAGGCCACTGGATTTCTTGAACAGCTTTTAGTCATAATTTCATCTCTACACACTTCTAAATTATTGTTTTTTTGTTCCTGATGTGCCAGCTGGAGAATTGTACTACACGTGCAAGGACAATGAGAGGTTGGTTGTGTGCACCAAGGACCAGGTTATCAATGTCCTGAAGGAGTGCCACGATAACCTGGATTCCGGAGGTCATGCAGGGATAAGGCGCACCACCGAGAAGGTTTTGGCAACTTACCACTGGTCCACTATTCGGGAAGACGTGAAGAAATGGGTGGGAGTTTTTGACTGACTGATTATTGATCTACAGAAATGTGTTGTATGTGTACATTGAAACAGAGTGAGACAGTTTGAGCTGTACACATAAACACACTTATTCACAAACGCACATAAATGGGACCACATTTAAAGAACTTGAATTGACTTGATAAATACGTAAAGACAAAAAGATTTATTAACCATGAATTAATCAATTGGTAAATTAAAAATAGCAGTAAAGAGGAAACTATTAAAGTAAAATGAGAAAATAATCCTAAAACACACTGAGGGTACTGTGGGATAAAGGGGGAGACATGATGGAAATATTCACTACACTTTAAGCAGTGGGTGTGTTGGAGTCAAGAGTACAGAGTAGAAAATATTCTTCAATCTTTTCATCATGTTAACAAATTAGCCATAAGAGATTTTTATTCATGTGTGAATAAGGTAGTGATTTCATTTGTTACAATATTGATCTACAGTTTAAAGGGATAGTTTTAGTAACCACTCTATAAGAGCAGACAAATCTTTATTTGTATGGATAATGTTAAAGGGAGAGCTAGTACCAAGCCAAATATAGTATTCCAATCTAAAGTATTGATTTCACCATTGTAGCATAGTTGTTACCATAGGAGAACTTTTAAGGTGGAAATAACTGTTGTTTGTCGTCCAAGATGTAGATTTTTAAAAAGACACTGGGCAAAGAGTGATTGCAAATTTAATTTAGAAAAAGCAATATAATTGGGAGTAAAACATGCGGGGCCTTGGATCACTCATTGTAATGGTGCATATTATAGACAACCAATATGGAGATAGGGGTCACTCAACCCACCCTGCAGTTGTTTTTAAATATTACTTGCAGCTTCACAGGGAGCGCACGGCACCAGATTATGAGTTTAAAAGACAAGCGCCACCACCTCCTAATGGACATCCATTTAATCAGTGATGACCTGAAATTTAGAGATGTTATTTAAAGTAAAAACATACCTGCCATAAGTGAAAATTCGTAAATTCAACTACAAACCATTGATGAAATGACTTCTGTTTTTAAATCCTTGATAAAGGAGGGAGTAATTGTTACATGTTCGGACACCTAAGGTTCCACACACTGTTAAAGGGGTTTACATTGTTCTTTAAGTGGACCAGAATTGAAGAGAAATTAGTATGAGTTATGAAATACATAGCAGAACTACACAGATCCTAATAATGTTTTGATTCAAGATAATAGTTATGTACACAAGTTTCTGAAATAGATCTATTAGACATTTTTAATACAAATTAGGTGTAAATAAACTGCAGTAGTACTATAAGGAAGTGCATTTTGTACTAAGTTTCAGGAAATATGGGAAGCAGATGTCCCAATGAAAAGTTGGAACCATCTTGAAAATGATAGTTGAAATCGTGAATGAATAAGGAATGGCGCTCCGCATATGACAGATTTTTGTAGAAAAAGGATACCTGCCTATGCTGAAATATCTCTGAAAAGACTCTGCAGAGCACGACACATGGCCAAAAGACTGAGACCAAATGACCTTTGACCCTGACTGACAGTGTGACAAAAGCACTGTCAATGACTGACTCTGGGGTGTACCTGACCAAACCTAACTTTACAACCAGACAGTGTGAGTGTGAATGTATGCCGGCATGTGATCAGTGAAACTGCATGATTTAAAACAATAACTAACCAAGCATGTTTTTGGACTAACACATTATGTTGGAGCTCCAAGGGAAACGAGAAGTTTCCTAAGAATTCCACAAAAATGGAAAACCGCACATGTGACCCGTTTCTAATCTACTTGATGATATTTTACTCCCACAGGAGGTGGCGGTTTGCAAATGTGAAGCTCAAACTAAAATCTGAAGATTCTGTTTCTTTTAGGACTAAAAGATGGAGAGAAACACTTCTTTTCACTGGAGTGTTTACAGTGGAAAATAATGGATGTAAAATTGTAAATAATGTTTGGTATGTCCCTATAACAAATGATAACCTGAACGTTTTTTCCCCATTTGTTACCCATTTGTTACACATGTCTTCATGTGTAAAAAGGGGGAGTGTGTATAATGTATAATGTCAACAAGGCTGTAAAATTCACAATTTACATTTTTCTTTTAGGGATTGAAAGAAACCTGCTGCCCTAACCCAGATGTTCAAACTGAGCATTGAATGATAGTTTTAGAATTAACCTGCTCCATATCTGGGGATAAGATACTGTTTTATGAAATTTGACATGTTTCTAAATATTGATTGAATTATAACAGGTAAAGCAGATGCAGAATCAGTGGCCAAGGGGCTACTGTGAGAGATGTAATTCCAGAATGGGAATACCAAAGAAGTTGACCTGTGATAATGAAACCATTTTGTAATATTTTAAAAGATATTAGATTAACTGGGGTTTGAAATGTAGAAAGAACATATGACAGTTAAGTTAAGCTAAAACATAGTAATGTAATGAGACAGAATTTTGTAACATCTTGTAACTAGCCTGGTAAATAATTAGAAGTAAAGATAGATTTTTAGGTCATTATGGGGATAGAAATGAACACAAGACTAGTTTCACAAGGGCAATTTAAATTCACAATAGAAAGACATTTGATGACAGTATGTTGGAATTCTGTATTCATTTTTTCAGCTTGATAATAGACAGGTAGAAGCAGTATTGCCAGGTGCAATTGATGGGATTTCTGCACACGATCCAAGCAGAGAATCGTGTATCGTACAGGACAGATACACCCAGGAAATCATTCACTCTGACAGTATCATGACTTTAGTAATTGTTGAATCCATAACATCAGTGTGTGTCTTTACCACAAACAGGAATAGTTCATTGTTATATTTAGATTTTAAAAAGATTTCAAGGATTTTATTTAGGAATAACACAGATGCTCATCAGACATTTCCGAGCTATTGAAATATGTTATTTAGTTCACCTGAAAGATGTTTTATTTTGTTTGTAACATTGGCATAGGCCAAGTATTAAGATTCAGATATCAGCAGGTTCTGAATTATTATTTCATTATTCATTATTATTCCTCTGTCCCACAACCAACAAGAATGTGGATGGGGAGAACTATATCTACTAGAAGCAGCAGAGATTCATAAATTACACCAGAGACACAGTAAAAAGATTACACGAACAGTTAGATAAAAACAGACCGATAGAATGGCGCTAGACATTAGTTGAAAAAGGGTGTGTATGAAAAAGCTGAAGAGGATAAGATTGTTTAAATAAAGAGTAATATTTTTGCTATTTTCAGATAGTTTAATCCTTCTTATATTTTGTGAAAGAACAAGTGCCTTTACACCAGATACAGTATGAAGATGATTTATGACGTGAAAGGGGGGAGTTAGACGTTTTCCATACCAACCTAATTGCTGCTATTTTACGAAGTGACATTAAAGGTTTAAGCTAGAAGTTATGCACAATGAAAAACTTCGTATTGATGATGAAAATTTATTGTTCCTACTATTTGTATTTTCTACTTTTTATATGAGTTATGTACCATGCAATGTTCAGATGAAGAACTCATTGATTTCAGTATTATTTACATACCTTAAAAGGTATGTAAGGAGGGATTGTAAGAAATTAAAATCAATGTTGATATGGCGTAATTTAAATTAAATACACTGTATTTAATTTAAATCTGTTGTATTCTAAAAACCGAATGTTCACACATGACTTCCGGTTTTCCGCTAAGTAAATCTCGTCATTTCCAGTTAGCATTAGCATGTGGCGAATGCTACGTTTTGAAACCGTGAATTGAAGGTGAAATGACATGTGATGTTGTACCCTAAACACACTGTTTTAACACTAATTTTTGACGCTGAAATATTGTTATTAGGGAATGATGATGTAATGTAATGAATGATGTAATTTAGCAGCAGAAAACGGCAGGATTTGCATTGGATACGCCCCCGTCGACGCCGGCCAATAGAAGAAGACTACAGTTGATAACTCGTGATGGATAGGAAGAATCGACCTCTTTTTCACCCCAGCTGACCCAACGCGGACGGGACCAACAGCTGGGAGAGGGGGAGCCACCAACTCGCACATTTCATCGTGTATCGCCGCATCATTTGTTTAATTAAATGCTGTTAACTTTTATAAGCTTCCTAGTACTCTTTTCAGTTTATCCTAGTCTCGGGGCTAAATAAATCCTAACACAACATATCACCCCCACCCTCATCCACCTACAGTGGCTGCCGGTCAAGTCCCAGATTCAGTACAAATCACTCCTCCTCACGTACAAGTCCCTGCATACCCTCGCCCCCCAGTACTTAGCGGACCTCCTCCATCCCTACACCCCTTCTTGGAGTCTGTGGTCCTCAGACACGGGCCTGCTCTCCATCCCCCACTCTCGCCTCCGAACTGTTGGTGACAGGGCGTTCAGTGTTGCGGCCCCCACTCTCTGGAATGCACTTCCTGCCGAGATCCGTAATGCTGCCTCCCTGGACATCTTGAAATCATCATTAAAAATACACCTGTTCACCCTGGCCTTCGGGCCCTAGCGATTCCTGGTCCCCCGGCTTCCTTTATTTTTTGTTTGCCCTTTGATTGTCTGTTTGTTTTGTTTTTCCACCATGTACAGCGACCTTGGGTCCCTTGAAAGGCGCTATATAAATATAATTTATTATTATTATTATTATGTTGACACAATGTAATGATTACACTCTTCATTGCCCACTGTGACTGCCATACCATTCTAGCTTGGCCTGGTGTTGTGTGTCTGTGTGTGTGTGTGTGTGTGTGTGTGTGTGTGTGTGTGTTTCCCCTGTCTGTTGTGTGTTCCACAGGTCAGTCCCCCTGTAACCTATAGGACCAACTGTCCCTTCCCATTGGACCGGCACTTTATTGGTTTGTTTTTGTTGTTTTTATGTTACAATAAATGTGCACCTTTTTGATCTAACCTGTCTATCCCCCATGCTTTGGCTCATGAGTGATGTCAAACTGGGGGCTTGTCCAGGATCTGAACCCGGGAGCCCTTGTAATGTGGCCCATTCTTTGTCATGGCTCATGAAACGGGTCATGATACCCACATATGTCACATAAAGTGTGCCTGTTATTGATTTGTTGACGGTGGTGAAGTTCTACCAACTACAAAAGAAAAGTTGGAAACACTTCACTTGAAATACAATTATGTGGGACTTGGGAGCGACGTCTATATTGCTGAGCTCAAAAACACTTGACTTTTTGACTGAGACATTGAAGGCAAATATAATATGTGTTCAAACATAAACTGTTCTTTGGTCACTAATGTTTTATTTATATTTTCCATAATCGTCTTGGCCATGGATCGTTGCTTGCTATTGAGATATCTCACTGAAGATATAAAGACTTGTTTAGACAGGAGATCAGCTTTATGTTCACCCCCGACAGCTTCTGAGTGAAATGTATTTTTTATACCCAGACAGACTTATCGACACACACTTCAGCTTCAGTTCCGTTGCTTTATTGGGTTACTATGGGATTATTTTCTTTTATCTAAAGCTTCAAGGATCTTCAGAAAAAAACATGCAGTTTCTTTCCAAGGTGTCTTGAGAAGAGGTGAGGGTGGGATGATAAAAAGGAAGTGGAGTGATGAGTGGAGATAGAGATAAAATAAAATGACAGATGATGCAATGACAGGAGAGAAAAAAAAGAGATGGAGAAGGAGTAGTGAATTGCAGTCAGGACAAATAGAAGTTGGACAGGAATGCTGGAGGAGAAAAAGAATGAGGCGATGATGTAGTGGTATATAATAAAATGTAATGCAAGTAGAAAGTCATCTAAATGCTTTCAGTATTGCTTTCAGTGTCATCTAAACCAGGATTTTTTAAAAGCATGAGGCCTAGAAAATGGCAAAGATAAGGGTGTCAGAGTCAAGATAGATATTGTATCCCCCCCACCCCAGAGGTGTGCACACCTAAGGTATCCAGAAATGACTAGAGTCACTAGTATCATTCAAGATAGTTGGATCACGTCACATGTTGACACAATTACAAAACACGCAGAAAATAAAATGTGGAAGGAGGAACATAGTTCTCCCATTTCCAACCAATTGAAAAAATAGTGAATAAGTTATTTAATAAAATTACGTTTTATTCAGTGGGTCTCCAGGGTCTGCTTGTGCTTGACTTGCTGTCTCTGACTAAATAAAGAGTGAATTAGGCTCCCAGCCAGCATGTCCATGTAGTATAGGACCTGGCTCAGATATGTATGCGCTTCATTTAGGACACAATATCTCAACTGTTATAGACTAATATGACCTCTGCGAACAACGTGGGATGTGTGCCAACATTTTGCCGATTTTTTTTTTCCTTTAAAGATATCCTCATGAATTTCTACCAGTTTAATCTTCATATTAAGAGAAATATTTTTTTGTATTACACTTTGTCTCAAATGTTGTTTTAAATATGCAAATTTGGCAATATATCATTAAATATGCAGAAATTCGCATATAAACTGTTGGAGCTATATATTTTCTGAGTTGCTCAAAATGTTCAGAATGGCCATGTTCAGGGGGTCATAGAAGAGTGTAAAATTTCTAATTTGATATTTTATGAGAAAATGGCTAACAGCCATTGGTTAAAAACAGTCAACTTATTACCAGACAACTACAGGAATTGCCATATATTTATTAACCTAAACTTTCCAGGCTTACATTTCCTACCTGTCCCTTATTATTGCTGTCATCACCTTCTCACTGTGCATGATGCACAGTAGGCCTTCAATTTCCCCCCCAACTAAAGTTAATTTGGCAGCCATAGTAACCTGAGGTCATAGCGGAGCACATGGCTGTCAAGCAAGAAGACTTGTGATGTGAAGAAAAGTAAGGAAATCTACTCTTTATTCTTTGTTGTTAGGCATGTACACTTACTTGTCATTACCATATGAGTTGTAATTTTAAATATTTTGAATTAATTTTGATCAGTTTTGTATTTAATTAGGTGTGCATTACATGTAGCTAGCTAGCTACAGTTTGCTAGCTAGCTAGCTTTTCTTCTTTTTTGTGTGTGGCAAATGGAAAAAATATCACTAGCACAGCTTGTAATTACATAGTCTCTGGCAAGTTAATGAAGTTATTCCTCTCAAAGGACAGAGATCCGGAGAGAGAGAGCTAGAACGACTTATCCATCCAGTGTCAGTGAGATCTCACTGAAGTACAGCAAGAGACATGGTAAGGCAAGCTTTGAGGTGAAAAGTTTTATGGCAGAGCAACTTTAGTTTTAGCTTTGTCTAGCAGTCTAATAGTATAATTTTTGGTTCTTTTCAGGATGAGGTACATCTCGCTGCTTGTTCAACGAAACCGATCAATCTCGAGGAGTGCATCCTATGCCAGAAGAAGAAGAAATCTGAGTACCTCTGTAGTGGTGAAATTGGCAGGGGTGTAATTGTTTCGCTTGCCAAACAAACAGAGAGTAATGACACTCGAGCTGCTAGGGTCCTTCAATTGACAGTGCAAGAGCAGGGTATCATAAAATACCACACCTCATCTTGCTACAGAACGTTTCAAAGGGATATGGCTAAGACTGACAGCACCCAACCATTAGAACCAGGACCATCTCAGCAGAGTTCTACTCCTATTGATGATACATCTGAACGACGCAGCACGAGAATTAAGTCCAGTCCCAGTGTAACAAAAAATGTCTGTATCATTTGTGGTGCAGATATCAAGACAGTTAACCAGAAGAAAATACACAAAACTTACAGAATCTGTGAAAAACCGATCGCCCAAAAAATGCTAAATGCGGCCAATTTGTTCAAGGACCAAGTGTACAATGAACCAGCGGCAATGTGTGATGTAAATGATGTTTTTGCAGCTGATATCCGATATCACAAGCATTGTTGTAAAGAATATTTCAACAAATATCATGCTAAAATTGAGGAAATACTGAGGAACATGGAAATGGAGGATTCGCTAATAGCTGAACATGGCTCGTTGAAGGCTAGATTTTTAGCCTTTGGGCTTGATTTTAGTAGGTCAGCACACAGTCTGACTTCTATCAGAGACAGGCTCAATAAAGGTTCAGCTGAAATAGTGTCAAACAGAGCTGTAAAGCAGCTAATCATCCAGCTGTATGGTAACACTGTCTGCTTTACATACCCAACTAACAAACGGATATCCTAGATGGTACTTTGTACCAACAGTTCTCCGGAGGTCTTGGTAGAGTCCCTGAGAGTTTCACGTGTCCAACATGTTGCTACTGAGCTGGCGCAGGAGCTGAAAGAATACAGCTTTGGACTGCAGAACAGCTTCTGTGAGCCGCAAGACCTCCAACTATCCAACGACATATTCATTAAGAACCCACCACCAAGATGGGAGGAGTTTTGCTCATATATGTTCAAGGGGAAAACAACCTCAGAACTGAAAAAATATGTAGTCTTTCAAATTCTGCACTACATCCTGACTGATGGCAAGGAACCAACACCTTTCCATGTCATGGTGGCTCAAGGAGTGCACAGTCTGACACGATCAAAAGAGCTGGTGACTGCTCTTAACCATCACGGAATATGTGCCAGCTACAACACAGTCAAGAGAATTGATGTGGACCTTGCTGAACGGATCATCACTACAGCAGGTAATAACAGAGTACCTCTTCCTGCTGTCCTTGAAGCAACAAGCCCACTAAATGGGGCATTGGACAACTTTGACTTCAATGAAAGCACCCTGGCAGGAACAGGCTCCACACATGATACCGTCCTTGTTCTTTTCCAAAATGTTCCAATTAATCTGGAGAAACCGTCAGCGGAAACTGAGATCTCTGCAAGGTCCCTTGCCACCCACCGCCGGACCACAGTGAAGCTTAGGTCTAAAGTCAGTTGCCAACAGCTCATCAGGATGGGGGCAGTAAAGGAGCGCGGGGAGATACACACCAACTACAAGGTTTTAGAGGCCCTCTCCAATTCTACTACACCGGGCCTGATAGCCCCAGCAACAGTTGTTGATCCAACACCGGTCTCTACTACAGCAGCAGTACCCTCTACCTCAGCAATAGAGTCCACCACAGTAGTACCTGATGTGATACACACTTCCACGGCAACAGACTCCTCACCCATGACAACAGGTCCCATCGCCATGGCAGCAGAGCCCACTCCAAACACAATGAGCTCTACTACTGCAGCAGCAGAAGTCTCAGATATGTCAACAGACCTCTCTCCCACACAAACTGACAGTTCTGCCACAACAGACTTCACTGAGTCCACCAAGTCAATAAATTCAGACTATTTTCTGTGGGTAGTCAATCGCTTCTCCAAAAGAGCAACACATGAGAGTGACAATGTCCCAGGTTTTACATCCGTGAGAAGTGCAACTGTGAATTGCAACTTTCATCCTACCACCAAAATTCTTACCCCCATCCTTCCCTATCCAGCTACAACATACGATGCAATCTTTACCACGATGATTAACTTTCAGGATGCGCTGAAACAGAAGGGTGATGCCTACGGTGGGTTGTGGGCCGATGAAGGTGTGTACCGTATTGCCAAGGAAATACAGCTCATGAAACCAGACCAGTTTAACAATATATTCATTGGTCTAGGTGGGTTTCATATGGAGAAGATTGTGTTGGCCTGTCTTGGTACATACCTGGAACCCTCTGGAATTTTTGGTGTTCTAGTTGAGACAGAGTGCTATGGTACTGATGTCATCAAGACCGTGATCTCCGGTTCCCACTATTCTAGGGCCCACACTGCCCATTCAATCATACACGAGGTGCTCACATCTATGATGTTTGAAGCGTTCCTCTCCAAATTCCCTGAGAGACTAACAGAACTAGATGCACTGCAAGTCAACTGTCGGTCCAAAGAGCTTACGAGCGAAGAATGGAACACCACAAAGGAGCGTGCTGACAGCATTCAAGCAGCCTTTCAAGACTACCTTAAGGAAAGGGCATCACTCTCCCAGTCCTTTGATTACTGGAAAACATATGTTTCCGACCTGTTCCCAATAATCAGGGATCTGACCAATTCTCTTCGTTCTGGGGACTGGATTCTCTACCTCAGTGCAATTGAGAGGGCAACTTCACTGTTCTTCTTCTTTGGGAGAACAAACTACTGTCGATGGACACCATAATTCCTGCAGGACTGCTATCAACTGAAGGATAAGTTCCCACTCCTCTACGACTCCTACATGAACGGTGGATTTGTTGTGAACACCACCAAGAAAGGTAGTGGAGTGCCCTTTGACCAGGCACTAGAGCAGTGCTACAACCGGCCTGCTAAAGTGATTGGGGGGATAATTGGGGTCACCAGGAAGAAGGAAGCAGTAGCTCTGTGGGGAATCATCAAGCATAAAAAAGACCAGTATGTTGAACTCCTGGAGATGAAGGGTGATGTTGGAGGAGAACTCTCACTTCATCACGCCTTCAACCCGAGTACTGCAACTAAAATAGTTATGATGGTGCAAGACATAGAGGAGTATCTACAGAAGGTTTGCAGTCCTCTACAGGACCAGGTAGCATTGAAAAACGTTCTCACTGGAGAAATTGTGACCAACGTAAATGTAGACAAGTTGTTGTGCTGTCTCACGGAGGGCAGCGCTGCTTGTGCTAAATTTATCGATGATCGACTCAGAAATAGGTCAATATCGATACACTCAACTATTAGCAGAATCAAGTTTAGATCGCCAAAGACCATCTTGAAGTTGACTTCCAAAGCAGACATCAAAGATGAGACAATCAAAGCTCTCAAGTTTATTGAGTATGGGTGTCACCGGGGGTTCACTCTTGAGGAGCTACTCCAGCATGAGATCACCAACTCTGCATTCTTCTTGGTTGACAAAGATGGTTACTTGAGGAAGAGTGCCAAATCACAACTTGGGGCTGAGCTGCTGAAGTTCTGCCCACTAATAGATAAAAAAGGGCCACAAACCTCCCCAAAAACCCATGCCGCCATTATCGACTTCATGGCCTTGGTGCTCCCCTTAAAGAAGCTTCATCCGCCCGTCAAGACATTCCATGACTTTGCTATTGCCTTGACATCTATGGTCACCAAAGCTGGGAACAACTGTGATGAGATCCACATCGTTTTCGACACTTACAGAGAAGACAGCATCAAAAATGGCAAGAGGGAGAGAAGAGGAAAATCAAAAGACATGGTTTTCCTTGATGTGATATTACCAAACCAAAATGTTCCAGTAGTATTGGAGAACTTTTGGTCGTCTTCCATCAGCAAAACACTTTCCAGGCATTCTATGTTCAGTGGCTCACCACCAATTACCAAGGCACCAAACCTCTATACCTTGGTATATCACCACAGGCATGGATTGTGTCAGCTTGGCGTACTTCTCCATTCCCTCGGCTCAACTGCACACACGAGGAAGCTGATGACAGGATGATGTTCCATGTGCAAGACATTCTAAGTCACCGGACAGGACCTACATCCCTGACGCTGTCATCAGGTGACACAGATGTCTTTGTGTGCCTGTTATACCACATCACAGTCAATTGGAGAGATCTTGGCCTCCAAGAGCTCTGGCTTGTCCGCAACTCAGGAGTGAAACGATCAATATTACCACTCCACGATATCTGCATATCACTGGGAGACGAGCTTACAAAGTGTCTCCCAGCACTACATGCACTGACTGGGTGCGATACAACCAGCAAGATATCAACTAAACTTGCAGCCTTGAACGCTGTCCGCGAACCAGAAAATTCCTGTCTGATTCTGAATTTCGACTGTCCACAGCTAACAGAAAGCGCAATACAGATGGCGGAAACATTCTTGGTCAAATGTCTCAAACCATAACAGACCTGGAGACATTTGACGACCTGCGTATCGCTGCATTTGATAGCAATGCCCTTAACATGGACTTTGAGAGAACCACTTGCACCTCAACTAATGCAAGGAAACATATCCTTCGAGGCTATTACCAACAACAGCTGTGGTCCAAGCCCCATTTAGAGATGCCACCTTGATTATGAATGCAGAGTCTTATGGTTTTGTAAGAAGGGGCAGTTTATTAGTCCCTGAGATTGTGATCTCAAAACCTGAAGGTTTGCCAGATCCCTGCTCGTGTGGCAAATGTGCACGCAAGAATGGGTGTCCCTGCCGGGTAGCTGGGATCCGTTGTTGTAAGTACTGCAAATGCAAGGGACGTGACTGTTGTAAAAACCCTATCACTGAATGAACTCTGATCATCATCCTCATACCTGGACTCTGTTGTGAGGAGAGTAATGTTTCTGACACTGGTTTACAGTATGTGACACATAAATAGTACTAATGTGGTGTTAAAAGTTGTATTGTAGACTGTTGGGCAAGTTTCCTGCTGATCTCCCTGCTGAAAGCTTTCCCCCCCACTTTAAGTTAACATTCTATTGATGAGAGAATAAAATATCTTTATATTAATCAAATGCTTGCTTTCTTTCATTCTAAAAATCCCTTGTATTGTTCAAAATCCGAATTGTCAGTTCAACTCTAAATTACACAAATGTTCTAACTTTGCTTTAAGTCCAGAAGGTTTAAGTTAATAAATATACAGCAATGTCTGTAAGTAGTTAGTTGTGTGGTAATAAGTTGCCATTCTGAACAATTTGTAGCTCTAATGGTTTATATGCGAATTTCTGCATATTTAATGATATATTGCCAAATTTGCATATTTAAAACAAAATTTGAGACAAAGTGTAATACAAAAAATATTTCTCTTAATATGAAGATTAAACTGGTAGAAATTCATGAGGATATCTTTAAAGGAAAAAAAAAATCCCATTCACTTTTGAAAAAAACGGTAAAAAAACGTAATTTTCATAATTTTCGTCCCGGAAATCGATTTTGGCACACATCCCACGTTGTTCGCAGAGGTCATATTAGTCTAGAACAGTTGAGATATTGTGTCCTAAATGAAATGCATACATATCTTAGCCAGGTCCTCCACTAATGTGGGACAAACATGTTTGATGGGCCACATTTGTCTACTGGCTGCTCTCAGGCCTGATGTGTGTCCGCCCATGTGGAGGTTAATGGGGCCGAGCTGAGTGGGACTTGTGTGAGCAATGATCCTTCTGTTCCGCAGGGGCCCCTGTTTGTGTTCAATTACAGTAGGTGGGCTAATTGATAGTGGGAAGGCATGTTGGTCAGAACTAAAGGCCCTTTACAGGAGATCTGTTGTATACTACCTGGGTTACACATGGGCTCCAATGTTATTGCAGTTACATGTAAACATTAACCTGTTAAGTCCCAAGACCCGGGGGCTAAATGCAACATCTTACAAGAAACAGCGTCTGAGGGCTTCTTAACATTTAACAACCTATGAATGTGTCATACCCACTTAACGGGAAGAAACAGAGCTAACTGACGATATGAACAATTTTTACCGAAACAAAACACAACTCTAATGCCAAGCCTCTGAATTAGCACAAAGCGAATGAGTGCTAACGCACTTAGCACATAACTCACGGTAGAAATATGTTATACTTCATCGGATCTGCACAGACAATATATATTTATATATTCCACAGATTCCAATGGTATAAGTATCATCACTGTGTGACCAAAACTCGCGGCAGTGAAGGCAAAACCAGACGACACACAACTTAGCTTTACGTATGCCAAAACGGCAAATACGTCTTACCTTTGCTGTTTTCTGATCAAAAGTTGTGTTCAATGGCATTAAAACGCATAAAAACGCTGCTGAAGGTTAATCCAATCTCTCTGTGTCACTTTGAAATGATTACTGATAATTCATCATAACATTTATGGCAAAAACAGAGTTTTCAGATAAAGCTGCTATGAGAGCTATAAGAGCTGTAACCCAGCTTCCGGTTTTGGGCATGCTGGCTGCGCATCACTCTCTTCACCAATGGTAATGTTTATATGGATTTAGGAACTTCCCCTCGATTCTATTGGCTCTAACGGTTCAAAAGTGGTGTCAATCACCAAAATCGACCGATGGGTTCCAGAGATATGGCAAATACACCCAAATGACCCCAGAGGTGGGGTTTTTTTTCTAAACCTCTCTAAAAAAGTCAAATTTCACTTGTTTCGCATCAATCTTGATACAGGGTACTTATTATATGCTACAGTTTGGATTCCTAAAGCTTTTTGTCACTATCGCATCATTCAAGGGTGGTTTTCACTATAAGTAATGGGGTTTTTTTGGACGGAAACTATCATTTACATTTTTTTACTATGTTCAATCTGAATTTACTTTAAAACAAAAGCATCTATATTGATTCTGACTTTTCTACATCCAACTCACAGGTTTATCATTGCTTTTGAGAAAAAAGATTATTAATTTACCCCTTTTAGAAGTGAAGATATAGTAATTTGTTCTGGGAATGTCATTTTCGAGCCTGAGACCTGAAAAACAGGCTTGGGGCTTAACAGGTTAAACTAAAATACTGAATTAAGTATTGATTTGTGGAACAACTTTTTTCCTCCTAGCCTACTAGGTGCCCTTAGTGCTGTCACTGTGGTAAACCTGACAGGCCGTTCTCACATTTGAAACACAGGTGTTACTAATAACAGAAATGATAGCTTTGCTATGTTCCAGTCAGTGACCTGAAATCTAAGCAGCGAAATGGAATGCACCCAAGTCCAACTGTCTACTGTAATAATCGTCATATTGACCTTATAATAAGTCACATGGCCTTACTCGTTACATAAGGATGTGTGATCCTTCAACTTGAAATCAGCTTTTAGCACACTGGGTACCCAATTAGTTTGCGTTACTAACATGACGCGAGTTAGGTACTTTACGTTACAGCTTGGTTATGTTTAGACAATCCATCCTTTTTGTTAAGTTTAGGAAAAGATAAATTTTTGGGTTAAAATAGGTTTGTTGTGTGATTTAAGTTTTGTATTAAGTAAAGTACATGACGTAGGTTAGTTATATTATGTACAATAACTTACTGACATAATGTTAATATATAAAAAACTTTGATGAAGTAATCTGCTGCACCAACATCAGTTAGTTTTACACAGACTGCGGTTACCTGTATGAAGGTGCTGGGATCTTTTGACCCAAACTAATTATATCGCAGATTTTGTATCTAGATATTACCTCTCTTTTTACTTTCTTTTAGCCTATTAAACAACTAGGGGCAGCACTGCATTACCATGAGAGAGTGCTACGTAGAGTGTCATTTCCACGGAAAGTGGAGTAGGGTGGACCTAAATCAGTGGTGTAAATTAAGTACATTTACTCAAGCACTGTAATCAGGGCCGTGGGAAGTAGGGGTGCTGAGGGTGCTGCAGCACCCCCTGGTGGAGGACAGGAATCTGCACTTCCACAAGATTAAATACAATTATATTACAAATATAATACAAATATAATACAAATATAATACAAATATAATTTTAAAAAAAACGAATTTTCAGCCTTGATGTAACAACATTCATAATTAAGTAAAGATAACACCCTTTTCACCCCGGTTACATTTTCCATTTGCCCTGTACGATTGGCGCTGTAAGTGATGAAAGTGGGGGATGTTGGCTTATCAGGCGCCCGCAGCTCACAGCCAAAGTGAGAGAGAGAGAGAGAGGGGGTGCACCGGTACCGGCGGGGATTGTTGTTAGCTTCTGCTGCGCTAACGGATATAAGAAGCTGTTTCTACAATAATGTGGAGGGAGAGTTCTGTCCTGTCAGACTGAGAGGCTCAGTGAGGTAAAGGACTCTGAGGGTTTAGATAGTTCACTTTAGTCTAAGTTATCTCAGTGGGTCTCAAACGGTTTGATCACAATTTATGTAAACAAATATTTCCAAGGCAAATGGAATAATTATTAGGATAAATAAAAACAGGTTTGAAATCATTCCAATGTATACTATAGGACATCCATCCATCCATCCATCTTCTCCCGCTTATCCGTGGTCGGGTCGAGGTAGCAGTTCCAGCAGAGAGCCCCAAACTTTCCTTTCCCTGGCCACATCAACCAGCTCTGACTGGGGGATCCCAAGGCGCACCCAGGCCAGCGAAGAGATATAATCCCTCCACCTGGTCCTAGGTCTACCCCTCGGTCTCTTCCCAGCTGGACGTGCCTGGAACACCTCCCTATGGAGGCGCCCAGGTGGCATCCTTACTAGGTGCCCGAACTATAGGACAGTAAACCAAAATATTGTTTAAAACTGGAGATTTAAAAATATGCATAAATAAATAAATAAATGTTAACTAGGTCAAATAAGATATAAATGAACCACAAAAATAAAATAAGTTAGCCTACATTTATTTGTTATTGGCTATGGTAGGTTATTGGTTATGTTCACATACTTATTTGATTAATAAAATGCAAACCGATCTTTTTCATATGGGTGTTTAGAGTTGTACCCCTAGATCAGTCTCTAGTAATTGGGCGCTCAAAGTGCACCAGATTGAAGCATTTTACTTTAAAATGTTAAAAAAAATCTTCCCGGGGGGGCACCCCCGGACACCCCTAGAGGATGTGAAGTCCACCCCCCAATTAAAACATGTTCATGCAATACTAAATACATTTGAAGCCTTTTTATGTAAGCTATCCACCATGTCAATACGTTTCTCTTTTTGTAGTTTATTGGTCTTTTGTAGAGGTTTTTCATTGCCAGTTAAAATCTTGCCTAGGGCAGCAAATTGGTCAGAACCAGTCCTGGTGTCATCCCCACAGCACCCCCCATTTGAAACATGTTCCCACGGCTATGAATACTTAAGTACAATTATGAAATACTTGTAATTGACTTGAGTATTTCCATTGTATGCTACTTTGTACTTCTACTCCACTAAAATTCAGAAGTAAATATTGTACTTTTTCTCCACTTCATGTATTTAATACCTTTTTGTTACTTTAAAGATTTGTACGGAGCCCTGGAGGGTTCATAGAGAGAAAAATAAATAAAACGAGGCCACGCTTTATTAACTCGTGCGCACGCTTTAATAACTCGTGCGCACGCTTTATTAACTCGTGCGCACGCTTTAATAACTCGTGCGCACGCTTTAATAACTCGTGCGCACGCTTTATTAACTCGTGCGCACGCTTTAATACCTCGTGCGCACGCTTTAATAACTCGTGCGCACGCTTTATTAACTCGTGCGCACGCTTTAATAACTCGTGCGCACGCTTTAATAACTCGTGCGCACGAGATAGTTAGGTATATAATGTAGCCTACAGCACAACAGACCAGCCTTTCTCCCCGAAGCATGAAGAGGAGTTCACCTGCTTGATCGGTAAGTTAAGTTGATTATTAGCTTGCTATTAAACATGAATTGCTAGCTTAACTGTGTATTTGGCCATCTACCTGTTAGTTGTGCTGGCTATTTATTAAGCAGCCGACCGACATAGCCAACTTGCTAAGTTTAACAAGCTAATACCGGTAGCACTAGCAGCTAGGATAAATGGTGTCAACACTAGTTTTTCAACCAACTGTTCGTGGATGTAGTGATAAAAACACTTTTGATTGTGCATCAAGTGTAATGTTCTTATTTGTTATAAATAAGACACCGTCTTGAATCTTTAGACTAGCTTCACTAGCCACTTTATTAGCCAACAAGCAGTACCAAGTCACATCTTGTTCTACTCACTTCTATATGTCAATATATGTTATACTGCCACCTAGTGGTAACATATATGCATTGTAACTATGTACACATTGTAACTACTACTTTTTGTTTTTTTTCTCCAGATTGATGCATCAGTAATACCTGTAATGACGGATGCTGACCTGGCAAAGTGGTTAGGGTTAGGTCAATGGTTGTAGCTATGGATAGAGACGCTTTAATTAAGCTTTACTTTGGACTTGGGATGAGTTATCAAGACATCCTGACAACACTTGCTTTGCAAGGGATAATTGTTAGTAAAAGTACATTAAGGAGAATATTGAGAGCGTGTGGATTAAATCGTCGGAAATATGCTGATTTGGAAGTTGCTATCGACTATATAGTTGGTCAATTGGGAGGCCCTGGACAACTTCATGGATATCGCTGGATGTATGCAAAGCTTTTGGAGCGAGGTATCCGCATCCGGAAAGAAGACGTGAGGATCCTTCTTTCTCTGCTCGACCCAGTCAACTCTCAAGCTCGCCTGAAAAGACGTCTCAGCCGGAGAAAGTATTTTTCACAAGGGCCTAATTTCATATGGCACGTAGATGGCTACGACAAACTCAAGCCCTATGGAATATGCATTAATGGATGCATAGACGGATATTCCCGTAGGATTATCTGGCTAAAAGCAGCTTTCACCAACAGCGACCCAAAAGTAATTGGAAGCTACTTTGTCGAAGCAATAGAGAATGTCGGAGGTTACCCAAGGCTTTTACGCACTGACATGGGCACAGAGAATGTGCTGCTACGAGACAAACAGTTTTTACGGCGAAACGATGAAGATGACAGAGCAGGAGAAAGGAGTTATATAACAGGAGCTAGCACAGCAAATCAGAGAATAGAGAGCTGGTGGGGAGTGATGAGAAAGGAAGGGGTTCAATACTGGATCCAGCAACTGGGAGAACTCAAGGATGAAGGGCTCTTCACCGGTGATTTTCTGGACAAAGCACTTGTCCAGTTGTGCTTCATGGCAATCATTCAGGTAAAACAATATGACGTTGATCTGACAATTGTTAGCTGCAGTTAAACAGAGACCATAACCATGTAAATTATACAAATATCGGGAAATAGTAAAAGTAGGGCACAGACTTAAAAACCACAGGATTTATTATGAGAGTCAATCATGTTGTATGCATCCATCCACATACTTTTACGCACTGATAGGCAGCAATGATCTGCCAAATACACCCACTGTAGAACAACCTTTAAAATCAACCTGACATAAATTCATCATCAAGATGAACCTACGTTGAACACACAGGCTATAAACACACAGTCTGCCCAACATTCGTAACGAGTCACACAACAGTTTTACGAAAAGCCGCACTACGTTTTCTGACAACTTGCCAGACAATCATAGCCTACCAATGTCCAATGTTAATGCATAGACATGATTAACTTATATATAAATAGGCTATATAGACATTGGCAAACATTTTTGATAACGTATATTTACAGCTGGCATATAGGCCTTTTTTATTTAGGGTATAGCTAACGGTGTTGTTGAATGAGTTGTGTGAGTCTTTACGCACTTTGGGTATACTTTAATTAAGACGTAGGCCTACTATAGTTGCATGCATGTGTACCTATTCATTTAACGTAGGATTTATTATGATGAAGGAATTGACTCAAAGTTATGTTATGTATAGTTTAGTTGTGCTTAATTGTCAGTGTATAGGACACTTGATAGCTGCATGCATAATGAATGCGTAAGAATATGTGTCTGCGCTAAAAATGCCTCACACAATTAGACCTGTGATTTTGAAGAATGTACCGTGATGTAACCCATAACGCCAATTATCTGTTAATACGGCTCTATTATAGCGATCACTTTGTGTTTGAT
Source organism: Dissostichus eleginoides (assembly GCA_031216635.1). NCBI lineage: Eukaryota > Metazoa > Chordata > Actinopteri > Perciformes > Nototheniidae > Dissostichus > Dissostichus eleginoides. The sequence goes on along the minus strand of CM062265.1, from coordinate 34,161,416 downwards.
ATATCTACATCTTTTATTTATCAGATCGCGTACAGCATGCCGTGAGGTTCAAATCTAATAATCTCTTGCCAACGCGCAACAACCCTGTCCATTGTTCTGAAATAACAGCGCTATGTCGAAGCTATGCTTGAATGATGTGTGTGCAGTGGGCAACGAGAGTAGATCAGATAACTTTGTTTTTTTGCTATTATTCCATACGGTACATACAATTTATCCCCCTTTCCATTTCTTTTTGCAGGAGGACTTGAATGAGATAAGACACGTTTGGAACGCACATCGCATCAGGCCCTCTACAAACGCCAATGTCCCCGCAGGAATACCTAATATCATGTATACGGCACCTCATTTGTGGGGTGCAGATGACCTTCTTGTTCCATTCAGTGATGACTTACCCACTTGCAAAGAGAGCTGCAAGTTCCTAACTTCAGTTCCATGTGACGAGGACGTGTTTGATTTGTGCACAATCATAATGGAAGAATCAGGCATGGGGTTCCCAATGAATAGGTCACAAGCACTTGACTTATATCTATCATTGAGGGATATCATTCGCCCACAAGTATTTGAGGAGGCAACTGCATGAATGTTGCAGTTTTCTTTCTGCTATTGGTGGAAGAAGTATCAGATCCTTTACTGAAGTAAAAACCCTACCTAACTGTGGAAATACTCCACTATATCCTACATTTAAAACCTTACATATTTAAAAGTATTTAAGTATGATCAGCTAAATGTAAATAACAGTATGAATAGTAAAAGTAGTCACCGTGCAGTAAAATGTTCCCTGTCAGTGTTTTATTATTATATATGATGTTTCTGGATTAATATTACTGCTGAATTAATGTTGCATTTTACTGCTGTTTAAGGCTGTGCTAATTTTAACTCCTTTATATACTTTTGGATAGTTTAGGATATACACATTTATATGTATGTATATATGGTAAATGTATCTAGCAATGTGTGACATGTATTGTAAACATTAATTCACCTTTGATATCTCATGTAAAGTCATATACAGTGAACAGAAAATGTATCTTACTTTAATGATAAATCTTTATTCCATGTGCTTCACAATAATCGTCTTTTATTGTGTGGAACAAACAAACAAAGAAATGGATCATTACTGACCTTGCAGTGAAGTAGTATTTGATAACAATGTAACAATGTTACATGATTGACAAATAAAATAAGAAAACCAACACAAATACAAAAGGGAGTGCTTTTTATCTTATTTTAACATTAAGCCCTACTTAGGCAAACTTGAATGTCACCAATAAACAGGCACTGACATAAGAACTTGAGTAAACGTTGAGGTTTTAAACTTTCCCTCATAAACTAAATGTTTACCCTGGTCAAAATACATTCATGCTAAACAGAAAGACCAGATTAGTCAAATGAATAGACTCTTAAAATAGGACCTGTGTACAACAGGAACAGGAACAACAATTAACACATTGGAGTAAAATATTCTATAAAAACAAAACATCCTTCAATAGTTATTCTGCCCTTTGGAATCACTCTATTCCAAATCAACATGTTGATAGTACAGATTTGAACAACAATCATGTCATGCAGTGCAAGGATTTTCAAATGAAGGCAAAACATAATATGCAAATCCCTAACAATTAACCATAAATGCATATTTACTTAGCTCAGCTTATGCTTTTGCATAGAGCTATCTAGTAGCTGTTGTGTGCCTATTGAACACAATCATTGGCTCCTGTGTATCAGAACATGTATCTTCTTTGATAACATAACTTCTACTGTGACTATGAGTAAAGATGTATAGAGAACCGCAGTGACGCATCATAAAATCCGGAAGTAAGCTGCGCATGGGTTCCTTCGACAAAAATGCAATGCAATTTCTCCATAGGATTTTGGAAAATAGCTCAAAATAAGGTCTGTGGTTGAAACACATTTAAGAGACGGATCACGTTTTGTTCAGCCGGATAATCTCCACATGTCTACCCTACTTTTATAATTTTCGAATCGATACATTTATGATCGATACATTTATGATTCGAAAATTATAAGAGATGGGTAGACATGTGGAGATTATCCAACTAAACAAAACGTGATCCGTCTCTTCAATGTGTGTCAACCACAGACCTTATTTCGAGCTATTTTCCAAAATCCTATGGAGAAATTGCATTGCATTTTTGCCTTCACTTGTTTGTACCGTTTCTGCTTTCCATCGAAATCCATCCATCCAAGTTCAACCCGTCTCTCTTGCTTTTTAGCACTTGTATTTCCTGCCCATGGCTTTCTTTTTGCAGGTACTGGTGCCTCACCAGAGACCAATCTCTGTCGCAGCCTTGTGAGCATTGTGTCTTTCCTGCTCTTTGTGTCAAGCGATGAATTGTTATGCCGGCAGAAGGCAACAGTAGCTATTCTATCTCCAGCTTTAGGGATGTACTTTGCCAGGTCAGCATCCGTCATTACAGGTATTACTGATGCATCAATCTGGAGAAAAAAAACTAAAACAATCGTTGGGAGCATGATTATAATTACATATTAATGTGCCGAAATAAATAATAGAATTATGAATGACTTGACTCTTAAAACCATTGAGCCACATTAGTTCAAATTCACTTTCAATTGGGAATACTCTCCTAAAATGTTCAACATCTTACCAATTTTATTTGTATTGCCAAATTTCCAACAATCTGTTATTCAATCCCTGCTAAAATAATTTCATTAAAAAAAAAATCCATTTGGATTTTTGTAAGCAACACTAACCCTCACTGTGGCCAAAATGTGTGCTTTCTGGATTCAACAAAAATATTGATTGTCAGTTCTTTGACTTGTTCTTCACCTCATGGAAAGGTCATACGCAATTCACACTTTACATTCGTACATATGTAAAGTGGCTTACCTTTTCATTTTCCAGCTTTTGGATAAATTCCTCAGAAATGTTCCGCTTAATTAACAAACCCCTCAGCTCAGCATCCATTGTTTCAACTGTCTGCTCTGGAAAGAGGATTAAACAAAGTATAAATTGCAAACATTCACAACGTTTACGATTGCAAAGAACTGTGGATTTGTAAAGTATGTTATGGTGACATTGTAAATCCATTGAAAACACTTGATTTAATGATAGATGTTTATGCATAGTTACAATGCATATATGTTACCACTAGGTGGCAGTATAACATATATTGACATATAGAAGTGAGTAGAACAAGATGTGACTTGGTACTGCTTGTTGGCTAATAAAGTGGATAGTGAAGCTAGTCTAAAGATTCAAGACGGTGTCTTATTTATAACAAATAAGAACATTACACTTGATGCACAATCAAAAGTGTTTTTATCACTACATCCACGAACAGTTGGTTGAAAAACTAGTGTTGACACCATTTATCCTAGCTGCTAGTGCTACCGGTATTAGCTTGTTAAACTTAGCAAGTTGGCTATGTCGGTCGGCTGCTGCTTAATAAATAGTAAAGTAACCTGTTTCAAATATATAACCTGTTCCAATAATTATAACCTGTTTTAATAATTATAACTTTGTCTGTGTAAAATGTATACTTATGAAACTAGACCAAGTGTTCTTATTTTCCTTTGTTTGCTGTGGTCAATTGTGTGTGCGTTGACTTAGGAATGTAGAGGATCCAGTCGGCCCCCCCGGGGGTTTTAATGGCCCGGATAGGAGCATGGGGGGGTTGTAGGAGAAAGGTAATAAAACTGACACCATTGAGTCTATGCAGAGATTGTTCTGAGAGAAAGATTGGGATGCAGAGTGGTACGGCCAGGTGCTGAGGATAAACGAAGATAAGGATTGGTACCTCACCCCCGTGCGACCCAGAATTGTTTATTTTATGGCTGCCATAAAAGATGACCTGGGACTGATCGGCGGCGCAAGAGATCCAAAGTTCCCACACTTATGGCTGACTCACTCTGATTCGCTGTTTAGACCTCGTCAATGGCTGACTCACTCTGATTCACTGCCTAGGGCTCGCCCAGGAGTGAGTCCACCAATGGATGAACACCTAGGGAGGAGCAACCGACACAACTCCTCCCACACAACTCCTCTCCGTTTGTGGGGATAAATATTGTGAATTCTGTACACTCGCGGCCTCTGTTCTGTCTGACTGTCTGATACGTACATCGCACGGTGGAAGAGCTGAGGCCCGGAGTACTTCGTTATATAAGTACTTCGTTATATTGTACTGTTGTTTCTACCATTAAATCAGCTTATTGTTTAATCTCATATCTCTGTCTGAGCCGTTCCTTTTTACAGCAGACCACTCATCAAACGAACAGCGCGGAGCGGGCTCGAACCTTCAACAACTGAAGGGTGCTTAAACCCAACAATTTGGTGACCGACCGACGTGATGAGTAGGGTCTCATAGAAGGCACACCGGCAGCCAGCGGACGAACGGTCCAGGGATGACACCTCGAATACCTCTGACAACTAAACCAGGGTACCCCACAACAGAAAGGTGAGCAGATACCTGTTATTATCAAAATCTGTGATTGGCTATACTACAAAATTTTAGAGTTGTCAGCGGCATTTTCAGTGTTTTAGTCTTACGGTAGAAAGAACAGTACTACAGAATAACACTTTCCAGTCTCAAAGAGGAGCTGTAGTTGTGTTATATGTGGGGTATTTCAAGAGGAGAAACGCAACTTTCAAAATCAATTTGAAATGACCGGATCTCGCAAACTCTTGCTGTGGGGTTAATCTAGAAGACTAAACGTGACGATAAAGAGATTCTGTAGACTGGGTTTCGACTCCTTGCCAAAAGCCACATCGCCGAAAGGGGTGTAGAAGCGCTTCTGGAAGTCTCTCCATCTGTTGAAATATACATCGCACTATAAAAGTCAACTAGACTGTACGGGGAATATATTAACTGTGTAACGAGATTGCAGTGGTTATAAAATTTAAAAGAAGTCCAGCTGCAATGGTCGTTCGAGATTTCAGTGGTTTTAAAATTTAAAAGAAGTCCAGCTGAAATACTCTGAGAAATAAGGTGACACACACAGTAATTCTTAGACGAATTCTGGGGTTGGGGCTCATCGACTAATGTACACAGGCAATCCTTAGACGGATCTGGGGTTACATTAGGTTATTTATTTTGAGTGTGATTAACTGTGTAACGAGATTGCAGTGGTTATAAAATTTAAAGAAGTCCAGCTGCAATGGTCGTTCGAGATTTCAGTGGTTTTAAAATTTAAAGGAAGTCCAGCTGAAATACTCTGAGAAATAAGGTGACACACACAGTAATTCTTAGACGAATTCTGGGGTTGGGGCTCATCGACTAATGTACACAGGCAATCCTTAGACGGATCTGGGGTTACATTAGGATTATTTATTTTGAGTGTGATTAACTGTGTAACGAGATTGCAGTGGTTATAAATTTAAAAGAAGTCCAGCTGCAATGGTCGTTCGAGATTTCAGTGGTTTTAAAATTTAAAGAAGTCCAGCTGAAATACTCTGAGAAATAAGGTGACACACACAGTAATTCTTAGACGAATTCTGGGGTTGGGGCTCATCGACTAATGTACACAGGCAATCCTTAGACGGATCTGGGGTTACATTAGGATTATTTATTTTGAGTGTGATTAACTGTGTAACGAGATTGCAGTGGTTATAAAATTTAAAAGAAGTCCAGCTGCAATGGTCGTTCGAGATTTCAGTGGTTTTAAAATTTAAAAGAAGTCCAGCTGAAATACTCTGAGAAATAAGGTGACACACACAGTAATTCTTAGACGAATTTGGGGTTGGGGCTCATCGACTAATGTACACAGGCAATCCTTAGACGGATCTGGGGTTACGTTAGGTATATTTATTTTGAGTGTGATTAACTGTGTAACGAGATTGAGTAAGAAAAAGGTTGATAGGCGCTGTGAGAATGGGTCTGCAGAGAGAATTTCGCCTTGATGCCAACTGGCTGTTATCAGCCTGCAGCCAGGGAGGAGAAATCAGCAGAGCTGCCTGCACTGAGTGTGTGTGTGTGTGTGAGGAAGTCCGTGGATTGGTCAATTTGGACCAATCAGCGCGGGCTTAACGTAACGGCTAAGCGGTCCTACGACGCTGGTTATCAACTCGGTAAATCGAGCCAGGGTTTCTCTCTCCAGCTGAGAGCGCGTTCACGTGAAAGGGACAAGTGTACTAACAGCGCAGCGTCATACTTCATTAATGAAAAGTAAATAAATATTAGACAAATATGAACTTTAAACATCCATGACTTAAACATATAATAAAGGATACAAGCCACATAGTTGCACCTGCAAGGTGAATATAGAGCAACTGGTTAAAAAATAAATAAACTACCGAGTGTTTGAAAGCGTACAACAGTTTTATGTTATCACTGTTGCCCATCTAAGACACGAGTGGATCTGACTTTAATTACATTTGAGTTGAGTGTTTCGTCAACCTAATGTGTTGCTTAAAATAATACTTCTGCATACAGTATGTGACAATGTAAGTGTTGCACGGTCAGATACGGCTCGAGAAGCTGACTTAGACAAGGAAATATATGATATATTATGATATTATATGATCGATGATGTGATATGAATGATAAGTGCGACACGTCGGCGTCTTCTCTTCATACGGCAGTTTAAACTGTATTTCCTTTATCCTGTAATATGACTTGATAGATTTAAACTCCGCACGCTGAGCTCTGATCAGGCGCAGCTTTCACTGAGTTGATCTCTATTCTATAGACGCCGGAGGCAGGCAGCGTCAGGTAAAACAAGTTATTTAGCCTTCCCAAACCTGAGCCTTACGCGCCGCCAATAATACACCTCGCACCGAAAACTATCAGACTGTATACCTGTGGGAATAAAACTACAATAATTAGTAAATTATAGTACGCAGAGATATCTGGTATTTTTTATAAAAAACTAAAACCTTTAGGAGAAGCAGATACGAACGAAGTCAAAATGGAAGGAGAATTTGAACGTGAAGAGAGAGAATTAGGAGTCCCTGTTCCGGGGAGTTTAAGGGAACAGTGGGGACAAGCAGAGAGATTGATACTTAGCGGACTTAAGCCCGGAGATCATAAAAAGGCGAGCAGCGATCTCCGTTTCTTACACGATCAGATGATCGCAGAGAATAGAGTAGAGGGTGACGAGGCAATAAGTCTCCTAGCCACAGCACTCAATACATACGAGCGACAGTTGGTTCAGAAATTAGAAACTCTCAACAAGCAGAAGGCAGGTTTTATCAGGGCTTCTAAACTTAACAAAGAAAGGGAGCTAGTTGACAAGCTAAGGAGAATAGGCCATAACGCAGCCTTAGTTATGAATGGAGTGGCAGTAACCTGCCTCTGAGCAAACTCCCGCCAAAAATCTGCCCGCCATAGCAGCCCCACCCAGTCCTGCACCAGCCCCTCCCACAGAAGTGATAGAGCCAGTCAGGAAGGAGAAGCCATATGGTGGGCCCCTCCCAGACATCCCAGAGGGCGGTCCCCTCCTCTATCCAGATTTATACAACCCCTTTAAGACCCGACCCCCTCCCTATACGCTTCCCTCCACCTCTAACCCCCCCTCACCCAGTTCCCCTCATGACATTAAAGGAACACCTGTATCAACACATACACCTACAGATGAAGAAATACTTGACTTTGTTGCAAAACGCGTCAAATTTTTTAGGACTAAAAAAAAAAAAGGATGAAACCTCTGCCTCTGACAGAGAAGACACGGCAAGTCAAGACGGCACAGGGGACTCCACCTTCCTCTGAAACAGGTTGATATAGCCGGTGTCGGACTTTGTTTATGAACACATTAACTGAGGGACAGGTTTCTCCCCATTTGAGCTGACCCACGGCCATCAGTTTCCGGGTCCTGGAGCATTAGCAGTAGGGAAAGAAGTAGAAGAGATAGCAAAACCATATTACCAGCAACTTAAGGGCTTGGTATGAGATTTCTCCACCCAGGTGGCTGACGCCAAAGGGGGACCGGAGAAGCACGAGGCTAACACCGCAGAATTCATCTGGCTGAAGGTCATCCGTCCGAAGTGGCTCAACCCAAGGTTCACCGGCCCGCACAGAGTGACTCAGAGGACATCACATGCAGTTCGCTCGTTCGCCTCGAAGGAAAGGGGGAAACGTGGTATCATTGGAGCCAGTGCGCCGTTGGAAAACCTCCAGCAAGGACGTTAGACGACATCAGAACTGACATCGCTGCCAGCAGGACGGAGCCAGAGAGTGCGAGAGACGACACATCTGACGACGACAGCCCAGCAGAAGCAACGACCCACACAACAGATGACAAGGACAAAGACACAGAGGTAACAACAGGCGATCTTGGAAAGGAGATTACGGCGCGAGGAGGGGACACGAGTCTACTCTGAAACACACGACTCCATATAGGACCCGACTTTTTTACTCCCACCTTTAGGGGCACTTTCCAATAAGTAGCAGCATTTTATGCCCACCTATAGGGCCTCTTTCTAATAAGAGTAGTAGGTTATATATAAACGAGAGGTTAGCCCTATAGTTAAAGGGCAGTGGAAGTCTCCCCACTCACCAGACCTTCTATTTAACAGGTTCTGGGAGCACAGTATTTACCATTACAGGGTACTATTTTACACCCTAGTTTTAAAAAATCTCCTTAGGAGATTTTAGCATTGTGTTCAACCTAATTACAATAACACGGACCACTGATTAAAGGTACTCAACAATGACAGACTGTGGATTACACTTCCTTATTGTTTGTTGGTGTACTCTGCTAGTGGGAATCGTGGTTTACTTGGGACACTGTTTGCATCTTGAACACCATTCTTAGTTATATGGCCCATTAGCGAATTGCCTTATTATTTGATTGGGTGTTAATTCCTTGTGTCCTAGTAAATCTCCTATTATTAATAACAGAAATAATGTGTGTTCACCCTTGCCTTTATTTTTGTTTTAATGATTCCATTGACCACCCAGACTCCATTCCCCCGCCAGAGGAGTCGTAACTAGGGTCAAACGGGCCAAACATGAGGTAGTTGTTACCAAAATGTCTCCTAAACAAACCTTCACTTTCCAAGCAGGTAGTGATGGAATAATGCAGACAGGATCAACTATGTACATTACAATGTGCTCCGTTTAGCTAATCTCACTAGGGACCCTGTAGAAGGACTCGCTGAACAGCTGGGGCCGACTTCCCTTATGGCTGAAACAGAATAGAATGGCCCTTGACATGCTGTTAGCTGAGAAAGGAGGTGTGTGTTCAATGTTTGGTGATATGTGTTGTACTTTCATTCCAAACAATACGGCTCCGGACGGTTCCGTCACAAAGGCTTTAGAAGGCTTTCGCACACTATCCATAACTATGCATGAACAATCAGGGATACACAACCCCTTGGAGGAATGGTTTACAAACATGTTTGGTCAATGGAAAGGTTTAATAATGTCTCTTTTGATTTCAATAGCTACTTGTATTGCCATTTTAGTAACATGTGGTTGTTGTTGTGTGCCTTGTATCCGCTCATTGTGGGACAGACGCAGTAGAAAAGAATGACAGTGGTTATGTTTTGAATGCTATGTGTGAATTGATCTCTGGAGGTGAGATCAAAAGGGGGATTAAAGTAACCTGTTTCATATATCCTATATAACCTGTTTTAATAATTATAACTTTGTCTGTGTAAAATGTATACTTATGAAACTAGACCAAGTGTTCTTATTTTCCTTTGTTTGCTGTGGTCAATTGTGTGTGCGTTGACTTAGGAATGTAGAGGATCCAGTCGGCCCCCCCGGGGTTTTAATGGCCCGGATAGGAGCATGGGGGGGTTGTAGGAGAAAGGTAATAAAACTGACACCATTGAGTCTATGCAGAGATTGTTCTGAGAGAAAGATTGGGATGCAGAGTGGTACGGCCAGGTGCTGAGGATAAACGAAGATAAGGATTGGTACCTCACCCCCGTGCGACCCAGAATTGTTTATTTTATGGCTGCCATAAAAGATGACCTGGGACTGATCGGCGGCGCAGGAGATCCAAAGTTCCCACACTTATGGCTGACTCACTCTGATTCGCTGTTTAGACCTCGTCAATGGCTGACTCACTCTGATTCGCTGCCTAGGGCTCGCCCAGGAGTGAGTCCACCAATGGATGAACACCTAGGGAGGAGCAACCGACACAACTCCTCCCACACAACTCCTCTCCGTTTGTGGGGATAAATATTGTGAATTCTGTACACTCGCGGCCTCTGTTCTGTCTGACTGTCTGATACGTACATCGCACGGTGGAAGAGCTGAGGCCCGGAGTACTTCGTTATATAAGTACTTCGTTATATTGTACTGTTGTTTCTACCATTAAATCAGCTTATTGTTTAATCTCATATCTCTGTCTGAGCCGTTCCTTTTTACAGCAGACCACTCATCAAACGAACAGCGCGGAGCGGGCTCGAACCTTCAACAACTGAAGGGTGCTTAAACCCAACAATAGCCAGCACAACTAACAGGTAGATGGCCAAATACACAGTTAAGCTAGCAATTCATGTTTAATAGCAAGCTAATAATCAACTTAACTTACCGATCAAGCAGGTGAACTCCTCTTCATGCTTCGGGGAGAAAGGCTGGTCTGTTGTGCTGTAGGCTACATTATATACCTAACTATCTCGTGCGCACGAGTTATTAAAGCGTGCGCACGAGTTATTAAAGCGTGCGCACGAGTTAATAAAGCGTGCGCACGAGTTATTAAAGCGTGCGCACGAGTTATTAAAGCGTGCGCACGTGTTAATAAAGCGTGGCCACGTTTTATTTATTTTTCTCTCTATGAACCCTCCAGGGCTCCGTACATTTGGATTAATGATGTGAAAATATAATAAATTCTTAAATCAGACTTATATATTATTCTGAAATGGACCAATCTGCACAATGACTACTTTTACTTTTGGTACTTTAAGTATATTTAGATTCCAATACTTTTATACTTTTACTAGTGACATTTTGAATGCAGGACTTTTATTTGTAACACACTCCTCTCATTTCAGTGTCACCACTTCCTGCCATTGATTGAACCCCACCTGCGTAACCATCCCTAATTAATCTCACCTGTGCCCCATTACCATCCCTCCCCCTGTGTATTTAGTCTGTGTTCACATTCCCCTCAGTGCCAGTTCGTCTTTGTACTTTCAAGCGTTCCAGCAATAATTTCCCTAGAGTTTAACTTCCACATGTACCCAGCTTCGTTTTCTGACCCGGTTCTCGCCTTATCCTTGTCTGTTGTGGTTGCCTTCCTGATTGAACTACCTTGTACCGAACCTTTGCTAAGTAAAGACCTTCTTTTTTAAAAACTATTGAGTCCTCTACCTGTGTTCACTTAGTCGTTACACAGGATCTGAGTAGATCTCCACCCTTGACCTAAATGGGGGAGGAAACTTTAACTTCTAACATAAATTACATTAATCTCAGGCTGGGTCCTGACAGGGCGAGGAATACCATAACTTCCCCATAGACGACCAAGGGTACAAGAGTCTGGACATTTGAATTGAACTAATGAGGGGGATAAAGTTCAGGTGTACAGGGGGCCAGGTGGTTGCAGGGCTAGAAGGAACAGGTGAACTATGGTGAGTGCCGACAATCAAAACAGGCAATAAAAAAACAACAGACAGTAAAAACAGACATAACAGAGATTGAGAAAACTTAAAAATAAGAGAGACCCATGTTTTGGAGTTATTTTTCATCTCAGTTGCCTTGTAACGAATTAGCTCGTTTCAACAGCAGTTACTTTGCCATACCTTGTTTGGAACAAAAATTCACTTTCTTTCCCTTGATCTAGCTGGATGTAAGCTTAAAACACCATCTCACACTTCAACCTCATTGGCCTTGTCTGAAAATCTTTTTTATAACTCTAAACCTGCAATTGATTCTAGTCAGAATTTTATTTTGCAGACGACACAGTATTATAGCACTCACATTTCTCGAAACACTGGACCCATTTGACTCAGTTATAAACTTTTAATTCAAATGTCAACAACAAAAGTAATCCAGAGATGAGTTATCCCTACAGCAATTACTTAATTCACTTTGCAATTGTTGCCTCAATAGCTTCAGCTATGTAATGATAAAGCATCATTTGACATCACTGGATCAACAGATACTTTTTGTCTGACCTCAAGTAGCACATTATGGTGTTCTTTACAGAGCAATACATATTGGAATTAAACTGAAATGACATCGCAAAAGACTGAATGCCCTGCCTCATGACTTACATTTTAATTTGAGGCTGAGAGCATTGTACCCCCTCCCTCTGAAATTGTATCTATTAAACATGCTTTCTGCACAAATGTAATCCTATGGTATTTGATGAATGATGCTCAGTGTTTTTAATTAAGCATTGGATCAAGTAAAAACTGCAACCACTTTCATATTTTGTTCCCCGCGACCCATTCATTACATAGAGCTTTCCTCTCATCAATTCATGAAATAACTCAATTTTCTCTGCATTATTGAAGCACAAGGACACATGGGACCCAATCAGAATATTTGGAGTTTATTAAAGGTCACCTATCATGCTATTTTTAGGCAATAGCATAGGTCTCAGATATATAAAAAAATATTAAAAAACATGTCTATGAAGTGTTTTGGTCAAAAAAACAAACAGATCACTAATTCTAGCATGCCTCATATCCCTCTATTTCTCTTCCTGTTTGTTACGTCCCCACTAGGGGATGAGGAAAAGCAACACACACCAGTTGGAATTGGTAATAAATACAAGGAGTTTATTAAATAGCGATATAAACAAAATGGAAGGCAAGCAGCCTGGAGCAAACAAAAGGGCCAAAGGGGCGCAGGTTTAAACGAGCAACCAACAAAAGGAGGACTCTAAAAAGAGAGTAAATACTGTAGGAGTCGGGAGGGCTGAAAATGTATTCCGGCAAATTACTCAGACCTACTAATTAACCTAACAGAAGTTATTGAGTCTATGTAAGTTTACTGCTTGGCTCAGATCCACCAACGTCAGCAAGATCTCACCTCTATTAACTCCTGAAGAACCAGGTTCAATTAACTGCTGTTTCAATTCAGACGACCCTCTAAATCTGTTAAGCGATCCTGAGGATTTTGATATCAGTAATGAGGTGTGGCCCTATACTAAGTGTGAGTGTGGCAGTGTGCAATCTTACCTTTTAAGCAGGAGAGGAGAGCGCAGATGTCTTTTAAGTTGTCCCAATCCAAAAGGTGGGATCAGTTTATTTGAAGAAAAATGGTCCAAACGTATACAGGGTTTTTACCTTCTCTCGTTACAACATTATAATCATACTAAACATAGCATGCTGTGGTCATTTTCTAATATGAAACTTTAATTCACAGTTTTACATTTATTACCCTAAATTGTAACTTCAACTGCCCAATTCAGTTGTGACATTTAAAATCGTCCGACAGTATTTAGAGGCATCTCCTCATAAATGACCGGTGATAATAAAAAGCACATTCAAACTTTCATTCACCAAATCAATTCACATCAATTCCATATATTCCGACAGGTGGCGGGAGCCAACATCCACAAACACATACCTATATTCCGCATGAATTCGGAGGAAGATCCTCACAGGTGGCGGGTACTAATACTCACAAACACATATCAATTCATTCCACTCATTCAACAAAGAAATTCGAGAGATATTTACCAAGTTTCAGAGAACCTTACCGAGAGCAAAAACCCAGCTCTCAGGGAGAGAGCTTTACCGGGAGAGTATACCAGGGGAACCCTCTCTCTCTCTCTCTCTCTCTCGGCTATGACATAACCACCTTTTTGGGGCCTCAGTGTATTTCACTAAGTCAGGGCCCCCCTCCCTGTGTACTGCTGTGAGGGAAGAGGGAAGAAACTGTCTCTCCTCTCTTATCAGTGACACCCATAAACCATAATAGGCCTTACACACTCAATTTAACAAACCACTTGTGTTTTGTTAATACTGTAAATATAGAAAATCATTTTCATTGTGGGTTATACAAGAATATAATTGATTATATTTGATTATAACTAACTTTCGTTTTAATTATTCAACCTAATATGGAGATCTCAACAATACAAAGAAATAGATACTAGCAAACTAAATAGCAACAACACAACCCTCACTATCAAAGTGGTACAAACTAACAAAAGGAGGCTGCAGGAAAACACAGCTATACTAGAGGACAACAGTCAACGTAATACTAAGCTAATCTAGGCACATCTAATCAAAACAACACTAAACTAAATATGGACCACACAAGTTAAGCACAGTTAACAACAACGAAGAGCAAGTAGCGAGAGGCGTCTGTTCACATATCAGAGCCTTCCGACTGATAGTTGTCCACGGCTTTGTAGTCGTCTCCGGAAGGTGTGCGCTGGATGTGCGCTGGGATTGGAATGTGTCGGGCCCGGCATGCTCCAATCACATCTTCGGAGGCGGGCCAGGAGGTCAGCAGCCAAGGACATCGGGGTCGGATAAGTCACTAGCACCCAGGGGCGGACTGGCCATCGGGACGTTCGGGACGAATCCCGATGGGCCGGTAGCCCGGTACCGAAGTGGGCCGGTCGGACCACTCGACGCGGCCCACTGCCCCCACTCCAATCGGCCCACTTCGGTACCGTGAAATTGTAATCAGCTTAATGCTTGGCCCATGTATACGAGTGAACGTGGATCGCTTTATTTAGTGATCGGATACGACCGGAAAAACATTCCATGTAAACGGGGCTATTGATAGGTTGTCAAACTTGTCAATCTTATGTTTTTGAAAGTAGGCTAATAGATGAACTGAAGGGGCTGGGCCGGGCGAGATGAGTCGTCTCTTCCAATTGGAAAGAGGGCGAGGCCCGCGTCAGAGTTCCACTCATCAGACAAGCTCCCTAGCTTCGTTTGATGATTGATCAGTAAGTTAGCTATCGAAATTGAGAAAGACAAGATGAGAACGATAAAAAAAAAGGGTGGGGCTGAAAAAGCCAGAATGAAAAAACGAAAATTGCAACAGGAAGAAGCTGGAACATTTTCGAAAATCACAGAGCTGTTTAGTAGAAGGGCTCCCGCTCCCAGTCGCAGTAATGAGGAGGAGAATGAGAAGGAAGATGATGAACCACAGACCCGGCATATAATGACAGCAGGTGCAGTGTGCAGGGCTTGTTAATTTATGTTACTGTTAGCATAGCATTAGTTGACTGAGAAAACCGTCATGAAAAAGTTTAGCAATGTTACGACTAGTATAAAATGCCCACGGCTGTGATTGACAACCTGGACAGCCAGTCAGAAGCTAGAATGCCAACCTAGAGAGCCAATCAGAACCTAGAACGGGCTGCAGGGCTGGCCAGACTATTATATTGTGCATAAAGTTAGATGCATTAGGATAGAGTCATATGTTCATGATATTCCAAGTTAAATTATATAATATTAATATTATAATTTTAAATAATTATATTAAATATATTAATATTCAATAATTTTAATATTAAATAATAAGGACACAGAGATTTGTGGCCAATTCACTATTGCATTCATTTTAGTGATTGACATTACTGTGCATGATATTGATATAATATTGGTCATTTAATTGATTGCTGATGTTCTTCTTATGCAGTTGACCCTGAGGAAAGTGAGACAGCTGCAGGGTCAAGTACAGTTCATCCTGAGGAAAGGGAGACAGCTGCAGGGTCCAGCACAGAGAACCAAAAGACAGGGAGATGCAGACTGATGAAGTGAGCTTTGATTACTTTGCCCGGCCTCGGGCTAAAGATATAAATACATTTTTCGCATACCACCCTCAACAACCCCCAAAACAAACAGTTAAAAATATCTACAACAACAAAGATGGAATCATAGAAAGTGGCTTACATATTGTGAGAAATCCAACTCACTCTACTGTACAGTATGTTTAGCGTATGCAAAGCCATCTGCAAATGACAGCTCATTCATCAAAGGAGGAATGACATCTTGGAAGCATGTACATCAAAGAATAGAAGAGCACGAGAAAAACCAAGTCCACAGAGAAAGTGCAGAGGCATATTTTATGAAGGCTAGTAACAGACGTAGCAAGCCTACTCAGTGGCAAACAAATGTCTCTACACAGAGACCATGTCAGAAAGAAACGGCAAGTCATGGAACGTGTCATGAAGTAGTCAGATCATTGGAAAGCGTGGTCTAAGCTTTAGAGGCAAACAATTTGAAGCAGCATACACATGGGAGAAAATTGCTGACCATGGCAACTTCTTGGAATTAATCATCCTGCTCAGCAAATACGATGTCTGCCTGCAGGAACATGTCACCCAATGTGTTGAAAAAGCAAGAAGCTGCATGAGACTGGGTCTAAAGGCAGAGGGTCCTTTGTCACTCTGCTCTCAAAAACTACAGTGAACAAAGTGATCAATGTCATCAGCCACTTAATCCAAGAAACCATATCTAGGGAAGTAAGGGGGCAGGCATGTTTTCTGTGCAGATCGACACCACACAGGATGTTACATCTACAGACCAGTGTGCTGTTATCCTCAGGTATGTGACAGATGTGGTCCACGAGAGGCTCATAGCTGTGGTTGACTGTGAGTCATCAACTGGACAATATTTTGTAGAGCTACTGAAGAAAACTCTGGCAAAGGTGGACATTGATCTTCGGAATTGTGTGGGAAACTCAACCGATGGAGCGGCAACATGCAGGCCAATACAAGGGGTTCTCCCACCTTGCTCTCCGCAGAGTCTCCCAACCAAGTGCACATCTGGTGCTACGCACACGTCCTGAACCTTGTGCTAGGAGACACCACAGGTGTTGTGATAGCCAGTGCATCGCTCTTCTCACTTCTGAATGATGTTGCTGTATTCATCAGAGAGTCATACAAGCGTATGAACATGTGGGAGGAAGTGAGTGAAGACACACGACACAGACGGCTGTCTCCAATCGGGGAGACAAGGTGGTGGGCCAAGATCAGGCTCTGAGCAAGATATTCGGGTGTTTTGGCAATCCTGACCGTGCCTTGTTTATTGACTTGGTGTCAACATTAACAAGGATTGAAGAAGAGGACTCCATGAAGCCACATGTCAGAGCAAAAGCCAGGGGTAGAAAGAGTCCTCCTAAGGTTCGAGACAATACTGACCGCTCAGATCTTTCTCCGAATATTTGAAATCACGTCACCCCTCTCCAAGTATCTCCAAACCAGCGGCATGGACTTACTGACTGCCCATTTAATAATAGGGACCCAAGAGAGCCTCAACAAGTGTGTCAGGGGTTTTGATGAGGTGAAAAGAGCAGCAGATGCTTTTGTGGAGTGTGCCAATGCCAAGCTGCAGGAGAAGGAGGACTGTGAAGTTGTGGTCCAAGCTGTGCTCCCAGAGAAACGGGTCAGGAGAAAGAAGGCCATGCCAGGTGAGTTGGCTGAAGATGAGCCTGTGTCAGACGCTGAGGCAGACTACAGGATCAAGGTCCACAATGTAATTCTGGACACAGTCACAGAGAGCATTCAGAGTCGCTATGCTGCAAATGGACCACTCTGCGCAGACTTTGCATGTCTTGATCCTCGGAATTTCCCTAAAATAAAGGAAATGGGCCTTCCAACAGAAGCATTGCAAAAGCTGAGCGAATGCTTGCAGAAGTATGATGAAAGAGCCACTGCTGGAAGACTGCAGGCTGAGCTGTCAAGCCTAGCCAACTGTTGGGAAAGACTTAAGATGCCCCATTTGGATGCATACAATGTCAGGACAACCGGAGGGGAGGATGGAAGAGAAGAAGACCTGGAGCTAGAGAACAGTTGCAACTACTGCAAAAACTGTGCTATTTGTGTGCATCATGTCTTGTCACAGTACAACTTGCTGACTGATGCCTATCATGTCATTGGATTGGGCTACAAGTTCCTCCTAACACTGTCATTCAGTCAAGTTGCCTGTGAGAGGACCTTCTCCACACTGAAATATGTGAAGAATCGACTGAGGACCACCCTGACCCAGGAGCATATGGAGGCATTCATGCTCATGTGCACAGAGAAGGAGATTCTGATGGCTCTGGACACTGATGGAGTGATTGACAGGGTCGCAGAAACAAGTGAGCTGCTGCGACACCTGCTGGTGATGTAAGGTAGAACAGTCTCTTTGTTTTGGGGTTTCTGAGAGGGTATGTGCCTGTTGTATTCCTTGAAGTTGGTTATTTAATACTGGACAAGTGCTCTCATAATGACTATTAGAATCATTTGTTGGTTAGACCACATGGCATTGATTGAATATCTGAGCTGCATGTGCATTGGCACTTCTTTTTGTTTACAGCCAGGCACAGGCAACCATTTTTGACTATACCCATTTGCTGTACTTTGTCCTTAATCCCAATTGTACATTCACGTTACTGACTCCTACATATCCACTTTGACACACTTCACACATGACACGGACATTTTTAAGAAACCTTAAATAAAGGAAGGTTTCATTTTGCACCTTACTCTTGTTATCCATCTCTTTTATGTTATGGCTTGACTCTGGGGAATCTAGCCATAACAGTATATATGAGCATAGTAGATGTATAATTTATCTACAAGGGTGGCCCGCATGCGTGGGCGGCGGGCCGGTGTGTGGGCCGGTGCGTCTGAACGTCCTGGGCTGAATTTGTGTCCCAGTCCGCCCCTGGGCAGAGTGTTCCAGAGCCTGGGGCCTGCTGCTGCGAATGCTCGGTGCCCTCTGGTTTTGAGCCTGGTCTTGGGCACTATCAGCAACAGCTGGTCAGCCGACCTTAAGGCTCTGGCTGGGGAGTAGCGATGGAGGAGTTCTGCTAAATGTTACTTTGATACATGCTAGTGTGAATCCTCATGTTGTACTGTGAGCATCACATGCTTATGTTGTAGTCATAGTTGCTTTTCCCTCTTTCATAGACTCGATGTTGATGTACATCGTCAGATTTTATCAGGAGAAAGTAGGATATTCATTTTTTTCAGTTCCCGTTGAAAACACAAATCTAAATCGAGCATGTGACAGATTATATTTAAACAGACATGCTGTTTAAAGCAGAGAGTTTGACACTGACATGGCGCACAATGTATGAACAGTTTAGGTAACTCCACAGCTGCTGCAATGTCGGATTCTCACTTGTGAGGGCATAAATAAATGACACAAATAAATGACAACATAATCAACAAAAGCTATTCTATCTGAAACCAAATAGGCATGTGAAAAAGAAAGGAGCCTTCACTGCTCCTCTCAAACAACTGAGTGGTGCAGGAATGAGTGCTAAACCTGGAAAGGTAAAGCATTTTAGCACTCCCAGTTTCCTCTTCTCAAAGTTAGTGTTGCTTTGAATGGGTTTTTGGTGAGATGCCCAAAATAAGGTCTGCGCTATATACGGTATGAGCTTGCAATATTTTCACATTTAGTTCAATGAAATAAATATCATGAATATCTGAATCTTTCATATGTAAAAAAGATGGTTGCGTCTGAATGAGACTACTAAACGTCATCATGCCGACCATTAGCTGCCTTTAGCTGAGCAGGGACTACTTTTGGAGACTGCATTTGTGCTTTCAAATAAATGTGTGTTAATATGTGGAGATTATCCTGTAAGTATCGAAAACATGCCTTTTACACAGATCTTATTTTTGCAATATTCCCAGATTCAATGGAAAAATCTCATTGCCCTTCATCGTGGAAGTCCTTGCAATGTTAACTTTCCATTCGGCCTTCCAAAATACATCTTCAGTGAACTACTGTAGCTCCTTCCTTTATACAAAGAAGTTATAGTGCTGTCATTCAGGTTCTCAAAGTGTTGCGTCTCTCAAGCTATGCAAATGATTGTCCTGATTTAGATCTCTATTTTAACTTAATTTGTTGTATTTATTACAAATATTGAGCATCAATTGCAGGTTGCTCTGTCAAAGGCTTCAAATGCCACTGTTCATCTAACTTTGAAATGCACTGAATCACTTTCAGAAGCTCAGCATGAATCATTGGGAGAAGCTTAGAGAAAAAAGCACTGTGCTCTCCACTGGTTTTGTAAGCAATGCTGCACCTCTGTGACTTTGATTACACCCATTCAGTGCCTCGCGGCATTCGAAAGTTTAATTAAAAAACTGCAGGAATAAACAACCCCAAAATGATGCTTGGAGAGCAGTTGCAAGCATCACTGCGGCTGATGGTTCGGTCTGAAGTCATTTTTATTGAGGTGTTTGGTTGTTTTATTTCCAAAAGCAATACCAAAGCAGGGAATAAATGCATAATTTTCAGGTTTATAATGTTGATGCTTCAGACTATGTTATCAGGACTTCTGGGAAGAACAGGTCCACCCATAAACCAAGCAGTGCGGATAAGGGGTCGGGTTATAACTGCTAGGCAGTTTCAATCTGTATTCCGAAATCAAGAAGTGAAGTGTGAGGTGGTTACAAATACCGAGAACAGTGAGACACAAGGAGGAGGCAGGATTTTGCTTCCAGACAGAAAAATTCCCCAAAACAGCGATAGCTTTGGAGTAACTGAGACAAAACATAGAGAGAGGAGACTTAGAAGGTTCAAGAGACATAGAGTGAGCGATAGGAGAGGAAGCAAATAAGGGGGGGATTGTAGTTTTTACAGATGAGGAGAGGAGAAGACATTAACAGGAGGAACCATAGTGTAGAAATGGGTATACATATTTTTATTTGACTTTTGTCCTTGTATTAAGCTGATTGGAGTGAACTTGTGATGCATGATACACCAAACGTAAAAAAATTAAAATGTAAACCCACATGGAAAAAAGACACCGTTTGCTGAATTGTAAAAGTGTTAAAGATCTCCTATCATGCTATTTTTAGGCATATATTATGGGTCTCAGATATATACAAATATAAAAAACATGTCTATTAAGTGTTTTGCTCAAAATACCAAACAGATCATGCATTTTAAACATCCCTCATATCCCTCTATTTCAGCCCTGTTAGACAAGTGCTGATTCTCTGCTGGCCCCGCCCC
Organism: Dissostichus eleginoides; assembly: GCA_031216635.1. Classification (NCBI taxonomy): domain Eukaryota; kingdom Metazoa; phylum Chordata; class Actinopteri; order Perciformes; family Nototheniidae; genus Dissostichus; species Dissostichus eleginoides. The sequence continues at coordinate 34,140,610 of CM062265.1, read as the reverse complement.
CCTTTTGAGCACCAGGCACACTGTGAGTTCTGTGACGAGCTGTCTGCTCTGCTCAGATACAGCTAAATGCTGCCGTGAATAAACACCATATCTTGTTCCAAACCACATCAAGGATAATTTCTGAAACAGTATGGAGCTCAAATGCTTCTTTTCTTGTGGGTTTACTACAAGAGTTCCTTTTTTTATTTCCTGCTTTTTTACACATACTCTCTCCAGTACAGGTTAGCTCTGAGTGTTAGCGATGCTTGCTAATGTAAACAAAGACCATATTACGTCCAAAACACGTTGCGCATTGTTTCTGATAGCGACGTTTCTGATAGGGCTGTGGGTGTAAAGCCAGCCCACATTTCCAATATTACGTCATATCTGGATCAGCTCCGTTGTATCCCCATCAGCGGCGGTATTTGACGCTCAGGGCAGCACCGCATCCGTCCATTTCGGCGGCAGTTAAAGCCAATGTTAGCGTCCATTCCCATTGGATAACGGAGAATTTTACACCCGGAAGTAAGTATTCTCGCCGAGCGTCAAACATCACTTTGAAAGGGAAACCCATCCACGGCAAACTATCCAAAACAGGATTCGAACTAGGCCACCCCCCAGGTTTTTTACTTATTTCATTAAAAGGAACTGCTAACCATAACATTGAAAGAAACATTCAACACAGAAAATTGCACACATTTATTAACATTGTGTCAGAACTGATTAGAAGATTCTAACTTATTCTGTTCATTAGTTATGCCCATTCTTTTGGGCAGTGACCATGGGCATTTCTTTGCCAGCAATTGTCATTTTTTGTCCTGCCAATTTTGAAGACTACACATGATATATATATCATGGCAGTTCCTGTCCACAATCACACATGGCATGCTGAGCAGATTCGTCTGCCTTTTGGGCATTCTGGCTGAGCATCACTCTATTCACCAATGGGTAATGTTTAGATGGATTTTAGGAACTTCCCCTCGATTCTATTGGCTTTAACGGTTAAAAAGAGGTGTCAATCATCAAAATCGACCGATGGGTTCCAGAGATATGGAAAATGCGCCCAAATGACCCCAGAAGTGGGTTTCTTTTTCTAAATCTCTCTAAAAAGGTCAAATCTAACTTCTTTTGCATCAATCTTGATACAGGGTACTTATTATATGTTATAGTTTGGATTCCTAAAGCTTTTAGTCTACTATCCCATCATTCAAGGGTGGTTTTCACTATAAGTCATGTTTTTTTTTGGACGGACACTATCATTTACATTTTTACTATGTTCAATCTGAATTAACTTTAAAATAAACAAATTCTATATTGATTCTGACTCTTCTACATCCAACTCACAGGTGTCATTGCTTTGAGAAAAAAGATTATTAATATACCCCTTTTAGAAGTGAAAATATAGTCATTTATTCTGGGAATGTCATTTTCGAACCTGAGACCTGAAAAACAGGCTCATGGCTTAACAGGTTAAAAACTGTATATAATGGCTATTTTGCACATCCCTTTCAAGATTTCCAAAGGTTTATTGACATATCATATACACAACTACGGTGTAGTTATGCAATGAATGAAAAACTTGGGTCACAGGTTCCTCAACAGTGCATTACAAGACATCTATCTTAACCTAAAGTATTATTTAATGTTTTAATAAAGGTTAATTAGTTTGTCTGTTTTGCATATGCTCCTATTAATATCTTTGTACATCCGGCACTAAACAGTTTTATTCTAGATATCATCAGATCTAGAGTATCTTCTTGATATTTTCTATTCTATATTTCTATCATTGACCTTCTATTTTCCCCCTATTTTGTATGTACTCTCAATATTTAAATGTGTTCATCAAATATAACACATTCAACAAAACATGCAGCAGACCTAAGGCAAGGCAAGTTTATTTATATAGCACCTTTCAACAGAAGGTAATTCAAAGTGCTTTACAAAAATGAAAGACATTAAGAAAAAGGCATTTAAAAACAGTCATTAAAAAGCAACACAATCTACCTGTCACGTTTAGAGTGTTAACACAATAAAATATACTGCTGTTTCCGGTTTAGTTTACGACGGATATATTTTGTTATTGTTTTGATATTTGTAACAAACGCGATGGAAAAAACCCACAGCAACACAGAAAAGATGGTCTCAACATGACCCAGCGGTCTAGTAGTTAATAAAAAACAATAATATCAAAACAAAATATTACTACTAACTTTATTGTGAAATTAAAACAGAAAGGTAAAAGAATAGTTTCCGGTCTATTCTGAGGCCCGATATCTGTAGATAAATAAAGAACTACGACAGATGTGTAATATTTAATGCAGCCGAACCATTTATTACAATGCATTCATGTGATGACTTTCAAAGAGTAAAGCAAGCACTGCTGAATAAAGTATGATTTTATCTTTTACGAAATGTTTTTTCATATGGAATGCAGTTGGAGGTCAACCAATCACAGAGCTTGAGGACTAATCACGGGGTTTGTCGAGCAAAGCGGACTGGCGTCGTCCCAAACGATAGCTGAGGATTATGGGTAGTGTAGTGTCTTCTGCCATCCTAAACTCTGAATAAAATATTGGTTTCTCAGAATCGAAGGGGAAAAACACAAAAGCATTGTACACAATTTAAACCAATCAATGTTGTGTAATTAACAAGGATAAACTGATGTTTTTGAGTTGATGAGTAGTGCAGATATCACTGTAAAATCAATCGACAGTAAGGAGAATACTTACTTCCGGGTGTAAAATTCTCCGTCATCCAATGGGAATGGACGCTCACATTGCCTTTAAATGCTGCTGACATGGACCGATGCGGTGCTTCCACGAGCGTCAAATACTGCCACCGATGTGAATACATTGCAATCAGTTGAAAGCTCTTTGCGTCCGTTTATGAAGCTGAAGGAGACTTGTTGCGTGACAACTGCACGCCAAAGGACCCTGACCAAGCGTTGCTCTTGGACGATCAGGGAGTGAGACTGTGTTGTTTTTAGAGATGTGGGTACGGAGGAAAAGAGAGAGGGTATTATTTTCTGACAATTTATGAGTTCCCTGACACACCGGGGACACATATTTATGTATAAAAGACATGATAGGGGACCTTTAAAGGTCACCTATCACCTGCCTATTTTTAGGCAATAGCATAGGTCTCAGATATATACAAATATAGAAAAAACATGTCTATGAAGTGTTTTGCTCAAAATACCAAACAGATAACCCATTCTAGCCATGCCTCATATCCCTCTATTTCACTTCCTGTTTCAAAAGTGCTGATTTTATGTATAAAGCTTTACAAAAAAAAATTGATAAAAAAAGAGGGGCGGAGCTTATGCCTGCTCATGCTCACTAGTTAGGCCAGGGGTCGGCAACCCGCGGCTCGCGAGCCCCATGCGGCTCTTTAAGCCCTCTGCTCTGGCTCCCTTGAGCTTAGGCAAAAATAAGAAGGAAATAAAATAAAAGTATTTGTAGGACTATTTAAATGTTGTTGCATGGTTGAAAATGTTTCGTATCTTGTATTTTGAGGTGATACTGTGAGACATAAATAAAAAACAAAACGTTTTTTATTAGGTCAACTAAAATATGCGTCATATCCTGCAACGGTCCCGCGCCAGCGCCTTTTCTTGCAGGTGAATAACCCAGTGGTGGGCCAGCAAGGCCTTCTCTGCTGGCCTAAACATCATCAGAATATAAATTTAATTTTTATATATTTTTTCAACACATATGTATTAAATTATTCCCCATAGTCTATTCTCTTAATTTCATAACTTTCCTCTTGATTGCGCTGCTTCCAGCCTCAGAACGAGATTTGGAGGGCTGGCCTTTATGTTAAAGCTTTAATCCAATCATATTTCAGCCATAATGTGTTGCCAGGTCAAAGAAATCTGCCCTTAGGCCTTCAGAATCAACAGTGCGGGCGCCTGTGCCTTAAAGTGAACGGAAACAAAACTCAGGCGTTAACCAATCAGATTTCGAGTTGGCGTCAACGGGCCAGCTAGCAGGCGTACGATAACGTTAGAACGTGCACGTCTTTTGATTGGATAAGCACTATTGAGAGGCAGAGCTAACAGAGAGAGCTAGAGCTAGCAAACTGATATTGTTAATAAAGATTAGCTAGAGCTAATAAACGAGCTAATTTGTGTAGATTAGTTTTGTTTTTGTTTTTTTTTTGCAACCCACAATGGCTGAAGGAGGAGAAGAGATCGATTTGGTCACAGATATTAATACAACGCCATTTTCAAGGCGAACTTTTCAAGAAAAGCTAGCCATCGTGAGAAGAGAACGGCCAACCCCGACGCTAGCAAGCCTATCTCAGCAGGGAAAAGGGTTTGTCCGTCACTTTCAAACAACCAACTACGAGCGGTACCCCTGGCTCACAGCCTCCGAGAGGCACTGTAAATTGTACTGCTGGGAATGCCTGCTATTTGCAACTGATCGATTTGGTGTTTGGAGCCACACTGGATTTGCAAACTTGAGTTATCTAACCAAGGCAGCAACAAGACACCAAAGCACGGCTGGGCACTTACAAGCAATGGTGCTTTTGAAAACCTTTTGGGACACCCGAGGGGATCTACAGCTCAACGATCAAGTGCGCAGGGAAACGGAGCTCCACAACGAAAGGGTGAACAAAAATAGGGAAATATTGAAAAGACTGATTGATTGTGTCCTGTTTTTGGGTAAACAGGAACTTTCATTTAGGGGACACGATGAAAGCGCCGAGTCCAGAAACAGAGGGAACTACGTGGAGCTTCTTTCTTTTCTTGCTGAGAGCAACACAGACTTGCATTACCACCTGTCCACAAACAAAGTGTTTACTGGGACGTCGGGCAAAATACAAAACGACCTGATTTATGCTATTGCTGAAGTGTTGGGAGAAGAGATCAAAATGGAGATTAAAAAGGCACCCTTTGTTGCTGTTATGGTGGACGAGACGACAGACGTGGGTAATGTAGCACAGCTGTCATTTTTCCTGCGTTATGTGACGGACACAGGTGTCAAGGAACGGTTTGTAAGATTTGAAGATGTTACAAGCGGCAAGCGAGCTGATGACATTGCTGCTCTTATTTTCCGTTTCCTGGAGGAGTATGAATGTAGTCTGGATAAAGTTGTGGCACAGTGTTATGATGGCGCAGCGGTCATGGCATCTGGACTAAATGGGGTGCAGGCTAAAGTTAAGGAGAGGGCACCTATGGCCTTATTCATTCACTGCTATGCACATCGACTAAATTTAGTACTGACTCAAGGGGCCTCAAAGCTTAAAGAATGCAAGGTAGTTTTTGCTAGCCTCAATGGCCTTGCAGCATTTTTCTCCAGATCCCCTAAGCGCACGCAACTGCTGGATGACATTTGCAAGCGTCGTCTTCCTAATGTTGCACCAACGCGGTGGCAATATACATCGAGATTGGTCAATGCAGTCTTTCAGAAGAGAGTTGCCCTAAAGGAGGTGTTTGACCACATACTGGAACATCATGAGGAGTATGATGGGGATACTATGCTTAGCGCTGATGGATTTAATGCACGTCTTAAAGTAACCTGTATATCCTATATAACCTGTTTCAATAATTATAACCTGTTTCAATAATTATAACTTTGTCTGTGTAAAATGTATACTTATGAAACTAGACCAAATGTCCTCATGATGGTATTATTTTCCTTTGTTTGCTGTGGTCAATTGTGTGTGCGTTGACTTAGGAATGTAGAGGATCCAGTCGCCCCCCCGGGTTTTTAATGGGCCGGATAGGAGCATGGGGGTGTTGCAGGAGAAAGGTAATAAAACTGACAACATTGAGTCTAGGCAGGGAGGAGGATTGGGATACGGAGTGGTACGGCCAGGTGCGGAGGATAAACGAAGATAAGGATTGGTACCTCACCCCCGTTCAACACAGAATTGTTTATTTTATGGCTGCCATAAAAGATGGCATGGGACTGATCAGCGGCGCAGGAGATCCAAACTTCCCACGCCTATGGCTGACTCACTCTGATTCGCCCAGGGGTGAGTCCACCAATGGATGAACACCTAGGGAGGAGCAACCAACACAACTCCTCCCACACAACTCCTCTCCGTTTGTGGGAATAAATATTGTGAATTCTGTACACTCGCGGCCTCTGTTCGGTCTGACTGTCTGATACGTACATCGCACGGTGGAAGGACTGAGGCCCGAAGTACTTCGTTATATAAGTACTTCGTTATATTGTACTGTTGTTTCTACCATTAAATCAGCTTATTGTTTAATCTCATATCTCTGTCTGAGTCCTTCCTTTTTATAGCAGACCACTCATCAAACGAACGGCGCGGAGCGGGCTCGAACCTTCAACAACTGAAGGGTGCTTCAATCCAACAGTCTGGATGATTTTGAGTTTTGTTTTTTGCTTGAAACATTCAATGGGATTTTTAAGCATTCAGATGTGCTCTTTGGAATACTGCAGAAACAAACATTGGATGTACAATTCTGTCTGTCAAGGGTGAACGACTTTTGTGACACAATTGAGCGAGAGAGGTGCCAGTTTAGTCAGGTCTACGAGGACACAGCGCGCATCTCAAGTGGTCCGAGCGCACGCAGAGGCCCACGTACAGCACAAGGAGACCTTCGCGCATACTACCAACAACTCCACAGCAATATTCTGGACAACATTCTTTGCCAGATACGGAATAGGTTTCAAGACCACGAAAAATTGATGTTTCTCTCCCTCCTCGACCCCCAGCACTTTCAGACCTACCGGAAAAAATTCCCGCAAACAGCCTTCTCCAACTTAACACAGAGTCACGGAACACTGTTCGATCTGTCCCGGCTAAAAACAGAACTGACTGTAATGTATGCCATGGCTGATTTTGAAGCGAAAGGTCCCACTGATCTCCTTGATTTCCTTAAGCAGAAAAATCTGAGTGAGAGCATGGGGCAGCTTTACACATTGGCATGTGTGGCAGTGACTATCCCTGTGTCCACTGCTTCTGTCGAGCGGTCATTCTCCGCCTTAAAGCGAATTAAAACTCATGCCAGAAATTCTACTGGACAGACTCGGCTTTCAGCATTAGCCTTCATGTCAATAGAAAAGGACTTATTGGTGGAACTGAAACGCACAGATCAACTGTACACTGTAAATTGTAATTGTTAACCTTACTTAAACAAAATAGTGACATCAACTGATATCTACATTATTTGTTAACTTAACTCAATATAACAAAGTTAAAACTTCTTTTTTGTGAGAGAAGTTATTTAACTCATCAGCTTGAAGTAACCGTTACTTTAAAGTATGAGTGAGCAGCTCTCTTTGAACACACGTGGACACCACTCGGAGAAACTCGACAGAACTCGGAAGGCTTCGGCGACTACACATGCGCAGTTTGCCACAGAGACGTCAGACCGACGTCATGGGTCATGGAACGAAGCGGGAAGAAAGCATTGTCGAGAGTCTGGACATGAGAAGCAGCGCCGTATGAGAAGGTACGTTTTAACAAACAATATTGTGCTACAGAGTTGGGAAGTTAGCCAAAATCATTCAGGGTTAGCTATCGTTATTTTTTGTAATGAGTCATCCTCTTTAGTCAGATGAAAACCGACTTTTACCGCGTTTAAGTCAAAATCGTGGTAAGGCTATAAGGTAAGAGGCTAAGAGCAACTTTGAAGCTAAGAAAGTTAGCCCGTCATGTAGGTCATATGCCGTGGAATTAATTCCGGTAAAATAAATGTATTTGAAGAAAACTTGTGTAAAAGCAAAAGCAGCATGTTCGTTAACGGTTGAAACATTTAGCAACTGCTGCATTCCCTGTTAGCACACATTAGCCACTGCTGCACTCTCCTCTACCGCCATTTTAGGCGTTGCTATTGTTCTCACTTTAGCCTGTTAAGCCGGGTTGCCCCCGCGGGACGAAACATCTTGCAAAAAACAGCGTCTGAGGGCTTCTTAACATTTAAAAACCTATTAATGATGCATACCCACTTCACGGGAAGAAACTCAGCTAACAGACGATATTAAAGCCAAAACGACGCCAGATGTCACTGTAGTGTATATTTCTGTATATTTTTTTGAAAATCTAGCGTATTCATCATTTTCCTACACATTTATTCACTGGTGTCTCTAACCTGCAAGTTGCTCTTTAACAATTTTTACTTGCTCTTCATCATCAGTGAGCTATTTTTAGAATGTGCAAGCTACGTTTGTTTTAGGCAGGCTTTGTGTCCTGCTCCTCCGTGACATGACGGCTTGAGGCTAAATATGGGCATAGATATCTCATAATTATTTGTGTGAACAAAAAAATAATTTGTGTGTAAATATGTGATTTGTAAATGTAAAACACCATCCACAAGTGCATTTAAAAGATTTACAAACTCACATATACATTTGCAAATGTAAAACGGATCTGCAAATACGCAAAATATTTTTACAAATAAAAAAAAAAATCTTGGAATATCTCTTTAACATTTACAACTTTCGATCAGGCATTTGCGAATCCATTTTGTATTTGACGACCAAAAATGCGCTTGCGGATCTCAAATCTCTGCTCGTGGATCTCAAATTTCTGCTTGTGGATCGTCTTTTTACACACACGGAATTTTGAGACATATATTCCGCAGGTCTCAACTAAAATCTACTCGTGTAACTCGGTTATTTTCGGAAACCACGTGATGGCCTGCTGATGACGACATTTCCGCATGATTTCAAAGTAAGAGCATGATGGTTTGTTTAATGCTCTGTTTTTTTATTATAATGAACAGCGAAACGTTAGATGCATTCTTTATCACCATCATCATTATTATTATTGTTATAGTGATAGTTAGTTTGTGTTAGTTTATTGGTTCAATACAGCATATATCGAGCACTTTCGTATGCATTGATGTTGAAGGACAGGCTACGCCACTTCGGGTCCCGGGGGAGCAGCTGGCAGCGAAGCAGCCCCAGAGATGACTCTTTCTTCATTGTTTTTTGTGTATTCAGTCAAGCGGGTCAAAGTTACAAAGCACTTCACATTTTATTAATCGGCCTAGTTTTACCTTACCAGTGCAGTAATAAAGTAATCTGTAGAAAAGCACCGTATTTAGGTCAGCCTTCATAGTAAGGCTACATTAAATGTTATAATATTCATTGTGTCCTTTCTACTGTATGCATATATTCCTGTCTATTGCTTTCCTTTTGTATTTAATGTTATTATGTTTATACTTGTTTCCACACATTTCACAATTTGGGATGAATGAAGTATCTATCTATATATGATATCTGCCTGCCTGCCTGCCTGCCTGCCTGCCTGCCTGCCTGCCTGCCTGCCTGCCTGCCTGCCTGCCTGCCTGCCTGCCTGCCTGCCTGCCTGCCTGCCTGCCTGCCTGCCTGCCTGCCTGCCTATACATACTTACCTACCTACCTAATAGTTGTTTTGTTTGGAAAGGTTGTCATTGTATTGCTCTTTACCAGCACCTGCAGAGTACAGGACTTTACATTGTAAATATTATATCAATCCTATAATATTGGTTTCTAGCATATATAATTTGCAAGTGTTTAAAACAAATGTGGGATACTGATTTCATAAAAAGAAAGACATTCATGATTGTCATATTTTATTATGTAGGATACAGGACTGGACTGTAGTCAAGTAAACTTACTTTACTTATTAGTATTTCCATTTTGGGATTATGGATTAAGAGGGAATTATTCTCACTTCATTTATGCAACAACTTTATTTAATTGTATGATTAGATTGTTTTGCTTGTATCATCTTTTGCAAATACATAGTCACAATGCTGGAAACAGGGCTGTTTCTCTGAGAAATGTAGATAATCACTTATGAGAATATAATGCATTGGTATACATTAAACTAGCCAACAGTATAAAAAGCACTACAAAGTTTCGTCAATATTAACCATAAACATCTACATTAGTGAAATGACACATACACATTAATGCAGCTAATCAAAACACATACAGAGAACCTTCCCCTTGCTGAGGGACAATGTAGAGGGTCATTTTTCCTCCGCTGGAGACATTCTTCAGTTGAGTTCCAGTAAACCCTTCGAGTTCTGGAGTAATTACCGTAAGATTTCTTTGGCCACTGCCACCTTAAATAAAATAAAATATGTAAATACATTGGTTAACAATGTTTAAATGTGGTAAAAAATAATTATGTGTTCCCGATATTAATATAACACCTCTACCTGTAGCCTTATAGAACAGCCAATCTCCGTTGAGGGACTCCAGCTTGGGAAACTCCATTTCAAAGATAGCACGGATCTGAATGTCCATCCATCCATCTTCTCCCGCTTATCCGTGGTCGGGTCGCGGGGGTAGCAGTTCCAGCAGAGAGCCCCAAACTTTCTTTTCCCTGGCCACATCAACCAGCTCTGACTGGGGGATCCCAAGGCGCTCCCAGGCCAGCGAAGAGATATAATCCTTCCACCTGGTCCTAGGTCTACCCCTTGGTCTCTTCCCAGCTGGACGTGCCTGGAACACCTCCCTAGGGAGGCGCCCAGGTGGCATCCTTACTAGGTGCCCGAACCACCTCAACTGGCTCCTTTCGACGCGAAGGAGGAGCGGTTCAACTCCGAGTCCCTCCCGGATGACTGAACTTCTCACCTTATCCCTAAGGGAGACGCCAGCCACCCTGCGGAGAAAACCCATCTCGGCCGCTTGTGTCCGCGATCTCGTTCTTTCAGTCATGACCCATCCTTCATGACCATAGGTGAGGGTAGGGACGAAAATGGCCCGGTAGACAGAGAGCTTTGCCTTCTGGCTCAGCTCTCTTTTCGTCACAACGGTGCGGTAAAGTGACTGCAGTACCGCTCCCGCTGCTCCGATTCTCCGGCCCATCTCACGCTCCATTGTTCCCTCACTCGAGAACAAGACCCCGAGATACTTGAACTCCTTCACTTGGGGTAAGGACTCATTCCCTACTTGGAGTGGACAGTCCATCGGTTTCCTGCTGAGAACCATGGCCTCAGATTTGGAGGTGCTGATCCTCATCCCAGCCGCTTCACACTCGGTTGCGAACCGATCCAGTGAGTGCTGCAGGTCGCAGACCGATGAAGCCATTAGAACCACATCATCTGCAAAAAGCAGTGGTGCAATCCTTAGTCCACCGAACTGCAGACCCCCCCCCCCCACGACTACGCCTCGAAATCCTATCCATGTATATTACAAACAGGATCGGTGACAAAGCGCAGCCCTGGCGGAGGCCAACCCTCACCGGAAATGGGTCCGACTTACTGCCGAGGACCCGGACACAGCTCTCGCTTTGGGAGTACAGAGATTGGATGGCCCTGAGTAGAGACCCCCTCACCCCATACTCCTGCAGCACCTCCCACAGTAACTCCCTGGGAACTCGGTCATACGCCTTCTCCAAGTCTACAAAACACATGTAGACCGGATAAGCATACTCCCAGGCCCCCTCCAGGATCCTTGCGAGAGTAAAAAGCTGATCCGTCGTTCCACGACCAGGACGGAATCCGCATTGTTCCTCCTCAATCTGAGGTTCGACAATCGGCCTGACCCTCCTTTCAAGTACCTTAGAGTAAACTTTCCCGGGGAGGCTGAGTATTGTGATGCCTCTGTAATTGGCACACACCCTCTGATCCCCCTTTTTGAAAAGGGGAACCACCACCCCGGTCTGCCACTCCTTCGGTACTGTTTCCGACTTCCACGCAACATTGATGAGACGTGTCAACCATGACAGTCCCTCAACACCCAGAGCCTTCAGCATTTCTGGGCGGATCTCATCCACCCCCGGGGCTTTGCCACTGTGGAGTCGTTTGACGACCTCAGTGACCTCCCCCCGGGAGATTGGTGTTGATCCCCCGTCATACTCCAGCTCTGCCTCTAACATAGAGGGCGGAGTTGTCGGGTTCAGGAGTTCCTCAAAGTGTTCCTTCCAACGCCCTAACACTCCATCAGTTGAGGTCAACAACGTCCCATCCTTACTGTACACAGCTTGGATGGTTCCCTGCTTCCCCCTCCTGAGGTGTCGGACAGTTTTCCAGAACAACTTTGGTGCCGCCCGAAAGTCCTTTTCCATGGCTTCTCCGAACTTCTCCCACACCCGCTGCTTTGCCTCGGCCACGGCTGAGGCTGCTGCCCTTCGGGCCCGTCGGTACCTTGCAACTGCCTCGGGAGTCCCCCGGGATAACAAATCCCTGAAGGCCTCCTTCTTCAGTCGGACGGCTTCCCTGACCACCGGTGTCCACCAGGAGGTTCGAGGGTTACTGCCCCTTGAGGCACCTAAGACCTTGAGACCACAGCTCCCTGCCGCGGCTTCGGTAATAGAGGCTTTGAACACCGCCCACTCTGGTTCAATGTCCCCAACCTCCACAGGAATGCCCGAAAAGCTCCGCCGGAGGTGTGCGTTGAAGGCCTCCTGAACTTGGGCCTCCTCCAGACGTTCCCAGTTCACCCGAACTACACGTTTGGGCTTAACAGGTCTGTCCAGAGGCTTCCCCCGCCACTCGACCCAACTCACCAGCAGATGGTGATCAATTGAGAACTCCGCCCCTCTCTTTACCCGAGTGTCCAAAACATACGGCCTCAGGTCTGATGATACGATAACGAAATCGATCATGGACCTTCTGCCTAGGGTGCTCTGGTCCACGTACACTTATGAGCATCCTTATGTTTGATCATGGTGTTTGTTATGGCCAATCCATGACTAGCACAGAAGTCCAGTAACAAACCACCATCCGGTTCAATCAGGGGGGCCGTTCCTCCCATCACGACACATGTGCGTTGAAGTCTCCAGCAAGATTAAAGAGTCCCCTTCAGGAGCCCCATACAGGACTCTTCCAGGTCTCCAAGAGGCCGTATACTCTGAACTGCTGTTTGGTGCATAGCACAACAACAGTCAGAGTTTTCCCATAACCCGCAGGCGTAGGGAGGCGACCCCTCGTCCACTGGGTAAACTCCAGCAACGAAGCACCCAACCGCGGGCTTGTGAGTATCCCCACACCCGCCCGGCGCCTCACACCTTGAGCAACTCCGGAGAAGAATAGAGTCCAACCCCTATCCAGAAGTAAGGTTCCAGAGCCGACGCTGTGCGTAGAGGTGAGCCCAACCAGATCCAACTGGTAACGCTCCACCTCCCGCACAAGCTCCGGCTCCTTCCCCCCCAGAGAGGTGACATTCCACGTCCCCAAAGCCAGCTTCTGTCGCCCGGGTCTGGTCCGTCGAGACCCTCTGCTTTCACTGCCACCCTTCTGGCAGTGCACCCGACCCCATCGCTGTTTCCCGTAGGTGGTGGGCCCGCGGGACGGAGAAGCGGAGGTGTTGCCCATGTTGCCTTTTCGGGCTGTGCCCGGCCGGGCTCCATGGCAAGCCCGGCCACCAGACGCTCGCCGACGAGTCCTCCTCCTGGGCCTGGCTCCAGAAGGGGACCCCGGGCTTCCTCCGGGCCGGGTATCCTCACTTCTAAGTTCGTCTTTCATGAAGTCTTTGAACCAATCTTAGTCTGGCCCCTTGCCTGAGACCAATTTGCCATGGGAGACCCTACCAGGAACACAAGGTTCCAGACAACACAGCCCCCAGGTTCATCAGGGCACACAAACCTCTCCACCACGGTAAGGTGCTGGTTCTTCAGAGAGGTATCTGAATGTAAGAATGCAAATAGTTTAGAGCATTTATGGATTAAATGCATTCCAATTTATATAAAAAATTATTAAACTTGGTTGTACCCAGGGGTGGACTGGGACAAAAATTCAGCCCTGGCATTTTCTGTCCAGACCAGCCCACTACATTATCAGCGGACACTACATAGAAGTCCACTAATCTCGCGGCATCTTCTCTCATGCATACTACAAAGGAGAGTCCTATTCCTTGATAGCAGTTAACAAATAAAGCACTTAACTATGAACTCAAGGACTAAAATTGACAGCTATAGCAATCAATCAATCAATCTTTATTCATTATAGTGTCAAATCACAACAGAAGTTATGTCATGACTAGGGTGGGACGAGACTAACGGGAAGAACCCTTATGCTACCCTTTCAGTTTTTAGTCTGTGACTGTGAAAATCTTTTGGTGTAAGCCCAGTATTAGTTAAAACCAGACTCGGACAATAATAACAAAAAAATATCCTGACAAATAATCTAAATAGAAACATATTACAGAAACATATTACAGTAGCAGCATTAGAGCTGAAACTCACTCACTCAACGGTGACTCAGTCATTATGAAACCATAAATAGAGAATTGGAAAAAAAATATATATATATATAGCTGTGTGAAAAGTCTAAGACATGGGTTACAGGTCTGAATAGATATGCATTCTCATATACGTGTATGTGCACAAGTATGTATTGCTCTACCTCCTCGTCCGCAGCCAGCCAGCTCCACTCCTCACCAAATTCGTGACCTGCAAGAAACAGCAAACAGAACTTGTACTCAGTATCTGTGTACTGACAAGTATATGTAGCCATGTAGCCTTTTTGTGACGTAGTGACACTTAGTGAACAAATGTATCTGTCATGAAGGAGGACTTAAGTCTCAAAAGAGCCCTAAGGCCTACCTGCATAACTGTTAATTGAACTTAAAAGATATGCAGATGTTTGAAATTAAAACCATCAATATGAAAATCTTCAGCCAGGAAATAATCATAATCAAACCTTTTGTTTCAATCTGAGACAAAACAAGTTGCATAATAAACTCACAAAGTCAAGACGAAGCTCTCAGATATGAGGGGTGACTCAAGCATCATAGAAGAACTTCTAACAGTTCAGGAAAACCTGTTTGACAGGAGATAATGGTAGCAGAGAATATAAAGAGACATTTACCAATTGTAATTTTATCACACATATAGTATGTTTCTTCACATAAACCTTTAAACATACACATATTGCCTTCCTCTCACCTCATGAAATAAGCTCAGGAACCCAAAAGTGGCCCAGTGAATGATGGAGGAGACAAAGCAGGTCCTCAAAAGGGAACAGAGGGGAAACAACTCCTTAGGCTCTCATATATAGGGTGGTCAACCTAAAAGAGACATGGAAACATTATTAAGTCTCTCATCATCACAAATCAAGTATGAATTCATATAACATTATAAGACACATGACATACCCAACTAATCATAGACTTCTCAGTAGCCAAAAAGTGGTGAAGTGGAGGCAGTAAGGGAGCAAATCCTTGAAAATGGACGGAGGGGGAACAACTCCTCAAGCTCTCACATGTCAAGTGGTCAACCTGAGAGGGAATTGGATACATTATTAAGTCTCTAATCATCACAAATTAAGTATGATTTCATAAAACATAAAAAATGATAAACTCACCATACTAGAGGAGACTCAACAGCCAAACTTTGGTGCAGTGAAGGCAGAGAGTGGAGGCAGAGAGAGAGCAAGTCCTCGAACATGGACGGAGGGGGAACAACTCCTCAAGCTCTCACATGTCAAGTGGTGAACCTGAGAGGGAATTGGATACATTATTAATTCTGAAAAATAAATAAAATGTTTTCCTCTGTCCTGCACCTAGAGTTGAAAACTTTTGGGATGTGCGTGTCTTTCAAAACTTTTTTTTTAAATTATGAAGTATGAATTTATACAACATTAAAATGAAAAATAATGAATTACTACATCCATAATGTGTGATGTGTGATAATAACAATAATATTAAATATTTCTCGCCTTATCAGTGGAGCAGCTTTTTAAGCAGCTCACTCTTCTCTGCAAGTCTGTCTATCACAGAGTCAGAGTCCAAGGCCATGAGGATGTCTTTCTCTGTGGCCATCAACATAAATGCCTCCAATTTATCAGATGAGAGGGTGCTTCTGAGTCTGTTTTTAATAAACTTCAAAATTGAAAATGTGCGCTCACAAGCCACCTGTGTGAGGGATAATGTTAGCAGGTATTTATAAGCAAGGCCTAGGACAGGGTATGCATCTGTTAGCATGTTGAAACGGCGAAGTATCTGGTAGCAGCACAGAGGGCATTCTTTGCAGGAGCAACAGCTTATGGAAGTTATCTCAACCTCTTCTGTGTTGTCCTCCTCACCACCTGATCCATCTTCTACTGTTCTTGCTTTGTACTCTGCCAATGGGGATGCCTTCAGCCTGTTCCACTGGAGTGCAAAGCTTTTCAACTCGGCCTGCATATTTTCCTTGGTTGCCCTGCTGTCAAATCCTTGCAAGCACTTGCTTAAGTCTTGAAGGGCAGACTGGGGAAGAGCACTGGTGCAGAGCTGAGGGAAGTTTCTGGGATCCAGACATGCCAAGTCAGCATATAGATTGCCGTGTGTTAAAAAGCGCCTATGAATGGCTTCAATTGCTGTGTCCATGATCCGGTTATGCACATTCACCTCATAGGATTTTTCTGCATCATCCAGGGTCTCATCCTGAGCCATCTCTCCAGGCAAGACTTTCTTCATCCTCCTCCTCTTTTGTGGCAGTGTGGCCTCCACTTCAATGTCCGTGTCATCTCTCTCTTGGATTTCTGTGTTTGTCCAGTTGACAAATGTGTCTGCTGCTTTTTTTACAGATTCAAAATCTCTTCCCAAGCTTTTCAGCGTATCCTGTGTCGATGCCACCATTCTGTGAGCAGAGAGGATGTCCAATCCTGCCGTCTGAAGGTATTTAGACAATGGAGAGCAGTGTTTCCCACAGATCTGAAATATACTTGGGGGGGTGTTGGTAGCGGGGGGGGGGGGGGGAGATGACGTGCCTTTGTGACGTGCAACAACATTAACCATTAACATTAACCTTTCTGTTGGTCGCTTGTTAGCAGACACTTCACGCGATGGCAGAGCGAACAGGTACAGGCAGGGCCCATAGTGATAGCCCTATAGTTCAAATCTACTACCCACAAATAAACATATGGACATGGGTTACTATTTAAAAAAAAATGGTAAATGTATTTAGGAACCTATCCATGTGAGGTGAGGTGGGGGTGGACCTCAAATCCTCTAGGGGGGTCCGGGTGCATGCTCCCCCGGTAAGATTTTTTTTAAAGTTTGGAGTTAAATGCATCAATCTGGTGCACTTTGAGGGGAAAATAAAGAGACTAGATCTATGGGAACACCTATATGAAACAGAACTGTATACATTTCAATAATCATAAAATCATGGCCATAACCAATAACATATCCAATATGAAAAAACACTGAAACATGTTTATTTATTTATTTTTGGTTCATTTATAGTTGTGAGTGTGTCTGGGATCCTGAATCAGCCTCTCCCTCCTCTCCCTCCTGCCCCTCTTTGAGGCAGCAGCAAAGACTAGTTTTAGCTCTCAACAAGTTTTAAAAGTGTATCTGACCTTTTTTCACCTAGTTATTTTTTTTATTTTGTATTCATGCATATTTCACTAATCACTACCCCCTCAAATGGAAATATGTGTTTACATAAATGGTGACCAAACCGTTTGAGACCCACTGAGAACTTAGACTAACCACTGAGAACTTACCCCTAGATTCCACCGGGAGCATCTGCGCTGCGTTACGGCTACGCCACGCTGCGGCGTTTTTAGCGATCGCGGCCACTCTAGTCAATGGGTGCTATTCCACCAGACCCGCTGTGCCACGCTGCGCCACGCTGCGCCGCGGCTTGAAGCGTCCCAGAAGCGCCTCGGCGCAAGGAATTTCTAAAATATAGGATGAATCCTATTTTTGACGCGGCGCAGCGCGGCGCAGCCGTAGCGCAGGCAGGAAGTGGAACGTTCATCCGGCCCAGGCCCATCCCCCAAATAAATGTCCAGGAAATATGCCCAAATCAACAACAACTGCGAGCCTGCACACACGACGCTCCGCTTCCGCAACGTTTTGAAACGCGCCCGGTGGGTTATGACGCAGGAGGAGGTCGCAGCGTGGCGTAGCCGTAACGCAGCGCAGACGCTCCCGGTGGAATCTAGGGGTTAGACTAAGTTAACTATCTAAACACTAAGAGAGTCCTTAACCTCACCTGAGCTGAGGTTATCCCGAGCTTGAATGACACACAGAGACCAATCAAGGGCTTTGATTTATGATCTGTATGACAGTGGCCATGTCAGCAGGCCACATCATGTAGACAGCCAGTCACCCTGTGTGAGGCAGGCCACTTAACAGGCCAGGCCATCGGGAAACCCCCCGGTCCTCCCGATGGCCAGTCCGGGACTGGGTACAGGAGGCGTAGAGCGAGGGATCATTGTCCACAAGTTAATCGATCGCAGATGGCGTCGTGGTCGTGGACGAAAAAAAAAAAAAAAAGATTATTTAAAAAAAAACGGAAAAAAAAAAAAAAACGAAATGGGTCGCGAAATATACTTGGGCGGCCGTTAATATACCTGGGCGACCCGCCCAAGTAAAGTCTATGTGTGGGAAACACTGGAGAGGTATGTTCAAATATGCGGAGGAAGATTTGAGCCGTCAAGATCGTCTCATACTTGAGCAATGACTCTGCATATCCTCTGGCCATGACACGGATACATGGTTTCACTGTTGCCTGTTTCTGTATAGCTGATAATGTCAACAGCACATCAACGTACAGACCATCTTCCGGTTTTCCAAAGGAGCCAAACACCTTCTTCAGGGCCTCATTCTTGGCCCACCAGCGTGTCTCGCCAATAGGAGCAAGGCGTCTACGTCTCTTGTTTCGGCCTGACTCTTCCCACACATTCATCCTTTGATATGACTGTTTGATGAATACCGCAATGCCATTGAGGAGCGCAAACAGGGACCCACTCTCAATAACAATCTGGGTTGTGATTGCAAGCACCAGATTTAGTACATGTGCGTAGCACCATACATGCACCTGGTTTGGAGATTGTGCAGACAACAGTGAGGAGAATCCTTTGTATTTGCCTTGCATGTTTGATGCCCCATCAGTCGCATTTCCAATGCACATGGTCTTGCTGAGGCCCATTTTGTCCAGAACTTCTGATAGCATGTTGACAAAGGCCTGTCCAGTGGATGAACTGCACTTCAGCACTGCAACAAGCCTCTCATGAACAACATCAGTAACATACCTCATAATTATAGAGCATTGATCATGAGAGGTGATGTCCTGCGTTGTGTCCAGCTGCACTGAAAACATTCCTGCTTTCTTGATATCACTGGAGATGTTTTCTTGAATCAGATGGTGAATTGCATCTATCACTGAGTTGACTGTGGTTTTGGAGAGTAAAGTTACAAGGGAGCCTCTGCCTCTCGTGCCACCAGACAAATGCAACTTTTTGCTGTTCTCAATACAGCTGTCCAGGTGCTCTTTTAAACAGAAATCATACTTCCCCAGTAGAAGTATGAGTTCCAAGAAATTACCATGATCAACTGTGTGGTCTTCCAGAGTATATGCTGCCTCATTTTCTGACCTCCTGTATGCAAGCCCCCTCTTCCCAAGAACCTTGATGACATCTATGATGCGCTCCAAAACCTGCCGTCTCTTTCTGACCTGCTCTCTGTGCGCCGACATCTGACTGCCACCAAACACACTGCTGATATCAGCACTGGCGGATTTCAAGAGGTAAGCTACAGCACAGTTTCTGTGTGCACTGCTTCTCTCATGCACCTCTGTGCGCTGGTGTATATGCCTCCAATCTGACATGCCACTGATGAACAGACTGCTATCAGTTCTCTTACCGAATGCCATGCAGATGAAACAATACAGCATGTGACGCTCTGGACAGTACGTCAGCCACCTTCGACTGGTGCCGTCTCTGCTACAGAACACTTTCTGCACCACTGGATTGCTACTTTTTAGCTGAGGATGGTAATTTAAAAATGACTGGAGATTTTTCTGATCAGGTTGTGAAAAAAAATCTGTTATTTGACTGGCACACTCACAGCTCTCAACAGCTGTTTCCCTCTCAGATGATCCTGTCTTTGGGCTGAAGCACTCCTCACTCTCTACAGCTGTTTCCCTCTCAAGCTATCCTGTCTTTGGGCTGACACACTCCTCACTCTCTACAGCCTTTTCCCTCTCAGGTGATCCTGTCTTTGGGCTGACATACTCCTCACTCTCTACAGCTTTTCCCTCTCAGGTGATCCTGTCTTTGGGCTGACACACTCCTCACTCTCTACAGCCTTTTCCCTCTCAGGTGATCCTGTCTTTGGGCTGACATACTCCTCACTCTCTACAGCCTTTTCCCTCTCAGGTGATCCTGTCTTTGGGCTGACATACTCCTCACTCTCTACAGCCTTTTCCCTCTCAGGTGGTGCAGTCTTTGGGCTGTCTGAATTGGTCTGGCTCTCTCCCTGAACTGACCAGCTGGACTTGCCCTGAACCTGTCTGGGCTGGACATAGGGAAAGCATAAATCATTGGATGGGGAAATAACTCAAAACCATAGAATAATGTACAAGATAAAAGATTAGTTCATATTGAACGAAACGTTCGCGAAAAACTGTATGAAAACGACGCAGTGTTCTAAGCCCCGAGGGCACTACCGCCATCTACTGGCTGCAGTGTTTTTGTGTTATGCATTATTGCATGAGTAAAACTAGAACACTCAGTAGCTATAACCTATCAGCATTTGGTTAAATCAGATGAAAGAATATAATTAATTATATTTATATTGACTGTGCGTGGGCCTGGCAGTGGCAGATTCATTTCAGGCAAAAGTGTGCACAATCAACAGTAGGGCATGTATTTTAATTGCTTGAATAATTCATATGGTTATAAAATATAACATCGAAACACTGACGCAAAGAACAAGTATTTAGAATGTGTTATTAAGTAAGTTTACTTGACTACAGTCCAGTTCTGTATCCTACATAATAAAATATGACAATCGTGAACTTCTTTGTCAATTACTTTTATCAAATGAATATCTCACATTTGTTTTAAGCACTTTCAAATGATATGTTAGAAACAAATATTATAGGATTGATATAATATGTACAATGTATAAAGTCCTGTACTCTGCAGGTGCAGATAGATAGATAGATAGATAGATATAGACAGACAGACAGACAGACAGACAGACAGACAGACAGACAGACAGACAGACAGATAGATGGATAGATATCATATATAGATAGATACTTCATTCATCCCAAATTGTGAAATGTGTGGAAACAAGTATAAACATAATAACATTAAATACAAAGGAAAGCAATAGACAGGAATATATGCATACAGTAGAAAGGACACGATGAATATTATAACATTTAATGTAGCCTTACTATGAAGGCTGACCTAAATACGGTGCTTTTCTACAGATTACTTTATTACTGCACTGGTAAGGTAAAACTAGGCCGATTAATAAAATGTGAAGTGCTTTGTAACTTTGACCCGCTTGACTGAATACACAAAAAACAATGAAGAAAGAGTCATCTCTGGGGCTGCATCGCTGCCAGCTGCTCCCCCGGGACCCGAAGTGGCGTAGCCTGTCCTTCAACATCAATGCATACGAAAGTGCTCGATATATGCTGTATTGAACCAATAAACTAACACAAACTAACTATCACTATAACAATAATAATAATGATGAAGGTGATAAAGAATGCATCTAACGTTTCGCTGTTCATTATAATAAAAAAACAGAGCATTAAACAAACCATCATGCTCTTACTTTGAAATCATGCGGAAATGTCGTCATCAGCAGGCCATCACGTGGTTTCCGAAAATAACCGAGTTACACGAGTAGATTTTAGTTGAGACCTGCGGAATATATGTCTCAAAATTCCGTTTGTGTAAAAAGACGATCCACAAGCAGAAATTTGAGATCCACGAGCAGAGATTTGAGATCCGCAAGCGCATTTTTGGTCGTCAAATACAAAATGGATTCGCAAATGCCTGATCGAAAGTTGTAAATGTTAAAGAGATATTCAAAGATTTTTCTTTTATTTGTAAAAAATATTTTGCGTATTTGCAGATCCGTTTTACATTTGCAAATGTATATGTGAGTTTGTAAATCTTTTAAATGCACTTGTGGATGGTGTTTTACATTTACAAATCACATATTTACACACAAATTATTTTTTTGTTCACACAAATAATTATGAGACATATCTATGCCCATACTAAACAAATAATGATAAACTAATTTGAAAGTGTGTGGGACACAAACGGGATTTTGACTTTTGTTGTTTGACTTTTTACACTTTGTTGTTCTCCTCCTTTCCTCCGCTCTCGTCTCTGACAGTGAGTGTGTGCATTTGTGTGTGTGTGTGTCGGGAGGGGAGCCCCGCCCTTCAGAAACAGAGCTGAGGAGAGAACGTGCAAAGCAATGCAGTGGACACTGAAACATGCACATAAATTGGATAAATAACATAAGCGTTTAGTTTATTTAATAAAAGAGCACATGTTCAATGCATAAAGTGACCGTAGATAGATTACTTCAGTTGCAATTTGCATATATAAAAAATAAATTAGAAAAAGACACATTCTCTCCTCAGCTCTGTTTCTGAAGGGCGGGGCTCCCCTCCCGACACACACACGAGAGCACAAACTGCGTTATAATTAGGAAAAATACCATCATATCATTTGTTGTCATACCGCACAGCCCTACCGCGTCCTAAAACACTAAAAACTTTATCCTGTCCCTTGTGTTACATAAATATATTTTAGCTTTTGTTATGATACTGGCCAAAAGTGGGCCTTCAGCAGGCCAAGGTAAACTCTGCATTTAAAATGTTATTGTGGTTGTAATTTTACTGTTGCCTATGTTATAGGACTGTGATGACCTGGACATCTCCAACAGCTCCATCGGGATCCTTACAGTCATCCCTGAAGACAGCCTGGCTTCACCTGACTCACTCCACCTTGCACCGTCATCAATCGCCATCATATTGGAAGGGAAAATGGTGATGGACGGCATCAATACTCTCCCAGATGCCATGTGCCTACTTTTGGGACTCATCTACGCCCTAAATTTGCAATACCCCCAACAACTAAAGAACAGTTTTGAATTTATTCAAAGGGTGATGCTCTCACTTGGCCATAAGTCCCTTAAACCAAAACTGCAATCACTCAAAAATGCCCTGATGCATTGAGTCAGAGCACCTCCCACTGGGACCTTTTCTCTTTTGGAAAAGACATTTTTCTTTGTTATTATTATTCTTTTTCAAAGGCCGCGTTGCAGTACACACAGAGTTTAAAACAGTTTGTTTTTGTATAAATGTGTACATTTTTCTTATGGAAGCACAGAAGTCAGCCTCAAAAATGCCCTGATGCATTGAGTCAGAGCACCTACCACTGGGACCTTTTCTCTTTTGGAAAAGACATTTTTCTTTGTTATTATTATTATTCTTTTTCAAAGGCCGCGTTGCAGTACACACAGAGTATGTTTGTATAAATGTGTAAATGTTTCTGATGGAAGTACAGAAGTCAGCCTCTCCAAATATGTTTGTTAACAAAACAAATAAAATGTGATTATCATTACCATTTAAAGTGCCAGTGAAGTGCATTTTTTTGCGCCAAAGTGAAATGGCAGTTTCATTTCTTACATATAATTGTACCTGTTCATGGCTAAAATAATTTTTTAGGAAGTGCGAGGGACGAGATAAACATCGCAAATTTTTCAGAGTCTGAGCCTACCGCTGCTGCAGACGATAGCGGCTGTGACGTCACAAGATGGGCCCAGTTGTGATTGTAAACATGGCGGAGCCTTCGGAAAGTGATACTGGTGCGAGAGAAATGAGTGATTTTGACAGCTTTTCGGACAGGATAGATGAGGAAAGTGGCCATGGAAGTCAATTTAGTTGAGGACAATATTTTGTCATAGATCTAGAGTAGATCTACACACAGGATTGGCCATCACCTGATCATACATTCATCTGTTCATAGCATGATGCAACATTCATGTTCACATGCAGTGTTGTGCTAGTTACTGAAAACCAGTAACTAGTTACAATTACTAGTTACTTCACTACTTACACCAAAAAGTAATGCGTTACTGTGAAAAGTAACTTCTTAGTTACTTAGAAAAGGGCACCCATTAATGCCCTTATACTGTAGCCTTCATTTCAGTACTGTTATTGCATCGGAGAATAATACAACCTGTTGATCAACTTGACATGCATTTGCATCACTGAACTCTGCTAAGCAATGTGGTCTATACAAACACAAACACAAAGATATGTTTCAAAGTGCCAATCCAGCCGCTGTTGCTTAGGTGGAGGTGGAATGGCGTCGGATGAGTCTGGGTCTGTGGTCTTAGCTACTAGCTTCGCTACTAGCTTCGTCCCAGCATGTTTTTTCTGCAGATGTTTCAACAGATTTTAATTGCTGTTTTGGGCAGTCGATAGGATCTTTGACCCGCCAAGACACAACTTACATTTAACTAAAACGTTCTTTTCTTTGTGCTCGACAAAAGTGAAATAGTGAGAATATCTCCAGGCGGAGAAACTCGACTTGAGCTCTGCCGCCGCCATGACAGTCTTGTTAGTTAACACAAACACAGTGGCGTTTATTTTTCATAAACAATCTACGAATCTACGAAACAATGACACCAGCCACTCACCTTCATCTTTTGGGAACAGAAACATCAACACAGTGGCGTTTATTTTTCATAAACAATCTACGAATCTACGAAACAATGACACCAGCCACTCACCTTCATCTTTTGGGAACAGAAACATCGCCACTTCGGCAGACTTCACATTACCACAGCCAGCGGCAATGCATCGCTTCCCGTGTGTTTTTCCTCCCTTTTTCGTCACTGTCGCCTCCATTGTCAGCTTTTCTCGATTGGCAATCACTTCCAGTCGACTGCGAAACACTTTCCAATCAAATACTCGCTCAAAAACGTTGGTAAATTCGACTTTGAAATAGAGACAAAATGAATGGTGGTGAATGTAAACACTTCGGCTTGGCCCATCTTGTGACGTCACGCAGTAGATCGCAAGCCACGCCCACGAAGGCGGAGGTCGACTGCGAATTTCCCAGCGGAAAATTCAAACTCGTCAAATTCGTTGCTATTCCAACATCTTTGATATGGGTTCCAATGGACAATTTTGGTCATTACTATACGTATTAGCATAAAAGATCATGCACCGTCGCACACTTCAGTGGGTCTTTAAATGTCTTGTTTGTTACAACAGTTTAACATTTTAAGTTCAGCTTACTTGAAAATTTAGAGGCAATCGGTTTCCTGATATTACCCTAGTAAAGTGAACTGCTTTGACAAGTAAGGTTCACTTTTTATTATGAGTTGTGCTAATTTAACATAACTCAGATCTTTTAGTTGTATAAACTAACTTTTTATAGTCATCGTAATGAATGATCTTGAGTTGGGTCTACTCAAGTTTACTGTAATGACATAAGTTGCCTGAACTCAGTACTTTAAAGTTGAAACAACTTAAAATTAATGATTAACTTTACTTGGAAATGTTGAGGCAATCGGTTTCCTGAACTTTGTTAAGTAAAGTCAACTTATTACGATTTACAGTGTACACCAGAGTTATTGAAGTCTTCTTGAGGAAAGAAAGGAGGATGGATTTTGTGTTCAAATAATCAGTTGTTTTGGTGAGTAAACAAATTAATATGTACGTAATTAAAATTACAAATATATAAAAAATAAATGTTTGATGCTTCTGCAAGAGATGTCGAGATGTAGTAAAAGCTGGTAGTTTAACATTCTTAATTTTAAATGCGGATTTATTGATTATAAATGCTTCGGAAATATTAATATAACTCTGTTGTACTTGACTATGTTAAGGTGATGCAACGCCCGGTTATAGTGCGTTTCTGTCTAAATATATAGTTTCTAGAGCCATGGCGTCATAATGATGGCATTAAGAGGTGGAATAATTCAGGTGGGACTATGTAGGACATCATTGAAGGCCTAGGTGTGAAATGCACGGCCCGCCACTGGAATAACCTGACCCCGGCTCGATGAGCGAACTATGGATAAATCATAGAAAATAAAAGTATCGGAGGAACACAGAGGGTTTAATTCTGCGAGGACAGAGCTATATGCTTTCAAGCAAACGATGCTGGTTTACCGGTATGTTTGATATGTAGAGAGAAGTTGTCAAAGGTGCTGCAGCCTTTACGTATCGAGGAAAAAAAACGGAAGAGGAAGACAGCTCAGTCATAATTCAATGAGTTTACTCTTTTTAGGGTGCAGCTATATGTTTTATTTATTTCAAAGTGGGTCAATTTTAATTGTATTTTTATTCCTTCTAATGTGCAGAGGACTCCCCAAGTGCGAAGAGCTGACGCTCATGAACTGTCAACAGGAGGGCGGGGGGAGCCTCGCTGCGGGGAAGCAGTGTGTGGACCTGTCAGCGCAATTTACATGGTGCCGAATTTAACAAACATATTTTAATAATTGGTTTAAACGGCATAATAATAAGGACGATCGTCCGTTCTGTGATTCTCCAGAACACACATGGCCAGTCCGCTCCTGTGTAGCATGTTATTTCGATGAGAGATGAGCAGATCGCCACTTGGCTTTCAACTAAAGACACAGCCACGCAAAAACTGCAGCATTTTTACAGCTCCTTATGGGTACTGCAATTTGTGAAGTGCTTTCCTCTGCGGTGAAACGATCAGCACTGCACCACGGAGGAAAGCGGCAGAAAGTCGCCTGGAGTTAAAGAGAGCGGGGCTGCGTTGCGTGCATGGCTTTCTTCTGCAGGTAACGGGGAGACGCGCTCTGGCGGCGGCCTCGTTCAGGATCCGAAAATACAATTTAAATATTTTGCACACTTATTCCACTTATTCCTAGTGTGCCACTGGTTACAGTGCCGCGTGCCAATGGTGGCACGCATGCCAGGGGTTGCCGACCCCTGCTCTAAACGGAGGTGTATCTCACATCATTTGCATTTTAAAAATCAATATCATATCACTGGAAACTGTGTTTTAATCTCACTGTCATCTATACAGCTCAGCAAAAAGGAATACATTATGAAGCAGTAATTGAGCGTTTGTTTATTCCTCTTTAATGACATGCGGATAGGGACCGGACATACCAAATATGAAAAAGATAGAGGGAATAAAGAGGGAAATTGGAAAGAGAGAAACTAAGGGCAATATTAGAGGGAACATAGAGGGAGGGAGGTAGAGGTGGAGAGAGATTATTGGTAATTGAAAGATAAAATGGTAATCATCCAGAAGGGGTGAAAGATTAGAGCTTTCGTTTTTCATTTAGGTGGCAGACACATGGTAGACAGAGGGAAAGAGAGCTAAATTGGAGGGAAGAACTGTGGGAAATAGAGAGAACGAAGAGGAAAGAGAGTAAGGTGCGAGACACAACTGGAGAGTGAGAGAAAAAGAGCGATCTGCTCAAATTCCACTTTTCTTCAACTCATCTTTCTTCATGATAGAACTGTCAAATCAATGTGGAGCTTAACGACAAGCTGCTCTCCCCCCTCCCTTCCTCTCTCTTTTACTCTCCATCTATTTATCCCTCTTTTTTCCTCTGGTTCACTTATCCTACTCCCTCTTCACCCTCTGTTACAGTATACTCTGCTTACTTACTGCTCTTGCTATTGCCTTTTGTTCCCCATAATTTAATCAGAAAAAGTGTTGCTAAAAGGCATTTTTTAAGCTAGCTTCTAGAGTTTGTCAAAGGTAAAGATTTGTGTCAAGCACTGAACACGCCATAGTTCATATATCATACATCCCAAAATATGCACACCTGGTTTGAAGAAAAGAAATGCTAACATCCTTTTGTTAAGTTTTGATACACGTTATCATACTTGGCTAGTGTTTAACTTCACTATATCTTGTAATTTACTGCATACTAGCACTACTTTTGTCAAATTTCGCCCTACACGTTTCCATGATATAGAACTGAAACACTCAAGTTAGGAAGAAAGCTAACATTGAAGCAAGAAATCTAGCTAGCTAGTGATCAAACCGCATATTCTGTTTACAATAGTCCTACAAGCTAGTTCTAGAGTTCGCCATAGCAACAGATTTGTTGTTTGCACTAATCATGCCATTGCTATATAAATGTCACAAACCACACACACCTAGGGAAACGAAAAAGTCCTGCACTGCCAAAATATTGCTAAAATGCTGTCATTTTAGGTTTTATTTCGTTTTTCTCTTGTAATCTGTAATCTTTTACTCTCTAATTTCCCGACATTTTGCCCTTCATATTTTACATAATATACTCATGATACACTCAAGTCAGCTAGAAAGCTTACCTTGAAGCGAGAAATCTAGCTAGCTAGTGATCGAACCACATAATCCTCCACTTGTAGTTTTTTAAGCTAGTTCTACAGTTCACCCTATGGGTACAGATTTGTGTTGTGCACTTAACATGCCATAGATCATATAGATGTCACAAACAACACACACCTAGTGAAAAGAAAATGTCCTGCGCTGCAAAAATCTGGCCAAAAGGCGTTTTTGCATTCTTTATGTTTAATTTCGATACACTTTATACCTGGATAGTGTTTTACTTCTCTCTCTCGCCATACTTGCTCTATCACTCTAGTTTCTTCCAATTTTGCCCTTGAATTACATAACATACTCATGATACACTGGAGTTAGGTGATCTTACAACAAATCTAGCTAGCTAGTGATCGAACCATAAACTGTACTCACAGAGCCGGCCCGACCCATTAAGCGACTGCTTAGGGCCCCGCAGCCACTAAGGGCCCCCCTAGCAAAAAAAAAAAAAAAGAATTCTTTTTTTTTTATCTCAGTACACCGTCGCCCTGATAAGTATGTTTAATTAATTTTGTTAATATGCCTAGATTGCCTACTATCAAAGTCATGTATTATATGATTGAGTCAATCATATAATACATTAACCGTGCTTTACCTGAACCTCATCAAGGTTCTTTATTTGTCATACGAACATAGCTACAGAGTAGTTATGTCGATGAAAATCTTAGGTCACAGGCTTCTCCAACAGTGCAACACAATAATACAGAAAAACAGAAAAATATAGTGCAAGTAAATATTAAAAAGAAAAATAGTTTAAAAAAGTGAAATAGTGAAATAAGAGTCTATATGCAAGCTATTGGAATGATATATTAGATAAATAGATACATAACTACTAAGTAGCAGATGAATGTTATGGATGTTGTTTCAACAGTTCAGGTGTTTAACAGTCTTATTGCCTGTGGGATGAAACTGTCTCTGAATCTGGTGGTTTTTGTCCGGATGCTGCGGTAACGCCTGCCAGACGGCAGCAGACTGAACAGTTTGTGGCTGGGGTGATGGGGGTCTTTTATAATTCGGAGGGATTTCTTCCTGAGCCGCTGGGAGTATAGATCCTCCATGGATGGCAGCTCCGTCCTGGTGATGTTCTCTGCAGTTTTCACCACCCTCTGTAAAGCCTTACGATTGAGGGCGGTGCAGCTGCCGTACCAGGCCATGATGCAGCCAGTCAGGATACTCTCTATGGTGCACCTGTAGAAGTTGCAGAGTATCCTGGAATCCATGTTGAACCTCCTCAGCCTGCGGAGGAAGAAGAGCCACTGTCGAGCTTTTTTGGTGATGGTGGTGGTGTGAAGAGTCCATGTCAGGTCCTCAGTGATGTGGACACCGAGGAACCTGAAGCTGCTGATTCTCTCCACCGTAGTCCCATTGATGGCGATGGGGGTGTGTCCCTCTCTCTGCTGCTTCCTGTAATCCACAATCAGCTCCTTTGTTTTGCTGACGTTGAGATGGAGGTTGTTATCCTGGCACCAAGATGGCAGGTTTTCGACCTCCTCTCTGTACGCCGTCTCGTCGCCGTCTGTGATCTGGCCGATGACGGTCGTGTCGTCAGCAAACTTCTCGATGGTGTTGGAGCTGTGTATGGCCATGCAGTCGTGAGTGAACAGGGAGGAGAGGAGAGGGCTGAGCACGCAGCCTTGTGGGGCTTCGGTGTTGAGGATCAGGGTGGAGGATGTGATGTTTCCCACCCGCACTGCCTGGGGTCTGCCCGTCAGGAAGTTCAGGATCCAGTCACAGAGGGCGCTGTTGAGCCCGAGGTCTCTGAGCTTGATGACCAGCTTGGAGGGCACAATGGTATTGAAGGCTGAACTGTAGTCAATGAACAGCATTCTCACATATGTGTTCCTCTGGTCCAGGTGTGAGAGGGCAGTGTGGATGGTGAGGGCTATGGCGTCGTCTGTGGACCTGTTTGCTCTGTAGGCAAACTGCAGGGGGTCCAGAGAGTCAGGGAGGGAGGAGGTGATGAATGATTTGACTAACCGCTCAAAGCACTTCATAATGATGGAGGTGAGTGCTACTGGGCGGTAGTCATTGAGGCTGGTGATTTTTTTCTTTTTGGGGACAGGAACGATGGTGGAGTGTTTAAAACATGTGGGGACAACAGACTGCAGCAGGGACCTGTTGAAGATGTCTGTGAACACCTCTGCCAGCTGAACTGCACACACCCTGAGAACACGGCCAGGTATGCCATCAGGTCCAGGAGCCTTGTGTGGGTTAAAGGATTTACACACATCTGCCCTGTTTAAAACAAAAGGGCAGGGCTCCTGATCCTTCTCTGCACCCCAGCCTGGCTGCTCTCAAATCGTGCAAAAAAACTGTTCAGCTCATCTGGGAGAGATGCGCACGCAGACACTCCCGCAGCGCCCCCCGCTGCTCCTTTGTAGTCTGTCATTGTTCTTAGTCCCGCCCACATGTTCCGGGTGTTACAACCTTTGAAGTCAGATTCCACCTTCTCTTTGTACCAGGGGCGCGGGAAGGGGGGTGCTGAGGGCGCTGCAGCACCCCCTAGCGGCAGGCAGGCGCTGCGGAGCTCCCCTGTCAGGAAATTTATTTTTATTTTAATTTTATATTATGTATTTCATTGTGCCTGAGATTATATTTTATATTATATTTATTATTCAAATGATAATTTAAAACTATATAATAAATAATTTTGCTTCAGGGAAGAAAAATAAAAAAGATGTGGAAAAAAAGTTTTTTGTTAGTTTTTAGTCGGCTACTTTTAACGTGACGCACAACAACACAAGTAACTGACATGGCGCAAAAACGTATCTCGGAATTTTTTCTCTCTAAAAACGCTAAATCTGCAAAATCATGTGCATAATCTGTATACTGGTCAATATCATGTTTGTGGTATTTTAATTATTATTTTATGGTTATTGCTGCTGCAGCCGTGCATAATCTGTGTAATATGCAGTGGAGGCGCCAGGGTATGGCTGGGGTAGGCTACAGCCATACCAAGAAATGGCTTAGCCCCACCTTAGCCCACCATGAAATGATGTTAAAGTAAGCAAAATAAAGTCCGCCAACTTGCGCGGAGTAAATTGCACAGACAGCAGTTAGTAAGATTGATTTCAGTAGCCACTTGTCTGGAAATACCGAAGACTAGAAACGGTTTTGAAAACTTTTGTCACGTAGTGATCGTCTTCTCAATAAAACATCTTTGATAATATCTTCTGGCCAATCAGAATCACGATAACGGCGTGGTGTTGTTGCAGGAAGCCCCGACGGAGAATACTTTTGCGGTAGTACATCTCTATATACATCGATACAACATTACGTGTTGATAGAAATCAACACGTAATGAAATAAGACCCCACGGTTTGATGATTGATAGGTGTGTGGGCTGTCTTTCATTTTGACACACATTGGGGGCTATCCACCCTTATCCACAATGTAAAGTAATTCACACAGCCTCTTCTCTCTGTGAGGAGCAGCAGGTTCAGCTTTCAGAACAAAGTAACAAAAAACAAAAATGGCATTCATTTTTTTAAATGTGTAGTAATAGATTTATTTATTTTTCTTCTCAAGAGAGTACCAGAATGTGTATTTTATGTTAGTATTTCAAAAAATCTCCTGGGGGAGAATCCCCCCAGACCCCCCTGCAGGGGTTGGGTTTTCAGCATGTCAACTCTTTCACCTGTGGGGAAATTGCAGGATTGGCTCCAGTTCGCCCTTTTTATTTACTACAAGACAAATGTGCCTTTTTATTTCATACAGTTCAATTTGGATTGAGACAGGGAAATAATCTAAACCTCACGCGTGGCGTTTCACTGTCAATGGGGGCATATAGCGTGTATGTAATTACATTGCAAATACGCATTTGTGCGTGCAGCCGTGCATAATCTGTGTAATATTATAGCCTTATATCCATGTCGAAAGGGGGAATAAACATGGTCCAGTATATTTCCCCCGCGCGTCGGGCAGCTGATGTGTTGGTAGTACTTCGGCAGGACTTTCTTCATGTTAGCGGTGTTTAGAGTTGGGAACCGATAAGAAAATGCCGGGTACCGGGTACCTATACAAAATACACAATTTCGGTTCTGCTTAACGGTTCCTAAACGCGGTAGACCCTGTATTCCACCGGGTCCGTCTGCACCGCGGTGACCCGGTGGAATACAGGGTAAGGGCGGACTGGCCATCTGTGTGTTCTGGAGAATCACAGAACAGCCGGTCGTCAGCGGGCCGTTGACGGCCGGCTCGGTACGCTGACGGCCGGCACCGCCCTTATTTTTTTTAAACGGCATCATGTAAGAGTTGCCCCGCAGTGAGGCTCCCCCCGCCCTCCCGTAGACAGTTCACGAGCTCAGTCACTTCATAACACCAAAGATGGATCGCGGTAAACGCTCTAAAGTGAGGCTCCACTACACTAAAAAAGAAAAAGACAAGGCACAGTGTAATGCCTGTTAATAGCTTGCCACAGGCATAGCTCAGTTAAAATGAAGCACAGCTATTGTGCAATATATTTGTATTGCATGTATACTTTTTTTTTGTAAAAATGTCAGTTAAAGCTTAAAAGAATAAAGATATTTTTGTTATCTAAACGTTTGACCTCTTTCTTTTACAATTTTGGAATCGAAACGGGGAATCGATAAGAACCGGAATCGGAATCGATACATTTCAAACGATACCCATCCCTAGCGGTGTTAAAATCCCCGGCCACAATCAACGCCGCCTCTGGCCGTGAAGTTCGGTGTTGTCAATAATCCCAAACAGCTGATCGAGTGCCGTGTTGTTGTCGGCTAGCGGCGGAATATACACTGCTGTTGTCACAACAGATGTGAATTCTCTCTGCAGGTGAAAAGCCTGGCATGCAGGGTTCGAGTTATAAACTGAGCTCTATGGGGGTCTTTAAAACTAACGCGTGCGCACGCATGCACGCACACACACACACATACACACACACTCAAACTCAAACACACACACCAATAATAAACATATGGACTGTCGGTGGGTTATTGTCCACGAAGTTTCGGATGTGAAGAAGTTCCTCTCTGCTTTATTGTATAGCAGAGTTGGTGCGGTCGGCTTGCATGTTGCGAACCATGTTAAAAGCAAAACGGCAAAAAGTAAATAAACACGCACAAAATACGAAAAAGGGCAAAGTTGGAGAGGAGCCAAACGACAATGCGGCCATCTTCACCGGCACATTATTACATCATGAGAGGACGGCAGGATTGTAATTTCCCGTGTTCAGTGAATGTTCAGTGAATGCAACAGAGGCAAGGCACCAGACCAACCAGAGAGTTGAATGGAAATAAACATCTGTCTTATTGGCTGACAGGTACCTATCCTGTGAGCTGTGACAATGTTTAAAATAAATTGTCAGTCGGACTCAGAGTTTTTGAAGATGGACATAAGAACATTTGTTCGTAAAAAAGACGACAATTTTCAAGTGGTGGCTCACACAACAACCCCAGAGCCACCACTTGAGCCAGGAGAACAAGGTATATAAATGTCAGTAAACCTCCAAGTTATGCGAACATGTAAGCAAAGCATAAATTACAGCTACGCTGACGTTACATTGAATCGCGGGGGTAAGCTAAACCGTTAGCAAGTAGCTATAGCTAGCCAGAGATATTAAATAAACACTTTGTCATACAATCTAAATGTTATGTTTTTTAGCGTTACCTGGTGATTTCAAAGAAAGCTCTCTGGAAAATGTTGACTTACTGTTCGACATGAAGCTAGAAGCTACCTTACAGTACACAGTTGATCCTGAGTCCTGTCAGTTAAAGTGTTTCATAGTTAGCTTAGCTAAGCATCAGAATCAGAATCAGTTTTATTGCCAGGTAGGTTCGCACATACTAGGAATTTGACTTGATGTCATGGTGCATACATAAAATATAAAAAACAAGAAATCTAATATAAAAACACAAAATCTTTTACACCGTAATAAAATACAGTTAAATAGCAGTAAAAATTAAATAAAGCAGTAATTTACATGGAAATAGAATGCTATGAATGAATTTTTGCATATAAACTATGAAATGTGAAATCAGAATATGTGCAGTAAGGGGGTCCGGAGGCATGCTCCCCCGGGAAGATTTTTTTTTAAATATTGAAGTTAAAAGCATCAATCTGGTGCACTTTGAGAGCAAAATTAAGAGATCTATGGATACATCTCTCAACACCCATATGAAACAGAACTGTAAACAGATTTTTCTTTATGGATATTTTACAAATCACTCCCCTTTTAAACTGTATTCTTGTTTTGTCATATAGTATTTCATAACTGTTTTTCATGTATTCTCTCTGGCTGTCCATCTCATAATGTTCACATAGAAACTAGCTGTCAACAGGAATATCATTCAGAAGAATTATAATTTCATGCAAAAATCTGTCACAAAAAGAGGTTGCACATTTAAATTCAGGTGTAAGGCAACGTCAGTGGTCAAACAGCCACATTTACTGCTGCAAATACGTTCAAACATGCTGTCGACACGTAAAGCAGTGGCAACTCCCAGGTAAAAAAATATTATGCTTAAATTATACTTTTTCAAGAATGTACTAAGTACACTTTTAGGATAAATGTGCTATTTTGGTCGCATTCAAGTATACTAAAGTGTACTCAGGTAGTACTTGAGTACTACTTAAGCATTAGTTGAGTATACTTGAAGTGTAAATTGTGTGCTAAATTGGCACAACTTTTTGTAAACTTTAAGTTTACTGAAGTACACCAGTTAAAATCATGATTCGTGTGCATTCGAAACACACTTTAAGTACAATTGTATTATATCACCAGCGTGTTGGAAATATACTTAAAAGGCTATTCGTGTGCATTCGAAACACACTTCAAGTACAATTGTATTATATCACCAGTGTGTTGGAAATATACTTAAAAGGGCATTCGTGTGCATTCGAAACACACTTTAAGTACAATTGTATTATATCACCAGCGTGTTGGAAATATACTTAAAAGGGCATTCAGCTCAATTCATAGTAGTGTATAAGTGTGTTTTGGACATACTATTATTATACTTATTCAAGCAAACCTGTTATATTTCAAATTAACTTCAAATGCACTTTCTGACTGTATTTAATACTTTTAAATTGTGCTATTATGTTAATAAAATGTATTTATAGTAAGGTTCTATCACAATTTAAGCACCATAAATCCATGTATTTTAAGTATAATGTTATATATTATAATGTAGAGTAGAAGTGTATGGTATCACTGCTTATACTACAGAATAGAAGTGTATTTTAAGTACAATACTGTTACCACTGCAAGTACTGGGTTATGTGCTACAGAAGCATACTTACAAAACATCACTATTATACTTCACATACACTTTAAGCTACTTCCGGATACCACTTAAGTACACACCAAGTGTGCTATTTTGTTTCATGACGAATTGCACTTCAATTTTGAGAAAAACATAATTTTAATGACATAAAAACATTTACAACAAACCAAAAAACATGTTGAATAAATTGAACAATTAACAAAACATGATGGTTAAACTGACTCACATCATTTATGGACTTGCAAAGTCTAAATAAAATAAATGGCGGCCATCACTTATATTAGGAGGAACGTTGTTTTTGTAGCTCTCATTGTTGCATTTCCTCCGCAGCAGGGCCCGGATCGCGCTGACCTCGGTACCCGGATATTTTTCTCTCACCGTGTCTTTCAAAACAGGAAGGAAGCATGGGATTTAATACTTGATAATATAGACAATATATTAGATTGAAATCCATTCATAATGATAACATTAATACCAGGCATGAAAATCACTCACCTTTCGGCGAAATTCGCCGTTTTGAAACCAAAATAGGTGACCTACGTGAATCGTGTAGATTCGATGAGAAAATATTCAGGGGGGGGGGGGGGTAGGTTCAGAGGCTGTAATGGTACGCACCGTTGGGTGACGAGTGGAAGACGAGACCCAATCACTGCCGCTGAGAGAGTCTCTCAGCGGCAGTGATTGGGTCTTGTCTTCCACGGTGCGTACCGTTACGGCCTCTGAACCAGCCCCAGAGACTCAGCGAACTGCGAACAGGTGCGCGTGCCAAAAGGGACCTGATCATTGGTTTACAAGCAGTTCGCTTCGCTCGTGCTGACCAGAGCGGGAT
Organism: Dissostichus eleginoides; assembly: GCA_031216635.1. Classification (NCBI taxonomy): domain Eukaryota; kingdom Metazoa; phylum Chordata; class Actinopteri; order Perciformes; family Nototheniidae; genus Dissostichus; species Dissostichus eleginoides. The sequence continues at coordinate 34,104,570 of CM062265.1, read as the reverse complement.
CCAGACCACCATCAGAAGCTGAAAGCACGCCTGGCCTCAGCGATTCCGCACAGCATGAATCGCTCCCGACTCGGGGAGGTAGTGACGAATGTGTAATGTGAACACAGCAGGAGAGAACGCAACGTTAGACAGCTAGCACTAAAGCTCCGGTGGAAAATGATTAGCTAACGCTACCGTTAACGTTAGCCTAACATTAGCTAGATATTGTTGGGTTTAAGCACCCTTCAGTTGTTGAAGGTTCGAGCCCGCTCCGCGCTGTTCGTTTGATGAGTGGTCTGCTATAAAAAGGAAGGACTCAGACAGAGATATGAGATTAAACAATAAGCTGATTTAATGGTAGAAACAACAGTACAATATAACGAAGTAATTATATAACGAAGTACTTCGGGCCTCAGCTCTTCCACCGTGCGATGTACGTATCAGACAGTCAGACAGAACAGAGGCCGCGAGTGTACAGAATTCACAATATTTATTCCCACAAACGGAGAGGAGTTGTGTGGGAGGAGTTGTGTCGGTTGCTCCTCCCTAGGTGTTCATCCATTGGTGGACTCACTCCTGGGCGAGCCCTAGGCAGTGAATCAGAGTGAGTCAGCCATTGACGAGGTCTAAACAGCGAATCAGAGTGAGTCAGCCATAGGTGTGGGAAGTTTGGATCTCCTGCGCCGCCGATCAGTCCCAGGTCATCTTTTATGGCAGCCATAAAATAAACAATTCTGGGTCGCACGGGGGTGAGGTACCAATCCTTATCTTCGTTTATCCTCAGCACCTGGCCGTACCACTCCGCATCCCAATCTTTCTCTCAGAACAATCTCTGCATAGACTCAATGGTGTCAGTTTTATTACCTTTCTCCTACAACCCCCCCATGCTCCTATCCGGCCCATTAAAAACCCGGGGGGGGGGCGACTGGATCCTCTACATTCCTAAGTCAACGCACACACAATTGATCACAGCAAACAAAGGAAAATAAGAACACTTGGTCTAGTTTCATAAGTATACATTTTACATAGACAAAGTTATAATTATTGAAACAGGTTATATAGGATATACAGGTTACTTTAATCCCCCTTTTGATCTCACCTCCAGAGATCAATTCACACAAAGCATTCAAAACATAACCACTGTCATTCTTTTCTACTGCGTCTTTCCCACAATGAGCGGATACAAGGCACACAACAACAACCACATGTTACTAAAATGGCAATACAAGTAGCTATTGAAATCAAAAGAGACATTATTAAACCTTTCCATTGACCAAACATGTTTGTAAACCATTCCTCCAAGGGGTTGTGTATCCCTGATTGTTCATGCATAGTTATGGATAGTGTGCGAAAGCCTTCTAAAGCCTTTGTGACGGAACCGTCCGGAGCCGTATTGTTTGGAATGAAAGTACAACACATATCACCAAACATTGAACACACACCTCCTTTCTCAGCTAACAGCATGTCAAGGGCCATTCTATTCTGTTTCAGCCATAAGGGAAGTCGGCCCCAGCTGTTCAGCGAGTCCTTCTACAGGGTCCCTAGTGAGATTAGCTAAACGGAGCACATTGTAATGTACATAGTTGATCCTGTCTACATTATTCCATCACTACCTGCTTGGAAAGTGAAGGTTTGTTTAGGAGACATTTTGGTAACAACTACCTCATGTTTGGCCCGTTTGACCCTAGTTACGGACTCCTCTGGCGGGGGAATGGAGTCTGGGTGGTCAATGGAATCATTAAAACAAAAATAAAGGCAAGGGTGAACACACATTATTTCTGTTATTAATAATAGGAGATTTACTAGGACACAAGGAATTAACACCCAATCAAATAATAAGGCATTCGCTAATGGGCCATATAACTAAGAATGGTGTTCAAGATACAAACAGTGTCCCAAGTAAAACCACGATTCCCACTAGCAGAGTACACCAACAAACAATAAGGAAGTGTAATCCACAGTCTGTCATTGTTGAGTACCTTTAATCAGTGGTCCGTGTTATTGTAATTAGGTTGAACACAATGCTAAAATCTCCTAAGGAGATTTTTAAAACTAGGGTGTAAAATAGTACCCTGTAATGGTAAATACTGTGCTCCCAGAACCTGTTAAATATAAGCAGTAACCTGTTAAATAGAAGGTCTGGTGAGTGGGGAGACTTCACTGCCCTTTAACTATAGGGATAACCTCTCGTTATATATAACCTACTACTCTTATTAGAAAGAGGCCCTATAGGTGGGCATAAAAATGCTGCTACTTATTGGAAAGTGCCCCTAAAGGTGGGAGTAAAAAAGTCGGGTCCTATATGGAGTCGTGTGTTTCAGAGGTCGGGTCCCGTAGACTCGTGTCCTCCTCGCCGGCCGTAATCTCCTTTCCAAGATCGCCTGTTGTTACCTCTGTGTCTTTGTCCTTGTCATCTGTTGTATGGGTCGTTGCTTCTGCTGGGCTGTCGTCGTCAGATGTGTCGTTCTCTCGTCCTGCTGCAGCGATGTCAGTTCTGATGTCGTCTAACGTCCTTGCTGGAGGTTTTCCAACGGCGCACTGGCTCCAATGATACCACGTTTCCCCCTTTCCTTCGAGGCGAACTGCATGTGATGTCCTCTGAGTCACTCTGTGCGGGCCGGTGAACCTTGGGTTGAGCCACTTCGGACGGATGACCTTCAGCCAGATGAATTCTGCGGTGTTAGCCTCGTGCTTCTCCGGTCCCCCTTTGGCGTCAGCCACCTGGGTGGAGAAATCTCATACCAAGCCCTTAAGTTGCTGGTAATATGGTTTGCTATCCATCTCTTCTACTTCTTTCCCTACTGCTAATGCTCCAGGACCCGGAAACTGATGGCCGTGGGTCAGCTCAAATGGGGAGAAACCTGTCCCTCAGTTAATGTGTTCATAAACAAAGTCCGACACCGGCTATATCAACCTGTTTCAGAGGAAGGTGGAGTCCCCTGTGCCGTCTTGACTTGCCGTGTCTTCTCTGTCAGAGGCAGAGGTTTCATCCTTTTTTTTTTTTTAGTCCTAAAAAAATTTGACGCGCTTTGCAACAAAGTCAAGTATTTCTTCATCTGTAGGTGTATGTGTTGATACAGGTGTTCTTTAATGTCATGAGGGGAACTGGGTGAGGGGGGGTTAGAGGTGGAGGGAAGCGTATAGGGAGGGGGTCGGGTCTTAAAGGGGTTGTATAAATCTGGATAGAGGAGGGGACCGCCCTCTGGGATGTCTGGGAGGGGCCCACCATATGGCTTCTCCTTCCTGACTGGCTCTATCACTTCTGTGGGAGGGGCTGGTGCAGGACTGGGTGGGGCTGCTATGGCGGGCAGATTTTTGGCGGGAGTTTTGCTCAGAGAGCAGGTTACTGCCACTCCATTCATAACTAAGGCTGCGTTATGGCCTATTCTCCTTAGCTTGTCAACTAGCTCCCTTTCTTTGTTAAGTTTAGAAGCCCTGATAAAACCTGCCTTCTGCTTGTTGAGAGTTTCTAATTTCTGAACCAACTGTCGCTCGTATGTATTGAGTGCTGTGGCTAGGAGACTTATTGCCTCGTCACCCTCTACTCTATTCTCTGCGATCATCTGATCGTGTAAGAAACGGAGATCGCTGCTCGCCTTTTTATGATCTCCGGGCTTAAGTCCGCTAAGTATCAATCTCTCTGCTTGTCCCCACTGTTCCCTTAAACTCCCCGGAACAGGGACTCCTAATTCTCTCTCTTCACGTTCAAATTCTCCTTCCATTTTGACTTCGTTCGTATCTGCTTCTCCTAAAGGTTTTAGTTTTTTATAAAAAATACCAGATATCTCTGCGTACTATAATTTACTAATTATTGTAGTTTTATTCCCACAGGTATACAGTCTGATAGTTTTCGGTGCGAGGTGTATTATTGGCGGCGCGTAAGGCTCAGGTTTGGGAAGGCTAAATAACTTGTTTTACCTGACGCTGCCTGCCTCCGGCGTCTATAGAAAAGAGATCAACTCAGTGAAAGCTGCGCCTGATCAGAGCTCAGCGTGCGGAGTTTAAATCTATCAAGTCATATTACAGGATAAAGGAAATACAGTTTAAACTGCCGTATGAAGAGAAGACGCCGACGTGTCGCACTTATCATTCATATCACATCATCGATCATATAATATCATAATATATCATATATTTCCTTGTCTAAGTCAGCTTCTCGAGCCGTATCTGACCGTGCAACACTTACATTGTCACATACTGTATGCAGAAGTATTATTTTAAGCAACACATTAGGTTGACGAAACACTCAACTCAAATGTAATTAAAGTCAGATCCACTCGTGTCTTAGATGGGCAACAGTGATAACATAAAACTGTTGTACGCTTTCAAACACTCGGTAGTTTATTTATTTTTTAACCAGTTGCTCTATATTCACCTTGCAGGTGCAACTATGTGGCTTGTATCCTTTATTATATGTTTAAGTCATGGATGTTTAAAGTTCATATTTGTCTAATATTAATTTACTTTTCATTAATGAAGTATGACGCTGCGCTGTTAGTACACTTGTCCCTTTCACGTGAACGCGCTCTCAGCTGGAGAGAGAAACCCTGGCTCGATTTACCGAGTTGATAACCAGCGTCGTAGGACCGCTTAGCCGTTACGTTAAGCCCGCGCTGATTGGTCCAAATTGACCAATCCACGGACTTCCTCACACACACACACACACTCAGTGCAGGCAGCTCTGCTGATTTCTCCTCCCTGGCTGCAGGCTGATAACAGCCAGTTGGCATCAAGGCGAAATTCTCTCTGCAGACCCATTCTCACAGCGCCTATCAACCTTTTTCTTACTCAATATCAAGCCACACTTAATCACACTCAAAATAAATATACCTAACGTAACCCCAGATCCGTCTAAGGATTGCCTGTGTACTTAGTCGATGAGCCCCAACCCCAGAATTCGTCTAAGAATTACTGTGTGTGTCACCTTATTTCTCAGAGTATTTCAGCTGGACTTCCTTTAAATTTTAAAACCACTGAAATCTCGGACGACGATTGCAGCTGGTTCCTTTAAATTTATAACCACTGCAATCTCGTTACACAGTTAATCACACTCAAAATAAATATACCTAATGTAACCCCAGATCCGTCTAAGGATTGCCTGTGTACTTAGTCGATGAGCCCCAACCCCAGAATTCGTCTAAGAATTACTGTGTGTGTCACCTTATTTCTCAGAGTATTTCAGCTGGACTTCCTTTAAATTTAAAACCACTGAAATCTCGGACGCGATTGCAGCTGGACTTCCTTTAACAATTTAAACCACTGCAATCTCGTTACACAGTTAATATATTCCCCGTACAGTCTAGTTGACTTTTATAGTGCGATGTATATTTCAACAGATGGAGAGACTTCCAAAGCGCTTCTACACCCCTTTCGGCGATGTGGCTTTTGGCAAGGAGTCGAAACCCAGTCTACAGAATCTCTTTATCGTCACGTTTAGTCTTCTAGATTAACCCCACAGCAAGAGTTTGCGAGATCCGGTCATTTCAAATTGATTTTGAAAGTTGCGTTTCTCCTCTTGAAATACCCCACATATAACACAACTGCAGCTCCTCTTTGAGACTGGAAAGTGTTATTCTGTAGTACTGTTCTTTCTACCGTAAGACTAAAACACTGAAAATGCCGCTGACAACTCTAAAATTTGTAGTATAGCCAATCACAGATTTTGATAATAACAGGTATCTGCTCACCTTTCTGTTGTGGGGCGCCCTGGTTTAGTTGTCAGAGGTATTCGAGGTGTCATCCCTGGACCGTTCGTCCGCTGGCTGCCGGTGTGCCTTCTATGAGACCCTACTCATCACGTCGGTCGGTCACCAAATTGTTGGGTTTAAGCACCCTTCAGTTGTTGAAGGTTCGAGCCCGCTCCGCGCTGTTCGTTTGATGAGTGGTCTGCTATAAAAAGGAAGGCTCAGACAGAGATATGAGATTAAACAATAAGCTGATTTAATGGTAGAAACAACAGTACAATATAACGAAGTACTTATATAACGAAGTACTTCGGGCCTCAGCTCTTCCACCGTGCGATGTACGTATCAGACAGTCAGACCGAACAGAGGCCGCGAGTGTACAGAATTCACAATATTTATTCCCACAAACGGAGAGGAGTTGTTGGGAGGAGTTGTGTCGGTTGCTCCTCCCTAGGTGTTCATCCATTGGTGGACTCACTCCTGGGCGAGCCCTAGGCAGTGAATCAGAGTGAGTCAGCCATTGACGAGGTCTAAACAGCGAATCAGAGTGAGTCAGCCATAGGTGTGGGAAGTTTGGATCTCCTGCGCCGCCGATCAGTCCCAGGTCATCTTTTATGGCAGCCATAAAATAAACAATTCTGGGTCGCACGGGGGTGAGGTACCAATCCTTATCTTCGTTTATCCTCAGCACCTGGCCGTACCACTCCGCATCCCAATCTTTCTCTCAGAACAATCTCTGCATAGACTCAATGGTGTCAGTTTTATTACCTTTCTCCTACAACCCCCCATGCTCCTATCCGGCCCATTAAAAACCCGGGGGGGGGGCGACTGGATCCTCTACATTCCTAAGTCAACGCACACACAATTGACCACAGCAAACAAAGGAAAATAAGAACACTTGGTCTAGTTTCATAAGTATACATTTTACATAGACAAAGTTATAATTATTGAAACAGGTTATATAGGATATACAGGTTACTTTAATATCGTTACTAAAGTTAGATGCTAGCTTGTATAGCTTACGGTAAATCACAAAAAAGAAAAACTGGTTAATGTTAGTGCTACTTTCTAAAATCTCTACAACTCGTTTTTCCCGACGTGTTGATGATTTTGAGGTGAGGGGACTGACAAGGCTGAAGGGTAAAGTGGTCCACCGTTCTATCAATAAGGCTAAACTAGAAGTTAGTGCTAACACTAATACAAACATTATTTTTGCAGAATGAGTGTGTTAGGGGAGAAGGATTCAGCCATTGTTAAACAGCTGGATGCTGGATTGAAATGCAGCTGGAACTGGAAGGCAAGGTCTCAGTAAAAGAGCAAGAGGTGTCCTTTCATCTAGGAGATGTATTCATCAAAATCAACAGGCAGGGATTCGCCAGATGCATTCTCTGCCACAAAGAGATCAATTATGCTAACAAAGGCAGCCATGCTCTGCAGGCTCACTGCCAGACGGAAGTTCACAAGAAGAAGGTGCAGACGATAGCTTCCACTCATAGTGTTGCCAGCAGCTTCCTTCCAGCATCAGCTAGGGTGAATCCAGCAAGCCAGAGTCAAGCCAACCAGGGGTCAGAAACAATCAGGCAGCAGTGCCAGGGAAAGATCCCCGTACCAGTTATAAACCACATAGCAAATGCAGAGGTAGGTTGTGTAGGCCTGTTAGTCAGCACAGGCAGCATAGACAGAGTACACTAGCACTTTGAGATTGTTATTTTTATTATAACAATAATAATAATCATTTATTATTATTATTATTCACAATCAGCTGCGGTCACTGGCAGCATCATCACCTAAACATGGAATACACTAGCTTTACATTAATTACATAATTTGTGTTCTAGGCAATGGTCCTTGGAACCTTGGCGGAGCATTCCATCCCGTTTTCTAAGGCTCTTGGAAACCACTGTATTGTGTGTTTTAGGCTATCTTTGCCAATAAAATGTATTAAAATCTGAATTACATAACATTGTATTGGCTGTCAGTCATGATGGAAGAGTAGACAAGTTAAGTTACAGCATGTCCACCATCTGCATATGCATTAAGCCATTTGCATTAAGCCCTTACCACATTGTGCCTCATATACTGTAAATGTTAGACCCAGTGACAGGCTGGCATGAAATGTCTTGCATAATACTTAGTAAGGAGGCCATAATATTTTTGACTCATGGCTGAAGTTAAGTTTCTCCAGCTCTCCCCAGGTTGGCAAAAAAATGCATCTCAAAATGCATCAGATTGATGCTTTAAAATATGGAATATTCAAAATGTTCTTCCGGGGGAGCATGCCCCCGGACCCCCCTAGAGGGATAATATCCTTCTCACCTTTTTCACCCCTGACCCGTTTTCATGCCTGTAATACAGAATATCTGTACCTATAATGGCATTCACTTTCTCCGGGTCAAGTTGGTTCTTGACCTCTGCTGTTTTCCCCTTCCCAGTAAGGGTAGACTTGGCCAGGGTGTTTTACATTTCTGAAAGAGGCGGATTAAAACAAGGTAAATTACAAATATTGTACCTGTACCATCAAAGGAACTTGAATGCTTTGCTATATTTCAAACACTGGAGATATAATATAATAGTCATGCAAGTGTATTTCTAATGGCAACAAAACATATTTGTAATGGTAAATGGACTGTACTTGTAGAGCGCTTTATCTAGTCAGCAGGCTACTCAAAGCGCTTTTACACCACATATCACATTCACACACATTCATACACTGATGGCGGGAGCTAACCATCAGAGGTAACACATTCACTCACATCCACACACCAATGCGCAGCATTGGGTGCAATTTGGGCCCAAATTACTCACATATCATAGTATTTTCATCTGCAAGATGGAAGAAGAATAGCTGGGTGCTGTCTGGAGAGACTGATGAGGAGTCACCGGCTGGCTTCAGCAGCTTTCCACACAAAGCCATCACATCTTCTCTTCCATAGTCTTCATTGTCCACTGGTGCTCTGTCAAAAGAGTGAACATCACAGCTGTCATGTTAACCCACAACATACAACCAACATGCGTCAAAAGTGACCCGAATTAGTTTTAAATTGTAAATATCTTTGCAATAAATTACTTTCAGGATCAAATCAAATCATTCAGGATTCCAGGTATTCCTCAATTAACCTGTTTTTGATCAACACCAAATATAATTTAATTTTTATTTCTTACTTTTTGAATAAAAATCACGTTTGTATCAAAATTACCCTTATTCTTTTCCTATGTTATTTCATGCATGGCTGAGTGTTTCTTTACTATACATTTTCAAATGTATTTCTTTAGTCATTAATATTCAAAGTAGCCTATTAATTAAATACCTTGTTTTTGATTATCACAAATCATTATTTTCATTCTCCCGTTCTTAATTGATGAACTAAAAGTGTGATAAAAATGCAAAACAAATACATACTATAATAATAATTTATTAATTATTATTTAATTATTTTAGCAGTGATTTGGACCAAGCATGTATGATGTAGTATTACAAAAACTATTTTAAGTTCATACACTGTGACATTAGCTAGTCATGTTAGCTTGTAATATATAGAGCAGAGCTAACTAGCAAGTTAGCCAAACGTTAGCGGTTAGCCGTTTATGCTATGCTAGCTGTTGGCTACTGAACATTAACAAACTGGATTCTGCTGTAAGAAAGCTGTGAAACTTTACAATAAACTTGGCGACAACACTGTGACACCCCGCTGCATGTTTATGTGTAATTGTCCCGTGTTGGAGACAAGAGGGTGGTGCGGCAGCACTGCAAGAAGCTGTAAGCTAACGTTATTAGCTAACACCTTGTTAACCTGTTAAGCCCGGTTTCCCCCGCCGGGGCAGGCGCAACATCTTGAAAGCAACAGCATCTCAGGGCTTCTCAACATTTAACAACCTATTAATGATGCATACCCACTTAACGGGAAGAAACTCAGCTAACTGACGATATTAACCATTGTTACCTAAACAAAACACAAGTCTAACACCAAGCAAATCAGCACTTACCGAAAATGGGCTAACGCTACTTTAGCACATAACTGGCTAAAGCGATATGTTCTACTTCATGCTATCTGCACAAACGTATCATATGAAAGCTGAGATTCCACAGATTCCATATGTATACGTCTCATCACTGTATGACCACAACTCACTGAACTAGAAGAAGAAACGTAACCTTAAATACAAAATAAAACATTTCCAAACTAAGGCTTATCTAAATACATGTTTAACTACATTACAGTTGCAGGACTCACCAGATCTCTGTTGACGTCCCGCTGCTCATATTTAACGTGTAGATGTAAAACGATCCCGATATTAATCCATAAACTCCTGGAGCAGACATATAGACAGAGTGAGCAGCAGCTGCCCAGGAGGAGATCCGCTCAAACTGACGTGGAAGTTTCAAATTGGATTGACAGGCGCGGACAGTTCTCATTGGCAGGTTTCTTCGATGAAGTTTATATTAACCAATCAGGAGTATTGTGGACTCATTCCAATCCTGCTTGTAGTTTCTGGTACAATACACTGTGTTTTGGTCAAGGAGTTTCTGAAGTCTGGAAGGAAGCTGTGCAGAGACAAAACACTTCATATTGCATCAAGCTTTATGTATGAAGTGTCTGAGTGCAACACTGTGTATGCCAAACATCCAGACTCATTGACATGCAAATGTATCATGATTAAGTCGAGGGAGAAGATATATGTTATCCCTCTACCAAACAACATAGAACAAGACTGATTTGACTGGACATCAAGGAAGCCTCAAGAACTGATTCAGACTATAGGCTTGATGTAATTCACCGGATAACGAATGAGATTAAATAATGAGCCTATAATGGGAAAATAAGAGTACTAATTTCCAATTCTGTGCACAATGAATTCTTTAATTTTGATGTTCTGCTTCTTAGTATTTTGTAATGTACGAATCCCTAGTAGATTGACCTGCTAAGTAGCCTACACCAGTGGTGCCAGCAGGGGGGGGGCCAGGGGGGGCCATGGCCACCCTGATATATTTCTTGGCCCCCCCACTGGCCCACCCCACCACACACACCGCCTCGCCAGTCACGTATGCGTAGTAGTTTATCTGATATTTAACAACAAATACACAGCCAGCCATAGCCGCGGGAAGTAGGGGTGCTGGAGGTGCTGCAGCACCCCCTGTTGGCGAATGGTGTAAATTTGAAAAACAAATTTTTCTTTATAAATTTGACATTTAGTGCACCAATTGAAATGCCACTGTCAATGTGGTTTGGAGAATCGGGACTTATCCCGGTGTGCACTTGTGTATTCTGGAGAATCACAACACTTTAGGCTTTAGTGTGTTAGCTTTAGGTAGCAAAAAACGGAGATATGCTTACCTTTAGCTGTTATTCTGATCAAAAATGGTGTTCAATGGCATTAAAACGAGAAAAACGCTGGAAGACCTGGAAAACAGGCTCGGGGCTCAGTAAAGGCTGGCTTGACTTCAGGTATAATTCGTCTGTAAACACACTTTGGCGGCTATCCTAGTTAGCGTTAGTTTAGCTTGCTAACGCTGATGTCGGTATGCTGGGCTGGTGTAATGCGTAGGCTACTATTAATCACTGCTGTGTGTAATATCAATTTGCAGAAAATGAAGAGAAAGTCAACAGACATCTCTTCTTATTTTAAGAAGAAGATGAGTAAAGGACAGACAGAGCTGGCAGGGGAGCAGCAGCATAGGGCTAGTGAGGAGGAGGAGGAGGAGGAGGAGGAAGAGGAAGAGGAAGAGGAAGAGGAGGAAGAGAAGAAAGATGAGGGAGAGGAACATTTTGTGCCTTACAATAAAGGAACTTATTTAAATTAGCTGTATTTGTCTTTTTAAAAGGAAAGAACAACTAGCTAAAAAACAAAACAATAAATCACCTAACACATGTAATAATAACACATAACAAGGTTCTTTTAAATGTTGTTTGAAGTAAAATGTTAACTATCCCTATTATATTCACTTCAGATGAATAGTATCAGAAAATGTAAAATAAGAAACCAAAGAATATCAGTAGGTGATTCTCTTTGCCATTGTTTTCATCTAGTCTATACTTTTACAACAATTACATTCTTGGTTTTGGTGGGCCACCCCAAGATTTTCAGTGGCCCCATTTGGCCACCCCTATGAAACATTTCTGGAGGCGCCACTGGTCTACACACCTGTAGTAGAATGTTGAATGGGATGTACCAATGTGTTTTAGGAACCTGTTCTGAACATGACATACATAAAGTGCCTTAGTAAGTCTTTGTGCATTAATACATGATGGTAATAGATAGTCCAGACCTATACACTTCCCGAGCCGGAGGTGTAAACAAAGTACACTATTCACAAGTGTTATTAAATAAACACTAACAAACAAAGTACACTGAAGTACAGTTTAAAATGAACTAACATTAAAGTGCACTGTTTGTAAGTATACTTATGTACACTTCTAATGAAGTGAAATTAAAGTCTACTTATATAAAGCATACTAATAGTGTATTACAAAGGACTTGCAAATATTTAACTTTTCAAAAGTAGACTAATGTACCACTATAAGTATTTGCAAGTAAATATACTTTTTAAAAGTACAATGAATTACAAATTAAGAAAAATGTATATTAAAGTGCACTGTTTGTAAGTATACTTGTGTACACTTCTAATGAAGTGACATTAAAGTCTACTTAGATAAAGCATACTAACAGTGTATTACAAAGGACTTGCAAATATTTAACTTTTTAAAAGTAGACTAACGTACCACTATAAGTATTTGCAAGTTAATATACTTTTTAAAAGTACAATGAAGTACAATTTAAGAAATATTTATATTAAAATGCACTTTTTATAAGAGTACTTAAATACACTTCTAATGAAGTGAAATTAATGTACACGTTAATAAAGCATGCTAATAGGGTATTACAAAATACAAAAAAAGAATTGTACTTTCAATCAGTATACTTAATGACCACTATAAGTATTTGCGATTTAGTACGTAGTAGCGAAAGTGTACTTACTTACAATTCACAATACACTTAGATTCAAGAACACTTTTAATAAGCACACTGAAATATCACTTTAAGTATTTCAGAAATAGTATATTTCGTATATATATATTTTAGTACATAGAAATTGAACTAAATGACATCTATTTTGAATTACACTTTTAAAAGTACATTTTAAACATACTTTCAATTACATTACATTACATGTTAGACACTTTTATCCAAAGCGACTTACATACTCAATACTGTGGACAATCCCCACAGGAGCAATTTGGGGTGAAGTGTCTTGCCCAGGGACACAACGACACGCTGACTGCAGTGGGGTTTGAACCTGTGACTATCTGATCCCAACACCAAGGCTCTATCCACTGTGCCACACGCCTCCCTGTTAAGCAGAAAAAGTAAAAGTATACTTGTATATACTTTCGTATACTTAAATTATATTTCTAATACACTAAAGCAGGGGTCGGCAACCCCTGGCACGCGTGCCACCATTGGCACGCGGCACCATAACCAGTGGCACACTAGGAATAAGTGTGCAAAAATATTTAAATTGTATTTTCGGATCCTGAACGAGGCCGCCGCCAGAGCGCGTCTCCCCGTTACCTGCAGAAGAAAGCCATGCACGCAACGCAGCCCCGCTCTCTTTAACTCCAGGCGACTTTCTGCCGCTTTCCTCCGTGGTGCAGTGCTGATCGTTTCACCACAAAGGAAAGCACTTCACAAATTGCAGTACCCATAAGGAGCTGTACAAATGGCGCAGTTTTTGCATGGCTGTGTCTTTAGTTGAAAGCCCAGTGGCGATCTGCTCATCTCTCATCTAAATAACATACAGCTACACAGGGGCGGACTGGCCATGTGTGTTCTGGAGAATCACAGAACGGACGATCGTCCTTATTATTATGCCGTTTAAACCAATTATTTAAATTTGTTTGTTAAATTCGGCATCATGTAAATTGCGCTGACAGGTCCACACACTGCTTCCCCGCAGCGAGGCTCCCCCCGCCCTCCTGTTGACAGTTCACGAGCGTCGAGCTCTCAAACGACACAGGAGAGGGAAAAGAGCCGGGACTGGTGCGTCTCCGGTGCCGCGGACTTCGCACGCCGCTACCCGGAATATTTCTCTCCAATGTGCGTTCCATAAGCAATAAACTGGACGAGCTTCAGCTACTGGTTAGTAGAAACAGGGACTTTTCTTCATCTTGTGTTTTGTGCTTCACTGAGACCTGGCTGTGTGGATCGATTCCTGACTTGGCGCTGCAGCTGGGAGGCTTCCAGCTGCTCAGAGCGGATCGTGACACGGAGCTCTCTGGCAAATCAAAAGGTGGAGGAATATGTTTTTACACTAACGGTGGCTGGTGCAACGATGTGACAGTGATTCTGCAGCACTGTTCTCCCATACTGGAAACTTTTATCATCAACTGCAAACCCTTTTATTCCCCCCGGGAGTTCTCCTCATTCATACTGGTCGGTGTGTACATTCCACCACATGCTAATGTGCAGGAGGCACAGAGCACACTTGCCGACCAGATACTGTGTGTGGAGAGGACTTATCCGGACTGCCTAGTTATTGTTCTTGGTAACTTTAACAAAGGCAACCTCAGCCACGAACTCCCAAAAATATAAACAGTTTATTAAATGCCCCACCAGAGAGGGGAATATCTTCGATCACTGTTACACCACCATCAAGGGAGCCTATCACGCCGTCCCCCGCGCTGCATTGGGCCACTCTGACCACACCATGGTTCACCTGATTCCTGCATACAGGCAGAAACTTAAGCTGTGTAAGCCTGTAGTGAGGACATTCAGGCAGTGGAGCAGTAAAGCTATGGAGGAACTTCAGGCGTGTTTGGACTGTACTGACTGGGACATGTTTAGGACTGCAACGCAAAGTCTGGATGAATATGCAGAGGCTGTGACGTCATACATCAGCTTCTGCGAGGACAGCTGCGTACCAACGCGCACCAGGGTGAGTTTCAACAACAACAAGCCCTGGTTCACACAAACTGAAACAGCTAAGATTGCAAAAGGAGGAGGCGTTTAGGAGTGGCGATAAGGCACGTTTTAGAGAGTCGAAGTACGTATTTGGCAAGGCGGTGAGAGATGCTAAACGACAATACTCTGAGAAACTCCAACATCAGCTCTCAGCAAACGACCCTGCGTCTGTTTGGCGTGGTCTAAGACAGATCACAAACTACAAGCCAAAAGCCTCTCTCTCCATGAACGACCGACACCTTGCAAACGATCTGAATCAGTTCTACTGCAGATTTGAAGACAAAGAGTTCAGTCCTGACACCATCCCCCATGACACTTCTCAACAGCTTCAGTCTCACACCTCCACATCCCCCTCCCCTTCAGTATCTCACTCCCACACATCGCTGCCCTCCCCCGACACATCAGACTCTCTCTCGATCAATGAAAGGGATGTAAATAGACTATTCAGAAAACTCAATACCAGAAAAGCAGCTGGTCCTGACAATGTCTCCCCCTCCACCCTGAAGCTCTGTGCTGATCAGCTGTCTCCTGTGTTTACTGACATCTTTAACACCTCACTGGAGACATGCCACGTCCCAGCATGCTTCAAAACCGCAACAATCATCCCGGTTCCCAAGAAAACAAGGATCACAGGACTAAATGACTACAGACCCGTCGCCCTGACCTCTGTGGTTATGAAGTCCTTTGAGCGCCTTGTCCTGTCCCACCTGAAATCCATCACAGACCCACTCCTGGACCCCCTGCAGTTCGCCTACAGAGCCAACAGGTCTGTGGACGACGCTGTCAACATGGCCCTTCAGTTCCTCCTCCAGTACCTGGACACACCAGGAAACTACTACGCCAGGATCCTGTTTGTGGACTTCAGCTCCGCCTTCAACACCATCATCCCGGCTCTGCTGCAGGACAAGCTCTCCCAGCTGCACGTGCCCGACTCCACCTGCAGGTGGATCACAGACTTCCTGTCTGACAGGAAGCAGCACGTGAGGCTGGGGAAACACGTCTCGGACCCCCGACCATCAGCACCGGTTCCCCTCAAGGCTGCGTCCTTTCACCTCTGCTCTTCTCCCTGTACACCAACAGCTGCACCTCCAGTCACCAGTCTGTCAAGCTCCTGAAGTTCACAGACGACACCACCCTCATCGGACTCATCTCTGGTGGGGACGAGTCTGCCTACAGGTGGGAGATGGACCATCTGGTGACCTGGTGTGGAGAAAACCACCTGGAGCTCAACGCCCTAAAAACAGTGGAGATGGTCGTGGACTTCAGGAAGAACGCAGCCCCACCCACCACCATCACTCTGTGTGACTCCCCGGTAACTGCTGTGAAGTCTTTCCGCTTCCTGGGCACCATCATCGCCCAGGACCTCAAATGGGAGCAGAACATCTGCTCCCTCACCAAAAAACCACAGCAGAGGATGTTCTTCCTGAGGCAGCTGAAGAAATTCAACCTGCCAAAGACGATGATGGTGAACTTCTACACCTCCATCATCGAGTCCATCCTCACCTCATCCATCACCATCTGGTACGCCGCAGCCACAGCCAAGGATAAGGGCATGCTGCAGCGTGTCATCCGCTCTGCAGAGAAGGTGATCGGCTGCAATCTGCCATCCCTCCACGACCTGCACGCCTCCAGGACCCTGAGGCGGGCAGGGAAGATAGTGGCCGACCCCTCCCACGCTGGACACAAACTGTTCACCCCCTCCCCTCTGGCAGGAGGCTGCGCTCCATCGGGACCAGAATCTCTCGCCACCTGAACAGTTTCTTCCCCTCCGCTACCGGCCTCTTAAACAAGGCCCGGCCCCCCCGCTGACACTTTATCTCTGCCACATCATAGACTATATGCATTACATTAATGCACACAATGTCATACTCCTTACTGCAGTGGTTCCCAACCTTTTTTGAGTACTGTACCCCCAAAGCATTTCAAGCCAACCTAAAGTACCCCTACTAGGCAATCAATCGTGGTGATCCCCAGGATATATTAATAGTCTATATATTGTGGCAGACCGGCTGTGTGTGTGTGTGTGTGTGTGTGTGTGTGTGTGTGTGTGTGTGTGTGTGGATGACCTGGATAAAGTCACATGGTCACACAGGTTGGCAGTTTATTGAAGTAAAGCTTTAGTTCTGAGGTCTGACATCATCACTTCATTCCCATTGTAACATTAAGTTAACAAAGCACTGAAGAATCTGCTACAAAACTAAGATAAGATGAGATGAGATGAGATACGATGCGATACGATACAACAATCAGATGAGATATTCCTTTATTGATCCCCTTGGGTAAATGTGGGTGTCATAGCAGCATGGGGGAGGGGGGTATAGGTATGGGCAGGGTAATAGCAGAAAGAAAGAAATATAGAATTAGATCTGAATATAAAAAGATGAGAAAAATGTGAGAGGGATATAATAACCATATACCGTAATAATCAAATGTGTGTGTGTGTGTGTGTGTGTGTGTGTGTGTGTGTGTGTGTGTGTGTGTGTGTGTGTGTGTGTGTGTGTGTGTGTGTGTGTGTGTGTGTGTGTGTGTGGCAGCACATATCAGACCCGGGCCCGGGGGCGGGGCCACATGACCGGGCCCTTTAAACCCAATAAAGCTTGACATTATATTGGGAGTCCGGGGTGGTAATCTGACGCTCGTGGGTAAAAAGTCGCTCAGTCAAGATTACAATTTAAAACAACGTTTGAAAGAAAAGTAACCAAAGAAAAGGTGTAATATTTAAGATTTCGTTTCTACAAAGGGTATAGAAACAAAATATATATCAGATAATAATATAATATGACATAAAGTCTAACAAACCACAAGGACAACGAAAACATAGCCTAATAATATGACTACATTTCTGACACACCATTCACCATGAATAGCCCACCAGCCACCATGAGATGACAGAGCAGTGTATAGTCAAATTGGCACGGCGGCCCACATTAAAATTGGCACGGCGGTCCACATTAAAATTGGCACGGCGGCCCACATTAAAATTGGCACGGCGGCCCACATTAAAATTGGCAAGGCGGCCCACATTAAAATTGGCACGGCGGCCCATACCTGTGTGTGTGTGTGTGTGTGTGTGTGTGAAATGTGTGTGTGTGTGAAATGTGTGTGTGTGTAGCTAAGGTGAAACCTGGGAGTGGAAGAAGGAGAGAAGTGACGAGGAGAGATAGAGAAGAGGAGGATATTTTTGTCTGTGTGACCCAATGCGACAATTAATGTGACACTTAAATCATATTCAATTATAACTAATCATATACATTATAATAGCCATTGTTTAAAGACTTAAAAAGGTAACTCACCAATTAATGTGACACTTGAGCCTGTTTCTCCCTCATCAGTTTTGTGAGTCTGGGGGAGATTGTTGCAACAGCTGTGACCAGGTTATTCTCCAAGTTGAGTCTGTTCCTGTGTTTAGTCTTGATGTGGGTCATGGCGGAGAATGTCACCTCACACAGGTATGTGGACCCAAAAGGCAACAGTTCATTCAGGGCATGTTTCCCCAATTCAGGATACTCCTTCTCCACACCACACCAGAACTGTGTCGGTGGTGTGCTTGAGTACCTCATCTTCAGGCTCCTATCTGAGGACACATCTATGAGGTCTTCTTGCAGTCTGGCGGGAATGCTGCTGTTAATGCACGTCACAAATGGATTACGCACCCAGTCCAGTGTGGATGACTTGTTGTCAATATCAGGGAAGTAGGAGTTGAACTCATTCTTGAGCTTGGACAAATGTGTGTGTACTATTTTCACAATTGGAGCTCTGTCACATTCACCAGTAGCAATGTATGCGTTCAGCTGCAGGAAACAACTTGTATCCCCTTTTTCACATTTGCTCTGCCAGAGCTTGATCTTCTCCATGAATCCACACACTTTGTCATACAAGCTAAGAACATTTGTGTCTTTACCTTGAAGAGAGAGATTCAGCTGGTTGAGTTTGCTGAAAATATCAGAGAGGTATCCCAGCCGAGCTACCCAGTCAGCGTCGTCGAACATAGCCACAAGTGGGTGTGTGTGCTCCGACAGAAATGCCCTCACTTCATTGCGTAGCTCGAACAGCCGCTGTAACGTCTTCCCTCGGGATAACCAGCGGACGTCAGTGTGAAGCAGGAGCTGTTTATGTTCTGACCCACCGTCTTCACAAAGTGACTGAAACAATCTATGATTCAAAGGCCTGTACTGTATGAAGTTGATCACTTTTACGGCATCATTCAAAACATCGTTTAACTCTGGACTCATTCTCTTGCTAGCTAATGCTTCTCGGTGAATCATGCAGTGCGTCCATGTAACGTCAGGGTTTACCTTTTTTATGTGGGCCATTAATCCATTTACTCTGCCGGTCATCGCCGCAGCGCCGTCTGTGCACACATGAGAGCAGGATTTCCAATCCAGCTTGTGTTGAGAGAAAAAATGTTCAATAACGTTAAAAACATCCTGTCCGGTAGTTCTCCCCGTAAGTTTCTTGCAAAACAGAATGTGCTCGTTCATCTCCAAAGTGTCTTTGTAACGCACAAACACAATCAGTTGTGCTTCCCCACTGACATCCGTTGATTCGTCCAACTGCAAAGCGAACGTACCAAACGCTTTACATTTTTCCACCACTTGGTCAATAATGTCAATTCCCATGTCGTCGATCCGATGGCACACAGTATTATTTGACAACGGCACTTTCTTCAGGACATCAGCTGCTTTCTTATCGAGCATAGTTTCTGCGAGAATTATAGCAGCAGGCAAGATTAGCTCTTTGGCTATGGTAAATGGCTTTTTCGATTTAGCAACGAGTAGCGACACGGCATAAGATGCCTCCAAGGCCTTGGTTGAGACCGATGTCGCTTTCTTTAGTTTTTCTTGGCTTCCCTTAAATTCAGCCAGCTTTTGGTGGAAAAACTCTGCAGGCTTACCCACACAGGCGGGATGTCTTGTACTAAGGTGCCGATGTAAATGGGATGGTTTCATGCTATTATTAGAAAGCACGTCGCCACAGATGAAACACATTGGCTGCGGTGGCTCTGTAGTTGTGACCGTAAACCCGGAGAGCACATAATGTTCACCAAACTGACGATTCTTCACCTTCTCTGTTTTCATTTTCTTGAGAACGGGTTCTCCTGATTCAGCAGTATCACCTGTGCTGTTGTTTCTGGATGAACCAGCTTGACTCAGCCATTGATCCATAATGATTATGTTAACAGAAATTTTGATCTCAATAAACACCAGCGCATTCACTTGATAGGATGTTGTTATTTTGCTAGCTAGGAAGAAAACCAGCGCGCCACTACAATGATGATGATGATGTAACACCTGACAGTCCGGCGGGAAGCTGAACGCCGCGCCAATAATAATATATAGCCAGCAAATTATTACTTAATTTGAATGCCCCCAATTTTGGTTACATTATTACAGATTATGCATTATTCATTATTTGGGTAGAGTTTTCCTGTAAAATCTTTAATAAAAAAAAATCTAAAATCAAATTTTTTTTAAAATTTTTTTTACTTTTCAAAATCTTTTCACGTACCCCCTGGGGACCACCCAGGTACCACTAGGGGTACGCGTACCCCCGGTTGGGAAACACTGCCCTAGAGGAAGTGACGACCGCCTAGAGGATGTTAGGTCCACGGTGTTTACATGCTTATTTATACAATATGTGTGCTTATGCTAACATCATAAGACAAAAGTTGGTTCCGTGTTGTGTGTAGTGAGAACGCGCTAGAGTGAGGGGGGCCCCCAAGCCAAAGCTCGCTTAGGGCCCCCAAAAGTCTAGGGCCGGCCCTGTGTACTCATAGTCCTTATAGTCCTCACAAACCTTGCACATGGGGGAAAAGTAAAAGTGTGCGCCGCTAAAATATTGCTAAAATCAGTTTTTGCTTCAGATAGTTAACATTTCATACACTTTATAACCGGTTATTGTTTTAATTATTTGTCTCTTGCCATACTAGTTATTTCACTCTTATTTTTTCACATTTTAGGCTACCTTTCAGTAATGTGCTTTATATTGATTCCTTCCTCTCTGTTCTTCTTCCCCTCTCCGCAATCCCTCTTTATTTTCTCCTTCTTTAGTGAATGTAATTATTTCCTAAAAAGCTCTGCACTTAACAGCGCTGGCTCCTGGGTTCTGAATATTTAATACAAGATATATATACAACTTTCCCGCTAAAAACAAACTTAATAGAATAAAGTATACTGAAGTTGAAAAAAATAGATGTGTAACATGGTGTTGTTTAGAGAAAGTGAAGTTACATTGGAATGGGACAGCTATGTGGTCCCTTTGCATGCAACACACAAAAGCATTAAGGGGTGGGAATTAAGAAACAACTTTTAGCCAACTGCACTTTTTAACACTAGAACCGCCAGAGGTCGCTGTATACCTAAAACCGCCAACGGGTCAAATGTACCCGCTATTGATTTTCAAGTACAATGTTCTTTTATTTATCATACAAGAACAGTGAGTTTTGACGCACAGGGATGAAACTTATACCAATAGAATCTGTGGACTCTCAGCTTTTCATATGATATAGTTTGTGCAGATAGCATGAAGTATAAAATATCCTACCAGTGCTGATTTAAACGCTTGGTGTTAGACCTGTGTTTTGTTTAGGTACAAATCTCTCTATCTCTCTCTCTATATATCTATGACTATCTATTGATCTATCTATAACTATCTATCTATCTCTCTCTCTCAATCTATCTCTCTATCTATAAGGAACCGCAGTAGACAAAAGGCGTTGCTATAGCAACACGTCATGTTTACGCTGCATTTTCTATGAGGTAAATATTACCCGCTGTCATAGGTATAAATGGCAATTCTTTTGGCGATTTTTTCAATCTGACTTCATATTGACAATTTTTAACAACAGAGGATGCTAATTTCAAGAAAAGTCACGGACTGGGAGACTTGAATATTTTATTGAAAAAAAGTTACATACAATCAAAAACAACTGCGGTTAAAATTGACCCGTTGGCGGTTTTAGTGTTAAGGACACAAGTTTTAGGGAGTTCACACACACACTGGCCATTTGACCTTTGAGCTACAGGACAACCTTTAGAGCGGCCGTGTTGAGATGATGAGGAGGAGGAATGAGCTTCCTCTGCTCCCCCCTCCTGCTTTTCAATTCCCCTCGCTGTGGGTTTGTACGGCAAAACACTTTGAGGAAAATTCCTTCTCCGTGACATTCTCACAGATGCTGGCTCACCCCAATGGGTTTCCATGCAGGTTCTCTAGGGAGAATGATTTGTTTCTGTGTCTTTCTCCATTTGTCTTCACTGTGCGCTGGCAAAAGAAAGATGCCATTGAGCAATATTCTCAATTTGTCTCCTCTTGTCTTCCTTCTACTTGTTCTTTTTTTTATGTATGGCTTCATAATCCTTTAGAATACAAATGCTGTTCACTTAGTTGTAACAGAGTTTCCATTTGTATATCATATATTTAGAAAATTGTGGTTTGTTGATGGCGATGTCAATGGAGTGTCAATGATGATACATTTAAACATGAAAACTCTTAATGCAGCACCTAATTGAAAGGAACTCATTTGACTTTAAGTATTTTCAAAGTAACAAAGGATACATGAAAGTCAAATCCTATCTTCAGTTCCTCCAATAACCTGCAAAAAAACCCCTGCGGCTATTTGTTTTTATTTTTAGATGTTTCTGGTTAGGTTGCTATGCTGACACAGCATAAGGCTGCCATCACATGAAGAAAGGGCTCTCAAAGCGAATGATGTATTTTATTTTAAAATAACTCAGAAACCCTAGGGTTTGTCTTTGTGGACTTACAGTACAGGAGACCAGCATGATGTTATATCTGGCATGTTAGAAGTAATCAGATACTGGAGATTCAGATTCCTGCATCTCCAGTTCAGGGTACATTTCACAATAATGGACCTCTGGCTGTACATTATCAAACAGTTTATACTAAAGAAATCAATTATGTGGCACAAAATATTATAATATGCCAACCTCCTTTAAGAGAATATGATTAAAATCCATAGAGAGCCCTGCAGTGGTGTCTTATTCATGCTAGCAGGGCCGGCCCTGACCAATTTGCTGCCCTAGGCAAGATTTTAGCTGGCGCCCCCCCCCCCCCAAAATGCAGACACTCACTATGACTCGCGCATGCATGCACGTGCACGGTTGTGGCATGACCACCAAAACAGAAAGATATGGACCCAAGACGTGTGCAAATGTATTTAGTATCCTATCCATGTGAACATGATTTAGTGGGGGGTGGACCTAACCTCCTCTAGGGGGGTCCGGGGGCATGCTCCCCCGGGAAGATTATTATTTTTTTAATATTGAACTTAAAAGCATCAATCTGGTGCACTTTGAGAGCAACATTAGGAGATCTATGGATACATCTCTCAACATCGATATGAAACAGAACTGTAAGCAGATTTTCTTTTTCTTTATGGATATTTTACAAATCACTCCACTTTTAAACTGTATTCTTGTTTTACTGTCATATAGTATTTTATACCTGTTTTTCATCTATTCTCTTATTTTTTTATAACTATAATGATCATATAAAGGTGTGCCTTTACCTCACTGAGCTGAGTTTATCAGAGCCTCTCAGTCTTTCAGGAGAGAGCTCTCTAAAGCTCTCCCCCCCGCGGCCGCTTACACAGTAAATTCCAATGTTAATAAAAGCACACAGAAGCCGTATACGTTTTTTGGGAGTTTGATTTATTTTAAATTAACACAAATACAAAATTAAAACCTATAATTGCACACTAAAACCATTATTTCAAAAAAAGAACAATTTCACATGAACCTCAGATTTTTACTGGGGCTGGGGCAGTTCAACTTGATTTTTGGGGTGGGGGGGGGGTGTGCCATAGGGTGCTGTACGCAATATAGGTGTAGTTCTGTTAGTATAAGATAATAAGATGTACTTTGTTGATCCAAAATCGGGAAATTGTGTTATGAAATTTGAAAAAAAATATTCTTTTAATTTCTAACTTTTTTTTAATTTATTTTTTCTCCCCAATTTTCGGCGCCCCCGATCTGTGGATGCGCCCATAGCATTAGCCTATACTGCCTATGCCAAGGGCCGGCCCTGCATGCTAGTAGTTTTCTAAAAAGACATAACAGACTGTCAAATTCCATGATGGACTATTCAGAACTGCATCTTCAACAATTTAGTACTCTGTACTAACAAAGGCTTAATTTCCAATTACATTGGATGGATGAAAGGCAATATTTTCTTACTAAACATCAATAACTAGTTTCTCAGTAATAATTGAATGGTACAAAATATTCAGTGCAGTGTGGACATGATACAGTTATCTAGAAAAAAAACGTTCAAGCAAGAAAGCTAGCTAGCTAGTAATCGAATGACATTATCCTCTTTACCTTTAGTCCTTTAAGATAGATTTATTTTTGCAATAAACACACTAGTTCATATGGAGGTCAAGAACCATGCACACCTGGTGGAAAGAAAAACTCCTGCAATGAGCAGTTAAAGAACGGTTGGCGAGTTTGTTTGATTGCACTATGGCAACGTTTTCTTTACCTCTAAAATTAAATATTTGTACGTTTATCTCACACTTGTATCCCTGCAACTTAGTTTTTTTAATTTGTCTTCATTTTCATGTAGTGTTGATTTAAAACATTTGTGCATAAGTTGCTTTCTTATTTTCCTTTTTCTTCCTCCAAAGTGTTACGTTTTTTTCTGTCTTATCTTGTTCTAGTCCCCCTCCTCTGACTACCTTATCTCCTAGTGTTTCCTTTCACAGTTGGATTGCAAGGAATATGCTTTGTTTCTGCATAATTGTGCTAGCTCTCTGTGTGTGATACAGTAGTTCCTTTCAGCATACACAGTGTGTGTGTGTGTGTGTGTGTGTGTGTGTGTGTGTGTGTGTGTGTGTGTGTGTGTGTGTGTGTGTGTGTGTGTGTGTGTGTGTGTGTGTGTGTGTCCACCCTGCTGTTTAAATGCCATCTCAATGAGCGGCTCGAGGAGGAGAATTGGAACCAGGTTACTCATTCATTTCAGAGGACTGGGATTGTGGGGAGGAAACAAGAGAGAGGAGGGAAGAAGGAGCTGAAATGTGAAGAAGATGAAGGAGAGGAAATAGAGCGAACAGGATGGATAAGTCAGCATGTGGTCGGGAGGAAGAGAAGGAAAAGAGGTGGAAAGAAAGGAAAATGGAGAGATGGAGTGGAAATCAGGGCTAAAGGTAGGGGAAAGGTGGAGAGAAAATATAGGATGAGAAACGGCTGTAAAAAAGACTGATAATTCAAGGAGTGAAAAGTGACAAGCGGAAGGAATCAGCGATGCATTCATCCAGAGCGCCTCAACCATTTTTTGCAGTTCTCTCCTTTTTTACGTCCTGTTATCGATTTCCAAAAGATTCAGAGGCATAACAGCAAAAATTTAATTGTGACCTGTCTTCACTAAATCAGTCATTTCGACCCCAAAATACATTTTGAGTTACGAAGTTGGAAAAAGGTTTCCAATGACATCCTTTCTGTTTTTTTCCTCCAATTATTCATCCAAATATTTCACATAAGATGATAACTGTTACCAAGACAATTATGAGAAAAAGGCCTTCAAAGTTTGCCACCACCATCAAGGACCACCACTGGATTAGCTATGATTCTTAAATATTTATTTGTCTTGTGAAGCTTGATAGCAGGCTGTCCCTTTCATAATGTTCAACAGTCAGCAGATGGATGACTGAGATCCATCTATTGACTTGAGAAGGCTCACTGATTTTAAGCATCGAGGACGAGGAGAGTTTTTATTTGGAGGAGGAAAAGTCGGGCGTCAGAAAGTTTGAAAGTGTGTGTGAGTGTGAGAGAACATACCACTTGTGATGCCCCTGCCTTTAAGTCTGGCGCTCGTCATCATATATTCAAGCTTCAACGCTGTATGTACAGTATCATCCTTATTTGGCAATAATGTTTTAATATTCTGAAATCCAAGGCTTTGATTTTAATACAATCAGACGGAAACCCCCTGTCTCGGACCCTGCCATGTAACAATCAGCCTTTCATTCGTTATTTTAAAGGTCCCCTATTATACTGTCATCAATATATTATAGGTCTCGGAAATATACAAAACATGTCTCTGAAGTGTTTGGCTCCAAACACCAAACAGATCATTGCAGCATCCCATAATCCCCTCTGTTTCAGCCCTGTTTCAAAAGTGCTGATTCTCTGTCTGTTACTTTAGATGAAAATAAAGAGCCACTCCCCACGCCCCTCTGAGAGATATTTGGTTAAAAAGAACACTATGGTGCTCTAGGAGGAGATTCGGGTGATAGGGCGGGTGTTACCTTGGTTGGTTATTGGCTAATGGTTACACAAGCCAAAAAAAACGTTATGACATCATAAAGTGGCCAAAAAGTGAGAGAATCTTTTTTCCTGAAACTTTCAGAATCTCTTTACACAGAGGGGACACATGTTTATGTATACAAGACATGAAAAAGTGGGTTTTGCTTAAAAGGTGATCTTTAAGGCCGAAGTATTACAGGAGGGGGAGCGGTGCTGATCAGAGTGGGAGGAGACAGTGATCGCTTAACTTTACACCCTGTCTTTACAAGCTTCAAAAATGTATTTCTCATCTGAATATCGCGATAAAAGTTCTATATTCTAAAAGTCAAGACTTTGTTTGCTTAAAGTCCCCAAAACCCCCAAATGAACCCAAATAAATCTACGATTATCTCCAATTGTGTGAATCTGACTGAATTCAAAAGAGCAGGTCACAATTTGGACATTTGGATTGACAAAGGTGTGTGTGTGCTTGCATTATTAAAAGGATGCATTGACTTCTTGCACACTTTTGTATTAAAATAATTTGTTGTCAAACAGTTGCCTGTTTGCATTGGTAAAAAAGCATCATTAGCATTAATAGGACTCATGTTGGCGTTCATCTGACCAATAGGAGGCCACCGTTCACTATCTTTGGACCTCTGTTTTGGTCACGACCAACTCCTTAGAAAAAACATTGTGTTCCTTAACTGCCACTGTGTACACCAGTTAGTGCCTGACTTTGATTGTTGCTACAGGAAATGGTTTGATTAAAGCATTGAGACTGAACAAAAAAAATGCGCTAAAACATGCTAAAATGTGCCTTTGCGTTTTGGGAAAATTGAAATTGGCCGATAATGTTCTTGTGTGATGTGTCACTACAGGGAACTCCCTTTGTTTTACACATAGCCATTTTGTTTATCATTAGTAAAAAGTATTGATAAGAGGAGCTTTAAGCACAAGACAAACACATTATGAATTATAATATGGATGTCTCATTAATACAAGCATGACTGATTTCAGTTTGACTTGCATCTTTAAAGTACACAGCTTCAGGTTCTACTATCCAGAGGAAAATAGGATAAGGGGTAGACTTAAAAAAAAACGATAAGATAATCTGAGTGGAACACACCCAAACTAATTTGCACATAAAGAAATAAAAGGAGAAATCCATTCCATCTTCTCAGACCTCAGCAGTAATCTCTTCCACTGACGCTCTTTATTTTTTCTGCTGTCTAAACTGATTCCACAGCCCTGTTATTTGTCAGCTGTTTAACAGCCGTGACACTCGGCCTGTGCTGGCAGGAAATGGAGACGGACAGAACTGCAAATTATACACAGGGTGCATTCAGCCGAGCTGTCTGATACTTAGACACATGGCTAATGACTCCAATAGACCTCCTTCTTTTGTGTTAGCCCAGTTAGCTTGTACTCCGAACAAACACTCATCCTGGGTTACCACAGGTGCTTTTTACTGGGAATAGAAGTAACAAAAGTGGGTACTTCAGTCGGAATGTGTGGGATGAAGCTATGTAGTCCCAAAACGTGTGTGTGTGTGTGTGTGTGTGTGTGTGTGTGTGTACGTATGTGTTGGTTTTTCCGGGTTCTTTTTTCAACCAATCTTAATTTATAGGCTTGAGGTACCAAAAGGCTGGTTTTTCATCCAATGTAAATACAAATTCTTAAAATATATGTATTTTGGTCTTTTTATTTCTGTCCTGTTCATCAAAACGTTTGCAGATTTAAGACATACGTATGTGCCAGCCCTCCACAATGATTTGAAGAAAATATATCTGCATTTTTCTTGTTGTTCTAAATGTGTATCTTAATGGCCTATCACACTTTGTATATAATCATCAGCTAAATTAAACGTAGACTAATGTAATGTAAGCTCACAATACAACTTGGAAGAATTCAACAAATCACCTTATCCTTATTTACCTGTGAAGCTTGTTTTTATGACAGTTTTCCTCCTTCCTTCCCCTCCTCCTGACACTGCTCTTCTTCACAGATCATTACAGCGAAGGATGGATGAAAATAGCATAGGTAGATGGATAGGTGGAAGGAGGAGGGAAGACAAACACAAACACACACCAGTGAACACGCCTCCTCCTCCTACGTGTAATTTCTCTGATACAGCACAGTGAATCTTTATGTTGTTGTCTTGGAGTGTGTCTGTGTGAAGATGTGTTCTATTTTCTGTGCACATGCATTTCTACACCTTTTCTTAAGTATGCAAATGTTGAATAGTTGTTTGTGTGGTTTTTGATTTAATGTTGTGTAGGTGTGGTTTGGTTTAGGATACTAATACAAAGGTTGGAGACATTTTGTGATAATGTTTTAAAGGAAAAAAACTGGTGACTTTAGGTCAAGGACAGATGAAAAACATAGTTTTGTTTATGTTTGAGGCATTGTGCGCGAAAACCATCAACCCAAACAAATCCCTAAGAACTAGGGAAGTGCATCTCCATCACTGAGGCCGATGCGATGCGCATTTCGATACGTTGCCAACGATACGATACATTTGAAGCACCAGGCGATGCAATACGATACGATTCACCCCTGTTGCGATACAGTTCGATACGACTTGATTCAACATTATGCGATTCGGGGCGATACGATGCGATTCAACACGATGCAAAATAATGATACAATTCAATATGGTACGACAGAGGATTTTGTTGTATTCCTTATATGCAGCAAATCATAAATTAACAAAAAAGTGCTTTACATATTAAAGTAACATGTATAACCTGTTTCAATAACTATAACCTTGGCTCGACATATCTTAGGCGCCAATAGTCTGTGTAAAATGTATGCTTGTGAAACTGCTTATGAAACTAGGGCAATATTCTTATTATTACATTATTTGCTTACTGTGCTCATTGTATGTGCCGTGATTTAGGAACAAATGGACCCAATCACCCCCCCCCAAGTTTTGATGGGGTGGACAGGAACGTAGGGAAAAGTTACATGAGAAAGTGTTTAGCTTGCAATATTGAAAGTAGCAAGGTCATGTGCAGAGACTGAGAGAATACAAAGAGGTAGTCAGAACAGCACATCGCACCGGCCTTGACTCTGTATGGGAGGCTCGCTCCCCTTTTTCACAGGTGCTACATTTCATGCAAAGATAAAGATTGTCATGTTCACCCAAAAGTAACCCCACATCAAGGACACGCTCTGTCTCGGAGTGGAAGACTCTGCTCCAGGAGTGAATCCACCTGGCTGACTCACTCTGATTCGCTGCCTAGGGCTCGCCCAGGAGCGGATCCACCAGTAGATAACACCTAGGGAGGAGCAACCGACACAACTCCTCCCCGCTTATGTGTATAAAATACTGTAACATTCTTATACTCGGGGCCCCTGTTCTGTCTGACTGTCCCGATACGTATATCGCACGGTAGTAGAACCAGGGCCCGAAGTACTTCGTTATATTGTACTGTTGCTTTTACCATTAAATCAGCTTATTGTTAACCTCATATCTCGGTGTCTGAGTCCTTCCTCTTATAGCAGACCACTCATCAACGAACGGCGCGGAGCAGGCTCGAACCTTCAACCCCTCCAAAGGGTGGTGCTCCAACAGTATTTGGTTCTCTCTACTAGTACTGCGCATCCCATCATGCTGTTTCTTTTTTACCTTAAAAAAAACAAACACTTGGACCTTTCACAAACAGGCCTTTTCATAAGTGTAGTAGTGTTCTCTGTCTCCAGAGTACAGTACAATTGTATAACACCTCAGTTAAACAATTTAAGGATGCATTGCCCATGATTAACAATGTGCAAATAACAACTACCATAGTGCAATGCCCATACAACTGCAAGACTGTGCTTAACACTCATTCATAGGCTAACTCACCAGTGAGCAGAAAGCAGTGGTGTGGTTTCTATATGAACAATAAAAAATACAAATAACCTTTCACAAACAGGTATTTCATAACTGCTTACAATTGTAAGGAAGACATTTAAACTTTTATTGGCAGTCACAGGCTGTTGTAAACTAAACACCACTCTCTCTCTGACATAACACCTCACTGAGTGATTTAATTCATATGTCTTACTTTCAGGTTTTTCTTTTCAGACGCAGACCCCACGTCATGTGGGGTCTACTTGTGTACTACTTGTGTACTTTAAAGCGGCACGGCATCGTTTACAATTTGCGAGCGATTTTTCAAGTTGTCCGTCTTTCTTGAAAAAGTGTTGCCAAACGTTTGATTTGTAGGTATTTTTCGTTGCGCTGTGTTTCTCTTTCTCCTCGACTTCCATGTTTGTTGATAACTGAGACTCTCAGCCTCCGTAGTGGCGAAGCAAATATCAAAGATCGTCTCTGCTGAGTGCTGACAAGATGAGAGGATATTATATGAATTAATCGTTTTTTTTGCATCGCGAGTTCAACCCAAACTGTAGCCGATGTGCACTCTTTCAACCGGTGCACTCGCATTTTGAATGTTTATGCCGGTGCAAGTAAGAACGATTTGTCTTAGAGCTATGCATCCAAGAAGACCAACATGATTTGTGGAGTTCCCCAGGGCTCAGTCCTCGATCATCTTTTATTCAACCTTTCTTCCATTTGACCAAATTATTCAAAAAGACAAAATCTACTAACGTAACAATACATCCTCATACATCATTTTTGAATAAGTGGTTTGCTAATGACGTAAAGAACTAAGAACATTGGAGAGTATCCGTGACAGACAATTGCAAACAAACGGTTAACGGTTTGACTTGAAATAAAACCACACAGTGAAGTTTCCTTCACATGATCAGTGTCAGTGTCATCAGTGGGCTAACTGGCGCATGCTAGCAGAGTGTTATGAATGTCACAAGGCTCAGGACCCAAACGCACGACACCAGAAACAGGTCAGGATTAACAAGGTATTTAATAAAAGGCAAAAACACAAAACGCTCACTAGGAGGATCAAAACTGAGAAACTATAAGATCCAAAAACTCTAAACAAAACATCTACATGGACTATCAAGCATGAAACAAAAGGAGTCTATCAAAAATATACTTAGCAAGGTCAGGGAATGACTGGCAGACTTGGTGACGAACTGGCACAGGACAAAGGGAGACGCAGACTATATATACACACTAGGTAAGGGGACACAGGTGGCAACAATTAAGGAGGGGGCTGACTATCACACTGGAGGGAAAACACACAAGGGCAGGAAGGGCTCTGAAACGAGAGGGAAAGGTTACTACAAAATAAAACAGGAATTCACAAGACAAAGCAAAAGACAAAAGGACTGAACTAAATGAATTAACTTAACATAAATGTCTAGACACCACAGAGGTGGAAAACATAGAAAACGAAACATAACTGACAGTTCGAAAATGCTCTGCGCCCAACCTTGCAGTGGGCATAGAGTGAATCCCGTATCATGTGAAGGCAGCTTCAGGTTTAGGAAAAGATCACGGTTTGGTTTAAGATAAGTACAAACCATACAACGTTTTTTAGGCGGAGGGCATTCTGTTCAAAATCAGTGAACACTGGCATGCTAAGACAGTGTAACAAATATAAGTCTGGGTCTCAAGCTCTCTTTCTTTGTAAGCCAAAACTAAATTATACATCATGGTGTAGTGATGGTCTGGAGAGTTTAACTTTACCAGTCACATAACATCATTAACCAAGTCTACTAAGTACCATGTTAAATCATACAAATAATCATTGTGGGAATCCTCTCAACTGTAAAAGTGTTTTAAAGGATAAATATGTGGTTGGTTGGTTAGAAAGTGCTTTGTACATATTGGAACACAACTTTTAAAATATACATCAATAAAAGCTAACAGATGTCAAATGCTTTCCCTGATAAAGGACGTCTGCCATAGTAAATGGCATCTTATCTACAAGTCTGAGCACACATCTTTTGAATTCCTCAACTTGGCCCTGATAACCAAATACCATTGATTCAGAACTGTACAAAAAAAAAAAAAGATATCCTTAGGACATATCTCTATGCTTCAGGTTTCAAATGATAATGACTTTCCATGTCCGGGTATTCTCCCAAGCAGGTTTACTGCTTTGACTGGCAGGTGTGTATCTGATTACAACACTTTCGAAACTCTATTTCAAACTCTGAGTTCCGCTTGATCATGATAATAAGGATATTTACATGAATAGTAATGAGATGGAGCTGATACAGCCCAGGACCCAGGAAGATAAGAATTGTATCTATAACGCATTCTTTCCTTCTCATATCTCCTTTCCTTCATCAAATAGTGGCCTTTTTATCCTTCGTAAACTGTACAAGGCCTTAATTTAAAATGTGCTTAAATTACAGACAGTGTCACAAGTTCCACACACTTTGAGTTGTTTATCTGGTTTTATTACACTGCATAGTTGAATACTTGATTCTGATTGATCAGTTTGGAAATTCAAGAGGTCTGTTAATTTTTGCTAACAAACCGCTTTACACAAAACCTCCATCAGTGCTTCCGTTGCGTTGCTGTCGCCACAGTTTGAGCTGTTGGTACACAGTGGAACAGTTGTAGCTGTGTATTAAGCAGGGATAATGTGCAGTGATTTCAGATCCTGCCTTTCAATCAGCTCACCTAGTTTCCACAGCCCATCGCCTCACCTGCAACTCATTCCCTCATTAGCCCCACACCTTATCTACCATTTTACTTTCGCTTATTCACTGTGAGAATGTCTTGGATGTACTTCCAAGCTCAGCAGCGTGCAGTAGTTCTTACTCTGTTTACCTGCACTGCCCGTTCCTGACCCTTTCTTAGACATTTTTCAACCTGTTTGACGGACCTCCCAGTCTTGACCCTGCCTGACTAAATAAATTAAACTTCCTGAACATTCTTCCTGTTTCTGAGTCGTGCTTTACGTTAGAAGTCTGCAAGTATGAGTCACTTTTAAAGACGGTCCTAATCACCCCTCATTTTGTATCATTATGTTAAGTATTATTCTTCATATTTTAGTGCAACATAAATGTGTTAAGCAGGGGCGGACTGGCCATCTGTAGAATCTGGAGAACCACAGAACGGCCGGTCGTCAAGGGCCGTTGACGGCCGGCCCGGCCCTTTTTAAAAAAATGGTTTAACGTCATAATTTAAGTTGCGCTGACGGCCGACAGAGGGCGACAGCGGCCGCTAATGCAGTTGTGTGGTTCTTATCTGTCAAATAATCACACACGAAGAAGAAAAAAGACCGGTCAGCGAGCTGAATACATTGGTGTATCATACGAAGAGAAGGGATTAGACGGCAGACAGGGAGAATGAAAAAACATGGATAGAAAACAAGGAAAACGAAAAGAAAAGGGTGGGGCCGATAAGGCAAGAGAAAAAAAGGTGAAGTCACTAGCAGGTGAAGCATCTAAATGTCGCAAATTAACAGACCTGTTTGGCAGCAGCGCTGCTAGTGCTACTAGCACTATCAGCAGCTTATAGGTGCAAGATGATGAAGAGAATGATGAGGGCGCGAGTCTGAGTTCAGATATACAGCCAGCCTGCGTTCATGATGAGGGACAGAGAGTTGAGCTGGTGGAAGAACCAGCTCAACTGGCACATACAAGTGCAGGGCAAGAGCAAGAGGTGGTAAGTACTATAGAGAAGACAAGTATATTCAATCTAGTTTTTCCAGTTGGTGTGTGTTGCTCATGCAAGCAATAAAATAAATAAAACAATTGTTACATGAGAGTAGGTGTAATATCTAATATTTAAAAAAAATGATAGATCAAACAAAAGTGCATTACTTTTCAACATTTATTAAGTATTAATTCAAGTAGTATAGTATTATAAAAATAATTGTTGGCGTCTCTTCCTAACTCTTTGTTTTAGGAGGAAAACACCATGTAGGCAACATGTCTACCTGCAGGGTGGCAACATATTACTTAAATCATAAACAAACAACAAAAAGACAAACACAAAAAAGAAAAAAATTAAAGAAATCTAGACCGCAAAATAATTAAACAAGTGAGTGCCTGTTTTTCCTGGCCAAGGTCAGGGTCCTTGAACACAACACGAGCCTAACGTGTCATCACGTGGTATATGTCTCGTCTCACAGGGTGTAGTTCTGCCGGAGAGCATTGGAACTCCGCTCCTGCACTTCAGAAATTGAAGTACCCATAAGGAGCCGTACACATGCCGCAGTTTTTGCGTGGCTGTGTCTTTAGTTGAAAGCCCAGTGGCGATCTGTTCATCTGTCATAGCCTACTGATCATACACTCAATAACTTTGTTGTTATTAATAATAATAATACATTTGATTTATATAGCACACTTTAAAGACAACGTCATCTCAAGGTGCTTCACAAAGCTATAAGGAAAAAAAAAAAATATATATATCTAAAGCAGCATATTGGATAAAATATGGCAATATAAAAAATAAAAGGTTTAAGAGCATAAAAGGTTTAAAAATAAATAAATAAATAAAGTAAAGGACAGTCAGTAAAGTGCGGTGTGGAACAGGTGGGTCTTGAGGAATTTCCTAAAAACTGAGAGTGATGCCGAGGTCCGTATGTTCTCTGGAAGCTGATTCCACAGACGTGGACCCAGGGAGGAGAAAGCACGGTTTCCCATGCTGACCAGTTTTGTCCGCGGAACAGCCAGGAGATTGGAGCTGTCTGACCTGAGTGTGCGTGAGGTATGGGAATGTTTTCTGGTTAGCAGTTCCTGTAGGTAGGTGGGGCCAGTGTGGTTGATGGCGTTGAAGACCATTATGAGGACTTTATAGTGATCCGGTGTGTTACAGGGAGCCAGTGGAGTGAGTGAAGGATGGGGGTGATGTGCTCTGATTAGCATCTGGTTAGCTAGCTATGCTAACGAATATAATAAGCTTTTTTTACAACCAGTGAGGTAAAGGCACATCTTTATATGATCATTATAGTTATAAAAAAATAAGAGAATAAAGTAAACAGGTATAAAATACTATATGACAGTAAAAAAAAGTTGTTATTAATAAACATAATACAGTTTAAAAGAGTGATTTGTAAAATATCCATAAAGAAAAATAAAATCTGCTTACAGTTCTGTTTCATATGGGTGTTGAGAGATGTATCCATAGATCTCCTAATGTTGCTCTCAAAGTGCACCAGATTGATGCTTTTAACTTCAACATTTAAAAATAAATCTTCCCGGGGGTGCATGCCCCCCGGACCCCCCTAGAGGAGTTCACATGGATAGGAAACTAAATACATTTGCACACATCAGTGCACGTGCATGCATACGCGAGTCATGGTAAAATATCTGGATTAAGAGGTTGCTTTTTCTTTGCACAGCATGAAAGAAAGGCGAAATGAATGGGCTGTGATTTTAGTATTTTTAAGCAGAGGTCAATAATTTGTACAGCCCTCGGAGGATGTTGAAAAAATTGAAATGGCCCTTGAGAGGAAAAAGGTTCCCCACCCCTGGTGTAGGCCTTAAAGGTCGCCTATCATGCTATTTTTAGGCAATAGCATAGGTCTCAGATATATAAAAAAATATAAAAAACATGTCTATGAAGTGTTTTGGTCAAACCAAACAAATATATCCCTCTATTTCTCTTCCTGTTACAAAAGTGCTGATTCTGGGTATAAACAGGTCTCTCTTGAGAATGAGACCCTGGGTGTTTCTCAATGTCGAGGAAGGCTCCTCCAGAGCCACTATTTCAAGGATGCTACGTCATCGAGTCCCGCCGAAGGACTGTTCCAATGTCCAGGATCCTTGGAATTCTACCGAGGCCGGCTGGAAATTTTGAGGCTGCACATGTGTATCCTCCGTGGTCTTAAAATCCCCACAATGCTTTGCGCACGGACGGAAAATGTAAGACGGGGCCTCTCATATGACGCACACCTGTTAGCCTGTTCCGACCATTCTTCGTTTTCCGAGGCTAGGAAGGATTCTTGCCTCGCTTCTGAAGGACCTGACTCGGAAGACATGTCCTACCAAGGAAGCGTCCTCGACATTGAGAAACACCCCCTGTCTCTCAATGAGATGTTCACCTGTATAAATAAAGGCTAAATAAAAATAAAGCTTTTTTTTTTTTAAACTGAAAAAAAAATGAATAAGAGGGGGCGGAGCTTATGCCGGCTCATGCGGGACCTGGCAGATACTGTCTAAAATGCTGCGGTGATGAAACACAAGGATTATTTCTGAAACAGTATGGAGCTCAAAGGCTTTCTCTCTTGTGGGTTATACCCAAGCCCCCAGGAAGTGCGCCGGACTCTGAGGAAAATATTCGTTGTGTCCAAACGGTGGTACTGCAACTTCCGTATCAGTCCGTGATGTCCCTGGGCCCAGAAATACTTTTTCCAATTGACTAACATTGGGTCTGTAAATCGTTGGATAATTTATTTTTAACCAAATAAACTACGCAGTATGAACATTTGTATAGCCCTTACAGTAGATCCTCAAGTTGTAAAATGTGTTAATAACGTTATTCTGGGAGTTATTTTCCTCGGCATTATGAACGCGTGGGAGCTCGGGGGGCGGGGCTTAAGGCGAGACACTACAGGTGAATAGGGTAATTTTCTTAACTTAAAGATATCAGCTAGACATTTCTCCAGTTAATTACTTACATTAAGACAATTGTTTTTTGTATTACAAGTTTTATGAAATAGCATGTTTAAATATGCAAATGAGCCATAATCTCATTAAATATGCGCATGTTTTAATACATTTCAGGAATACAAATCTAAACATTGGATAAAGCCAGGTTCAAAATTCTTGTTTCATTTTGTTGTCATATTAGAATCTAAGTTTTTACAAAAAACTGGATATCTCTTTTTATCACTCCATAAATCAGAAAATACTGTCAACACCCCGAAAATATCCATTTTCGCCATGTTTTTAGGTATAAAATGTTATATAATTCAGGCTATGAATGATATATGAACAAACCTTTCTGTAAAACCTTCAGAATACTGATAGGAATATAACTGGAAGGTTTGGTGTATGTAAGTGCTACTGAAGTGGACATTTCTCACTCAGAATAGGAGAAAAAACTAATTTTGAGAAAACTACCTTTAAAGATTGCTGTGTGGCGCTACCTTAACCCTCCTGTTCTTTGGATGACAGCTTGCGCATCGACGCACTCCGTGACGGTATTTCATGTTCAGGGTCATTTGTTTTTTGTCTAACCTTGCTTCGTGCAAGTGACAATTGTTGTCGTCTTCTCTGTGAACGTTATTTTCGCTGTTCTTTTGAGAAGGGTCCAGCTGCAGCCGCAGCCAGTGGAGGTTGAACTTGTAGGGAGTTGTACTTCCAAATATGGTCAGAAGAGAGCGCGCCCAACACGTGAGACGCTGACGCAAGGATATTTAATGAGAAATGGAGGTTTACAGAGAACAGACAACAGACAATATGGCGCACCGAGTACAGGTAATTAACGTATTGTGGTTTTAGATATAATTACATACTATGTAGGTTCTATTTCGTCCCTACTGACCGCCAGAGGCGGTGCTTTAGCACTGGATATGTCCATCGCACACATGCGCAGTTCGAGTACCAATAACAACAAAGTCACCTGTGACCCACGTGACACCGGCTACATAGGCCGGCGTCATCAGAGGATCTGTTCCTTTGCATCTTCCCCCTGCGCGAGAGTACCGTGGCTACATTCTTGTAGCCTACAGCGTTCGGTTTGAACGTTTGATCTGAGGGATTTCTCTGCATGCAGCTGGCCGCGCGCAGCTTCGCGACTGACAGTCGGAGCTACGGGTTGTTAACGCGTCCTCCAGGAGCTGTGGCCGGCTGTGCGCTGTGCAGAGCCTCGACGGACAGGTTTGTGTCAACTTGTTGTTGGTGATGGTTGTGTCCCCGCACCCTCTCCCAGCTAAGTTGTCCTGATTGCTGTCTTGTTTATTGTTTGGCTTAGACTTTCTGGTGACGACAGTGTTCCCGCTTCCTCTCCCATAAAGTTGCCCTTATTATGCTCTTTTGAAAGTTCTGCTTGTGGCGTTGTGCCCGAGCTATCATTAGCATTTTGAGTTCCCAGCTTTAGCTGCATCTCTCGCAGTTACTGGGCTGTCTGTACTTCCGGCCCTTGGGTGGTTTTCACCTTAACCCAGGGGTACGAACCGCAGTTCCGGCCCCTAGCCTTCGGCCGGGCCAAAATGACAGTCGTCAGCAATCCGGCAGAGGCCCTAGCTCTGGCCCAAGAGTTGTCCGTCCTCTTGGCCAAGGACGCAATCGAGACAGTAGACCCTCTGCTCAGCCCAGGGGGTTCTACTCGGCGTACTTTCTCGTGAGCAAGAAAGTCGGCGGATTTCGCCTGATCTTGGACCTCAGAGGAATCAACAGATTCCTGAAGGTGCTGCCATTCCATATGCTGACCACAGCACATGCACAGGGGGAGTGTTTCGCAACCGTGGACTTGAGGGATGCCTACTTCCACGTGGGCCGGGCAAGATGGTGCTTTATATTCAGTTCCTCCGGCCTTTGGGCAGACTGACGGCTGCCCAAAGCCCCATGCAGATGTGGCTGGACAGCCTTCACTTGGACGCCAAGTGGCACAGGCACAGGAAAGTCAGGGTGTCGCAGCGTTGCCTCCACTCTCTGTCACGCTGGAGGGGCAGGGCCTATCTCCTGATGGGCGTGCCAATGGGTGCCATCCTATCCCGCCAGGAGACCGTCACCGTAGGTGCATGTCTCTCAGGGTGGGGTGCAGTGCGGCAGGGCAGGACTGTTCAGGGTCAGTGGTCTGCACAGGAGGGTGCACGCCATGTCAACGTGCTAGAGCTTCGGGCTGTGCAGCTTGCACTCACGCACTTTCTGCCCCAACTGGGGGGCAAGCATGTGCTTGTTCCTTGGGACAGCATGTACACTGTTGCCCAGACAGCAGTCCCTTCTAGATAGTGGACGTTCTCACTCCACTCTGAGAGTTTATGTGGCTGCTATTTCTGCCCGACATGTTCGGGTCGACGGCGCCACGGCGGGGTGCCACAGGTCGGTTTCCCTCTTCCTGAGAGGGGCTTTACGGCAGCGTCCCCCTAGCACCGAGGGCTCCGGCTTGGGACCTGCCCCTGCTGCCGGATGCCCTCCCTTCGAGCCCCTGGCCCAGGTGGGGATTAGGTGGCTGCCCACGAAGGCAGCATTTCTGCTTGCCATAGCCTCAGGGAAGCGAGTTGGGGAGTTGCATGTCCTCTCCGTAAGCGATACATGCCCGAGGTGGGACTCTCAGGTGTTGCCCTTTGGGCAAATGTGGCATTCCTGCCCAAGGTGCTTCCACAAACCCACTTCAATCAGCCTGCCCAGCTGGCACGCTTTGACATTCAGGAGAACGGCACGTCGAAGTTGCTGTGCCCTGTGGGTGCCCAGAGGGCGTATATCGATGCTACTGCCTGTATACGGCAGTTGGAGCAGCTCTTCGTTTGCCATGGCGGCACTAAAGGAGGTTGTGCCCTCTAACCAGCGGCTGCCCCACTGGTTTGTCGATACCATCTCACATGCCTACGGGGCCAGTGGCCGCCCCCTGCCATCAGGGCTGAGATGCCACTCTACAAGGAGCATCTGAACATCTTGGGCTGCCCTGAGGGTGGTGCCCCTGGAGACCATCTGCGCCGCGGCGTCGTGGGCGTCTTCTGGCACATTCTCCAGTTTTTATCGGGTTAATGTCGCCACTCCCCATTCTTTGGGCGTGGTCCTTTTGCCGAGCTCCGCTGCTTCCAGTAGTTAGCAAGGTCTTGGGACGAAATAGAACGATAGTTACGGCTGTAACTACGGTTCTATGAGTCCCGGATGACCGCCAGAGTATCCTGTCACTCAGAATTCTTGTGTGCTCGCGAGAAGATTCTGGGAACAGATCCTCTGATGACGCCGGCCTATGTAGCCGGTGTCACGTGGGTCACAGGTGACTTTGTTGTTATTGGTACTCGAACTGCGCATGCGTGCGATGGACATATCCAGTGCTAAAGCACCGCCTCTGGCGGTCATCCGGGACTCATAGAACCGTAGTTACAGCCGTAACTATCGTTCTCGGTTGTTTGTCAATTTGGCTGTTTAGCGCAGTGTAATTGTGTTTATTTTGCTAATTTGTATTTTAAATATTCAATTTAAAGGAATGGAATACATAAATAATATATGTGTATGCTAACTGAGCGAGCATGTCCAGTTAGCATACATGCTAACTGAACAAGCATGTCAAGCTAAGAGCTAAGATATATGTATATATCCTAGCTTGACAGATGGAACAATGAATGTATTCTCATTTTTACAAGAATCTGATTTTGTGTAAGTTTTAAATAGTCATTGAAGGTGTCTTTCACATTTTAATGTTTATTTATTTAAAGCATTTATTAGTTGGTAGACATGTAGGCCTACATATGTATAATTATATTATTATTTGAAGTGTGGTTTAAAGTAAACTTATATAAAGTTATTTGGT
Organism: Dissostichus eleginoides; assembly: GCA_031216635.1. Lineage (NCBI taxonomy): Eukaryota > Metazoa > Chordata > Actinopteri > Perciformes > Nototheniidae > Dissostichus > Dissostichus eleginoides. Next base: position 34,064,407 of record CM062265.1, on the reverse strand, counting down.
TGAGCCAAGTAACCCAGGTCGATGCAATCAGGTAATTAGGACAGAGCCTCTGTTTTTAGATGGGGTTTGTGGCCATGCTGTAGGTCCAGGGGCGGAGCTTCCTACAGGCGATATAGGCGGTTGCCTAGAGCGCCACCCAGAGGGGGGCGCCAAAAATTGCAACAAAAAAAAAAAAAATTAATTCTTTTTTTTTTTGCTTGGCACAGTTTTGGCGCCCCCCTCTATATCTGCAACCATTATTCTTACATACAAAAAAAAATTCGAACATAAGGGAAAATGAGCCAAAAATCTAAAACGGTCGGTCGGTCTAAGAGCCTCGGCTTTAGGTGTTCACAGTCAGAACATGCTAGAGCGCTGTGCATTGATGGGTATCGGTCAAGTGTTTATAAAATTGAGCGTTGAGGAAAGAAAGACTAACGTTAGAGAACTATGAAGAGGCAAAAGCCATCCGGGGCGCAGTATAAAAACAGAAGAAAAGAAGAAGAAGAGAAACGTGACAAGGTGAAAGGTATGCAATTTTGATTGTATTGTCAACATTAGCGAATGGATCATGTAATCTTGCTAGTTAGCCAAGCCAACGTTAGCTAGCCAGCGTTTGTTATTGCCATTCAGTCGAAACTGTCATGAGGCTATTTTCGTTGTGTCATGAAATAGAAATATTAGTAATAATAACAATGTTAGTTTTGGTGTAGCGAGCTAGCCAGTGTGGTGGAATGTTAGTTAGTTGGTAACGTTAGCTAACGTTAAGTTTACCTCAGAAAGCACATTGACTATCCGAGTCAAACATTTGCCAAATGTTTTTTTTTTTTTCACTGTGCACAGTGGTCTGGTATGACATGTTAAGTCAAATTCAGCAGGTGAGCAAAGTCCTGCAGTCCCAAACAATGCAAGTGGATGTAGCAGTAAGTCTACTGAAAAAGACTGAAAAAGCTCTCAAATCCTACAGACCCACAGGCTTTGTGGCTGCACAAACATCAGCCAAGGACATGTGTGAAGACATGAATGTGGACGCAGTCCTTGTGCAAAAGCGGCTGAAGTCAACAAAGAGGCACTTCTCATATGAGTCTCCTGATGAGCCATTGAGGAATACCTTGCAAAATCTGGAGGTAACGTTCTTTAACGTGGTGGTGGATGCTGCAGTGTCAGCACAAAAGGAGAGGTTTACCACTCTTGAACATGTGCAAGACAAGTTTGGCATTCTGTACAACTTCCCAGACCTGCCACACCAAGAGCTGATGAAGCAAGCAGAGGCACTTGCACACACCTTAAGCCATGGAGGGCAATCTGATTTGTATGGGAAGGAGCTGGCTCAGGAGTTGGAAAATGTACCTGACTTCCCATCAAAGAGCATGACAACTCTTGAGTTGTTGAAATTCATACACACAAAGCAGCTCACCGAAATATATCCCAACTTGTGTATTGCTCTGCGGATCAGTGCAACGCTACCAGTAACAGTAGCTTCAGCCGAGAGGAGTTTTTCCAAATTAAAACTCTTGAAAACATACCTGAGGTCAACCATGGCTCAAGAACGCCTCAGTGGTCTGGCTGTAATCAGTATTAACCATGAGGTTGGTGGTCAGATTTCATATGATGATGTGATTGATGACTTTGCAGCGAGGAAGGCCAGAAGGATTGCACTGTAAATGGAAACCAGTAGGAGCTAATATGTAGGCTAACCTTGTGTGATGATAGGGAGTGGAATGTAAATAGTTCTTGAGACAAAGTGAATTTGTAATTTTTATTTATTTGTTTGTTTATTTAGCATATTATATTTTGATTATTTGACATGTGTAACATATTTTACAATACATCATTTTCTTTTAAAGCAAATTTGCACGTTATTTTATTGTTTGTTATTGTTATTATTATTATTGTTTGTTAGCTAAGTTGTTTGTTTTAATTATTTAGTGTGCACTTTACATTTCTTCTTAATTTTCTTTGAAAGCAAATTTGCACATTCTTTTATTTTTTGTTATTGTTATTATTATTATTATTATTGTTTGTTAGCTAAGTTGTTTATTTGTTTTAATTCTTTAGTGTGCACTTTACATTTATTCTTAGCTCTTGTTCTTGGTTGTAATAAATAAAGGTGCAGTACTTTACTGTATAACTGTTAAGATGTTTTGATTTCTTTTTTGGGGGGGGGGCGCAGTGGTGAAGCTCGCCTAGGGCACCAAATGTGCTAGGTCCGCCCCTGTGTAGGCCTGACGTTTAAAGGTCCCATGTCATGCTTTTCCGGTTATTACCCGTCCCCTTGTGTGTTATGAAGGTTTTTATGCATGTAAACGGTCTGCAAAGTCACAAACCCTCAAAGTACACCCTGTAGCGAGTAAATCTCCAACACAGAAAATACCTGTCTATGCTGACCCAGAACGCCTCGTTGGAGATTTCTCTTTTTCCATTGTTTTCTTCCTGGGTACAGTGACGTGCCCATATCCAAATGGACCCATTGGTCCAAATGGATCAATCTGTGGAGCCGCCGATTTCTCCTCCCTGAGACGGAGGGACGCGGCGAGGCTGTGAGTCGGTGTGTGAGCACACACACAAACTCCCAGCCAGGCTGCGGGTGTGTGTGTGTGTGTTCGGGCTGGTTTCGGGCTGGGTTTCGCTGTGTCTCGCTGTCTCGCAGACGGCCACTGGGCTCATAGGGAGGGGGGGGCAGGAGCTCCAACAAGCTGTTTAAGACAGAGAGTGAATACACATACTATACAGAGATGCTGTATGAGAAACCAATATGATTTTGGAAAATTGCAGAATATAAATCTATTTTAGTATACCTCAACAATGGAATTATGATCAGTAGAAATGGCCATGACATGGGACCTTTAAAATAAATGATCAAATCTTATCTGTTAAGATTAATGTTTTATTTAAAAGGTTTTTATTTATTTCTTTAAGGAGGGACCCCAGAGCCAAGGGCAGGCCGAGCAGACCGCCTTCTCCCGCCGCAGGCAGGATCAAACTCTCGGTCCGGCAGCTTCCCCGGTGATGGGCTCCGTGTAACAAGTCCCCTCAGTCTGTGCGGGGAGCCGCGCCGTGCCCAGGTACTCCCCGTTCTGCCTATCTGCACCACGGTGATGCTGATGTCATCGCTCGCCTCTCCTCCGGTGGTGCCCTCGGCTCCCTCCGCCGCCACACTGCCCAGCACACTGGAGATCACTATCCCGTCGGGGGTCGCCAGTCTCTGGCACTGTTATTTTGGGGGTCGCGGGCTGAAAAGTCTCATCATACTTAATCCTAGACAGTAGCACATGGTATATATTGTACGACTTTGTAATTTTTGAATGTTGATATGTATTCGCTCACAGCCTACTGTGCCTTTCACGCAGACAATAAAAGTGAATTTTGAAGTGACAAATAGTTTATGTTTCAAGTTTATTTGCATTAAAAACGTGTGTTTAAACCCTTCTGTTCAAAGTTGATATTTTGTTTCTTAAAAGATTAAATCTTTAAAAACATGCTGTTTGCCATTTTTAAAGTTTGAAGGAAGAAATTAAAATATAGGTCACTGACGTGGAGCTTTAGGCCTGCAATGCTTTAAAAAAAAATGTTTTAGTTGTTTCAGTTTTGAAGAGTGAATATGGATGTTAAATTCAGAAATTAGTATGAATAATCTTAAACAAGAACAGGATCTTGAGCCATGATGCCTGTTTTTAAAGTACAGAAACATTCAGAATGCATGACGATTCCCTGACAGAAAAAGTTTGAGAACCACTGGGCTAATGTGAGATTCAGAAATTAGTTTTAAAAATCATGTTTTCATGTTATAGTAGGCCTACCTTACATGAACCTGTTTGAAACCTTAATGACCCCATGATGTGATTATTTATATCTTAAAACCTTTAACAACTGTATTTAGATGTTCATAAATATCTACATTTATGTATAAATACATGTGTAGCAGTTAGACAAACATAATTAATAGATGATCTCATTATTACCTATTTTATATGTACTAAAAAATAAAAATAAAATTGACTATGCCCCCTTTTTGTTTTAATGTATTAATTAGACAAAATGATTTGTGCTTAAAGTCATATACCGTTGTGTCTCAAACGGATAGACTAGGTTATTAATTAATTTAACTAATAGTTGCTTAAAATGCTACAATAACATTTGCAAATCGTTTTTAATCTGCCATGTACGGTATCAATGTCTCTCAGCCACCGTAGTGTTGTATCAGGTGGGCGTGTTGTGTAGGGGCGTGTCGTGTACTTGCTGCGGCTGCATCTGGACCATATTGGTTCTTTTGCCATTTTGAGATTTAAATTTCCAGCGGAAAGCTAAACCAGGAAGTGTTTTAGCACACCACGTGACGCATCTGAACGAATCACGTTGTCAGAAATTGACCCGAGCCAATGAGATTTCGTTTTTGGTTTAAGACCCCTTTGTACTTTCACGATTGGTTGCTGATACAAAATAAATGACCATATTTTGATCCGATGAGATTGTGCAGGAGAGACGGAGCTTTCCAACGATACCTCTGATTACATGGTGCAAACAGCGGTCGCCATACTTTATGTTACGTTAGAATGCTAACTTTTGGTGAATTTAGGAGAAATATACAGACGCAAATAGACAAACTATAGTAAAATAAACACCTAAATGTGTATTTTGTACGTTTTCCTTCCAAAAGCCTGAAAGAAAACATGTTATGGAATCAAAATAGCACAAAATCTCAAAATTGACCAGTGCATGAAAAACGATGTTTTTGCCTGCCGTGTCTCGCCAACTCGGGGCAACTCAACTGCGCATGCTCTATGAGCACACATACGGGTACTTCTGCTCTGACAGCCAGGCATGACCAACTAATGTACCTGTGTTCACAGTTTTAGCTATAGTGTTATAGCAGAAAAGTTTAATCCAGCGTATTTTCTATATTCATTTAAGATTCCATAAATGAATGTGTATGCCTCAAACCTGTTAGATGAAATGTGTGTGTGCTCATTGCAGTGCCTGTAGGCTGTATGATTGTTGCTACTGTTAGGCTGCTGGGGTAGTAGGGGATGTAACTTCTCATTATTGTTTGATTGTTGTACAACGAAATAATAATTGATCAACTATACCTGATAGGTGCATCCTATAGTGAAACATCGGTTATGGGAATTATGAGATCAAATGTATTAACATTTAGGATTCTTGGTATAACGCACACACATTTTATCATGTAGCCTACCACACAAATGTCACATGTTTTTCTCTCTGAAAGCTATACTTGTATATGTTTAAACACCATCATCCCATGACATCTTTAGGAGTAGTTAACTAACAAAGGTTGACTGTTCTTATAGCCTAAAGCCTTCTCTGAACTTCCTCTAAACTCGAAGACAGCTCACTTTAAATGTATACATTTATTAGAAGGACCATTGTCTCTCACTCTGTTAGTCATGTGAATCCAGAGGTTTTTGCAAGAGGGTTTGAGGAAACATTACATGTTACTTGAAACAACATAAAGTTAGAATAAGGTGTTATCTTTTATCTGCTGTTCTGTTTAGTGTGTGAGTTTTTGAATATATGGTGCAAGGGGGTCTCAGCTGACCTAATCAAATGTTATCTTGAGAGACTGTTTCACTCAGAACAGGAGGTGCTCTTAGTTCATACTTGCACACACACACTGTAAAGAGAGAGGACGGACCAGATGAAATCAACACCAGCTGACTCACTGCTTGGGGGTCGTCCAGGATGTATAAACACTGTAACATTGGAATATTGGAGCACTCTCTTCTGACTGACTGTCCGGATAACTTGTACCCACGGTGGTAGAATTGAGTCCAGAGTACTCTGTGAGAATTGGACTGTCTGTTTTGCTAATAAACTAGTTGATTTAACATAGCCTTTTATTTTGTAGTTTTCTTTTGTGCTGCTTTCAACGACCTCTTCTTCTCATCAACAAACGCGCTGAAGTAGGGCCGGCCCTCTTGACGGCCGCCTGAGGGTGCCACTACAACACAACTCGGGCCGTTTCTGAATGTCGAGTAAAGCTGCTCCAGAGCCTATAGTGGCGCCGAATCACTGTTTAACCCTCCTGTTGTCTTCGGGTCAAATCTGACCGATTTACTACTTTCATCAATCATAACTTTTTTGTTTTAGATTCAATTGCATTAAGGCTTTATGATATCCTTCACAGTAAACATTTGAACATATAAAATTGCTGATCACCACTTTCATTGAATTTTGAATGATTTTGGCAACTTTGTAACACCCATGGTGTTCACGGTCAAAAATGACCACCATAAAGAAAAAGGAATTAGTAACCATCTGGATCAGATAAAACACACACACAAACACACACACACACACACACACACACACACACTCTAGATGTGTTCCCCCCCCTTATGTGCCCAATCCCCCCATGTGAATCACACCTGGCACACACACACATACTCTAGATGTGTCCCCCCCCCCTTATGTGCCCATCCCCCCACATGGATCACACCTGGCACACGCAATACATGTTCAGTGTCTATTCTTTGTATATTTACTGCAGTTGTTCATGTATACCAGTAATCTGATACAATATTTACAGTTTGAAAGGGTGTTAAATGAAATTTGGTGATGATTAATGGTTTTTGTGTTAATGTAATAGCAGTTAAAACAGGACCGGTCAAATTTGACCGCGAACACCAAAGTAAGGGGGGGGAAACAAAGACAATAGGAGCAACGGGGGCGAGACGAAGGCCGGCTGCGCCGGATGCACCGGGCCGTAAAACCCCTGTCTCAGGCGGCTTACAGGCCTCTGTGGCCGCGGTTGGGGGAGCGGTAGGCCTACGTGCTCCGCCGCCAGGGTCATCACCGCTGGAAAGTCCAGCCGCGCAGACCTGAGAGTTGGACCACCGGACAATGAGGCGTCCTCGTCGTCCTCCTCCTCCGGACCTGGGCCATCGGGCCACACGGAAGGGAGAACCGGAATGGCACTTCCTCGTCTCCCGGCTCTCCCATCTCGACCAAGGTCCTGATCCTCCGGCTCCTCCTGTGGGCCGCGCTTCGCCAGAAAATGATCCCCGCGATGTTGGCGGGTTTGCCGAGGGATCATCTGGCACGCTTTGCAGGCCGGTGACGGGTCCAGGCCGCTCCTGGCGTGGTCCGGCCCCATACACAGGAAGCAGAGGGGGTGCGGATCAGCTCCCGCGATCAGGTTCGGGCACTTCGGGCAGGTCCTATGGTCAAGGAGTGGCTCCATGATTTCTCTCTTTGCTCTTTCTCGTCCTTTACGTTCTCAGTGGATTCACTTCCGCCGCTGAAGAGAAAGGGAAGACGGTCAGGAGGCGAGGCCTCCTTTTATACGGTGAGATGCGCGTGCATTCAGGTAGGCCCGCCCCAAGGTCAGCTACGTCTATAGAAATCTCAGTAGGAGAATGCTCGCAGGATAAGGTAGTACCCATAGAGTCCAGTAGAGGGCGGAGCCTGTGAGAGATATAATTGTCCCTGAGTCTGGTGGTTTTAGTCCGGATGCTGCGGTACCGCCTGCCAGACGGCAGCAGACAGAACAGTTTGTGGCTGGGGTGATGGGGGTCTTTTGTAATCCTGAGGGCTTTCTTTAAGGTTAACCTGGTATTTTTACTCCACTACATTTATTTGTGTTACTTTACAGATTTGGATTAATGATGTGAAATATAAACAACCCTTAAATCAGACTTTAGTTACACCTGAGTAAAATTCAGTGAAGGTGTCAAGTGCAAACAATCAAGCGAGATATTTGGTAGTGGGTGCTTGAAAAGACAAAAAATGTATCTGCAGATCTCTATAAAGCATATTCATTACTCGTTATTCTCTAATCGTTCATTAAAAACTGTATATAATGGCTATTTTGCACATCCCTTTCAAGATTTCAAAGGTTTATTGACATATCATAACTACGGTGTAGTTATGCAATGAATGAAAAACTTAGGTCGCAGGTTCCTCAACAGTGCATTACAAGACATCTATCAATATGTATGTACCTCCACCATTAAACTGTCATATTCTGCACATTTCTTATTCTATCTACATACATCTTATAAGAGTATAATAAATATGTAAAATGTCAGTTAAAATAAGTTCTTCAACATAGTTAACATTGCAGGAAAGTTGATTGTCAAGTCTCAAAACAAACCATGCAATATATTAGACGTTAAGTACTTTGTCAGGCTTAATATTTATCTGTAGATACCCCCAAAGCTTTTTGCTTACATTTATTTAAAAGAAGACCTTAACCTAAAGTATTATTTAATGTTTTAATAAAGCCTAATTAGTTTGTCTGTTTTGCACATCCTCCGATTAATATCTTTGTACATCCGGCACTAAACTGTTTTATTCTAGATATCATTTACAGTATCTTCTATATTTCTATTATTGACCTTCTACTTTCCCCCTAATTTGTATGTACTCTTAATATTTAAATGTTTTCATCAAATATAACACATTCAACAAAACATGCAGCAGACCTTAGGCAAGGCAAAGCAAGTTTATTTATATAGCACCTTTCAACACGAGGCAATTCAAAGTGCTTTACAAAAATGAAAGACATTAAGAAAAAGGCATTTAAAAACAGTCATTAAAAAGCAACACAATCTACCTGCATTGCAATGACTCTAAACGTGTAATAACGTGCTTTAAAGTGCCAGTGAAGTGCATTTTTTTGCGCCAAAGTGAAATGGCAGTTTCATTTCTTACATATAATTGTACCTGTTCATGGCTAAAATAATTTTTTAGGAAGTGCGAGGGACGAGATAAACATCGCAAATTTTTCAGAGTCTGAGCCTACCGCTGCTGCAGACGATAGCGGCTGTGACGTCACAAGATGGGCCCAGTTGTGATTGTAAACATGGCGGAGCCTTCGGAAAGTGATACTGGTGCGAGAGAAATGAGTGATTTTGACAGCTTTTCGGACAGGATAGATGAGGAAAGTGGCCATGGAAGTCAATTTAGTTGAGGACAATATTTTGTCATAGATCTAGAGTAGATCTACACACAGGATTGGCCGTCACCTGATCATACATTCATCTGTTCATAGCATGATGCAACATTCATGTTCACATGCAGTGTTGTGCTAGTTACTGAAAACCAGTAAGTAGTTACAATTACTAGTTACTTCACTACTTACACCAAAAAGTAATGCGTTACTGTGAAAAGTAACTTCTTAGTTACTTAGAAAAGGGCACCCATTAATGCCCTTATACTGTAGCCTTCATTTCAGTACTGTTATTGCATCGGAGAATAATACAACCTGTTGATCAACTTGACATGCATTTGCATCACTGAACTCTGCTAAGCAATGTGGTCTATACAAACACAAACACAAAGATATGTTTCAAAGTGCCAATCCAGCCGCTGTTGCTTAGGTGGAGGTGGAATGGCGTCGGATGAGTCTGGGTCTGTGGTCTTAGCTACTAGCTTCGCTACTAGCTTCGTCCCAGCATGTTTTTTCTGCAGATGTTTCAACAGATTTTAATTGCTGTTTTGGGCAGTCGATAGGATCTTTGACCCGCCAAGACACAACTTACATTTAACTAAAACTTCTTTTCTTTGTGCTCGACAAAAGTGAAATAGTGAGAATATCTCCAGGCGGAGAAACTCGACTTGAGCTCTGCCGCCGCCATGATAGTCTTGTTAGTTAACACAAACACAGTGGCGTTTATTTTTCATAAACAATCTACGAATCTACGAAACAATGACACCAGCCACTCACCTTCATCTTTTGGGAACAGAAACATCAACACAGTGGCGTTTATTTTTCATAAACAATCTACGAATCTACGAAACAATGACACCAGCCACTCACCTTCATCTTTTGGGAACAGAAACATCGCCACTTCGGCAGACTTCACATTACCACAGCCAGCGGCAATGCATCGCTTCCCGTGTGTTTTTCCTCCCTTTTTCGTCACTGTCGCCTCCATTGTCAGCTTTTCTCGATTGGCAATCACTTCCAGTCGACTGCGAAACACTTTCCAATCAAATACTCGCTCAAAAACGTTGGTAAATTCGACTTTGAAATAGAGACAAAATGAATGGTGGTGAATGTAAACACTTCGGCTTGGCCCATCTTCTGACGTCACGCAGTAGATCGCAAGCCACGCCCACGAAGGCGGAGGTCGACTGCGAATTTCCCAGCGGAAAATTCAAACTCGTCAAATTCGTTGCTATTCCAACATCTTTGATATGGGTTCCAATGGACAATTTTGGTCATTACTATACGTATTAGCATAAAAGATCATGCACCGTCGCACACTTCAGTGGGTCTTTAACCAGTAGGTGGTTCGGGTTAAAAAGCTGTCAAGTTTACAGTGTGTTAACACAATAAAATATACTGCTGTTTCCGGTTTAGTTTACGACTGATATATTTTGTTATCCACAGACGACCACACATATATTGTTTTGATATTTGTAACACAAAAGCGATGGAAAAACCCAAAGCAACACAGAAAAGATGTTCTTAACATGACCCAGCTGTCTAGTTAATAAAAAATTATAATATCAAACAAAATATTACTACTAACTTTATTGTGAAATTAAAACAGAAAGGTAAAAGAATAGTTTCCGGTCTATTCTGAGGCCCGATCTCTGTAGATAAATAAAGAACTACGACAGATGTGTAATATTTAATGCAGCCGAACCATTTATTAAAATGCATTCATGTGATGACTTTCAAAGAGTAAAGCAAGCACTGCTGAATAAAGTATGATTTTATCTTTTACGAAACGTTTTTTTCCATAAGGAATACAGTCGGAGGTCAACCAATCACAGAGCTTGAGTACTAATCACGGGGTTTGTGAAGCAAAGCACATGTTGTAGTCCCAAACGAAAGCTGAGGATTCTGGGTAGTGTAGTGTCCTCTGCCATCCTAAACTCCGAAAAAATATTTGTTTCTCCGAATCGAAGGGGAAAAATACAAAAACATTGTACACAATTTAAACCAATCAATGTTGTGTAATTAACAAGGATAATCTGGTGTTTTTGAGTTGATGAGTAGTGGAGATATCACTGTAAAATCAATCGACAGTAAAGAGTATAATTACTTCCGGGTGTAAAATCCTCCATTATCCAATGGGAATGGACGCTCACATTGCCTTTAAGTGCCGCCGACATGGACCGTGAGCGTGAGACCTGAGCGTCAAATACCGCCGCCGATGGGAATACATTGCAATCAGTTGAAAGCTCTTTGCGTCCGTTTATGAAGCTGAAGGAGACTCGGCGCGTCACAACTGCACGCCATAGGACCCTGACCAAGCGTCGCTCCTGGACTATCAGGGAGTGAGACTGTGTTGGCATGACGGGTAATCTGTGACGTTTCGCTCTCTCAAAAGTTGGGCCATTTTGTCCTCATGCGCCAATGAGCAGCTCTCATAGGAAAGAACGAGACCCTGCCTCCCACGCTGTATCCAGTTCTTATTATACATCCATGGTTATACCACAAGGTGAGTTCCTTTTTATTTCCTGCTTCTTCACACCAAGCCCCCAGGAAGTGCGCCGGACTCTGTGCCCAACATTCGTTGTGTCCAAACAGCGGTACTGCAACTTCCGTATCAGTCCGTGACGTCACCCGGCCCAAAACAACTTTTTCCCATTGACTCACATGGGGAAAGAGACGTCTGTAAATCAGCGGATAATTATATATATTTAAACTAAATAAACGACCCAGTATGAACTATTTTATAGCCCTTATTATAATCATTAAGTCCTTAAAGTTGTAAAATGCACTAAAAGCTGAATCTAGATTTATTTTCTCTCTCCATTCATTCTATTGAGCCGAGAGTGGGAGCTCGGGGGGCGGGGCTTAAGGGGCAACTCAACTGTGCATGCTCTAGCCAGGCATGACGGGTAATCTGTGATGTTTCGCTCTCTCAAAATTTGGGCCATTTGGCCTTCATGCGCCAATGAGCAGCTCATAGGAAAGATCGAGACCCCGCCTCCCATGCTGTATCCAGTTCTTATTATACATCCATGCTTCACACACATGCTCTCTCCAGTACAGATCTGTACTCTGAGTGTTAGCGATGCTAATGTAAACACCGACCATATTACGTCCAAAACAGTCGGGCATTGTTTCTGATAGCAACGTTTCTGATAGTGCTGTGGGTCCGCCGCCGATTTGACGTCATATCGGCCGCAAATCTGGATTAGCTCTGTTGTACCCCTGTTTCTAGAGATTTGGGTACGGAGGAAAAGAGAGGGTTTTATTTTCTGACGCTGCATGAGTTCCCTGACACACCGGGGACACATATTTATGTATAAAAGACATCAAAAAGTGCATTTTGCATGATAGGTCCCCTTTAAGGGTACAAGTGATAATACAAGGCAAACAACGTCCATTATTTCTGCATGAAATGTTTTGACTCATGGGAGGGATCACACACTGGCTTCACATTGGGCTGTTATATGACTACACACTTTCACACACACTTTAACACAGCCTGTTCCATTTAAACTGGCACTCACATTCCAACATTTGCATCACGCTGTGCTTTTGTATGAAACATAAACACGCAATTACCACCCGGTGTTGCTAGCATTTGTCACGTTTCCTCTCTGAACTGCGTAGTGGTGCTGCAGTAGGTCTAACATCTTATATACACACACACACACACACACACACACACACACAGCAGTAGGGAAAATCTTTCATATTTGTGAACAGCTATATTACTATGCAATTAGTCCACACATTAGCTGAGCGAAATAGTATTTTAATATATCTAAATGAATTTTGTGGTCTGGCTTTGTTATTTTGGTCAACACACAGGGTGATCACACATCTGATTAGGGCTGAATACAATGAGGCAAGTATCATTAAACTTGAAAATACCTTGAGTGGGTGGATATGGCTGTTTGGAACAAGATGGTTATACCCTGAATGATCTCAAATGAATCTATGTTCTGAGTTAAAATAAGTTACTCAGAGGAAATTAAACTGGGCCAGTTGACAATACAAAAAAAATATTTATGCCGAGATCTAATTTGCTATTACAATAAGGATGTACTGAATAACATAAGGGGGAAATGTATGTATTACATTACATGTTACTTGTTAGACGCTTTTATCCAAAGCGACTTACATACTCAATACTGTGGACAATCCCCACAGGAGCAATTTGGGGTGAAGTGTCTTGCCCAGGGACACAACGACATGATGACTGCAGTTGGGTTTGAACCTGTGACCATCTGATCCCAACACCAAGGCTCTATCCACTGTGCCACACACCTCCCATGTATTATTGAGTTATCAGAGTATATAAATTACTGTTTTGGACCAATGAGTTGTGTCTGGTAATTTATCACAGAAAAAAACGAAGCTATATTTAATTAAGTAAGATTGGAGAATGTTACCGATGACTGACAACCGCTCATAAAACTTCTGCCCTGCACCTTGGCTGTTGATGAAACTTCAGCCAATATTATTTTTTTGTTGTTCAGCAAACTGACTGACTTACATCAGAATAAATTTGCCAGTGACCAAGGAATCTTTTTAAATGTATATATTTATTGATATTTGTAAATATATATATCTTTTATATATACTTGTAATTGCACTGTTAAGGAATCTGCAATCTAAGTTTGTCATACGTAACATAATTACACCGTAGTTGTGTATATGTTATGAGTATAAACCTTTGAACCTTGAATCTTGAAAAATCTTGAATCTAACCTTAGAAAAGAAGAAACTAAGATATTTAGTATCAACATTTTTTATTTATAGGAAAACCTGCCTTTAATTGAGCATACTCAGGCAGTAGCCTATACATCAACAATGAAACACATGAGCACATACTAAATGTTTAAAAAAGAAGGAAATATAATCTGACATTACAGAAAATGCTCCATTTAAGTTTAATACATACAGTTAAGCTCACACACACTGTTTTATGAAGAAAGGTTTCCCTACTGAATTAAACAAAATAACAAAGAGAGCGAAGAAAGTGAAAACCATAAAGCAAATTGAGGCAGTAGACGTAGGCTTCTTTTTTTATGTATCTGTAAGGGAATACAGATACCTTTTTTTGTTTTTCCTGATTATGCAATCCTGTTAGATGCAATCAATTGATCCCCAAGCCTGCTAGTGACAGATGTTATAATTGGCAACTAAAACTTTTACGATTTACAAACTTATGTAAGATCTTGTGATATAAGTTTTGCACTCATTTAAATCCCGGTGACTTCAAATCAAATTATGCAGCCGTACGTATGATCCTCCTGCATTCCCCTCCAGCGTCATTTAAATAAAACCCTCCCTGCTTAGTGCCTTTGAAACAGCACAGCAGCTTAACATTTTCAGGCTAAAGGATGGTCTCAGACTCACTTTACTATTGTTACCATGTCTGAAGGGAAGTGTGTGTACCCTCCAGATGGACCTGAACATAGTGTGGCAGGTGTTCCTGCCAGAGGCGAGAAGGACAGATCGTAACAGCTTTCACACAAACACCCAGAAACCTGCTCTGATAAAACAAAGCTGTATCTGGTTTCCAGGTGTGTGTGTGTGTGTGTGTGTGTGTGTGTGTGTGTGTGTGTGTGTTTTGTCACTAACAATGAAAGTGCACAATACATGAGCACATACTGCAGTTTAAAAAAGCAGAAATAAAATCTGAGCTGACAGAAAATGCTCCGTTTTTAGTTTAATACACACAGTTCAGCTCTCACACTATTTTATGAACATATTGTTTCTCTTACTGAATTAAAAGAATAACAAATGAACCAAAGAAAGTGAAAACCATAAAGTATACTCAGGCAGTAGGCGTATAGATTCACACTTAAAGTATTAGCCTACAGAACAGTACAGCTCACAGAGAAGAGATAACATCTGATCCTTTGACAACAAACACTATATGCTCTTTTTAGTTTTTAGTACTTTGTAATTCTGCAAACAAATCCCCACTTTTTTAGAAAACTAACAGTAATCTGATCGGAACACAGTTAATGTTGTTACCCTTGTTATGTAATCACATTACACTTTATCCGTTACTTCCAATGTCTGCTTCTGACCTACATCTATCAGGCAGATAACCACCATTAACACCGTATTATAACATGGAAATAGGTGTTCCAGCACAGAACTGCAGTGTAGGTCACCTTCTCTTTGGCAGTGCCCAGAGACAGACACACGATCACTGTCTCCACATCCACCATATGCCCTCAGATTTTCCCAACTGACTTTCTTGTTCACCTTCTCACCTTTTTCCCCTCATCAGCCCAGCAGTGTAAAAGTAGCCCATCGGCACTGATTCCCAGACAGATTTTCTTCCTTCCTGTCTGCCTCTACCTATTGCCTGCTCTCATTCTTGGTCTCCTGTGGCCTTTTACGGTCATCTTCATAAGATGACACAAACATACAGAAACAAATAACAATTAATCATTCATTTTTTTACATAACATTTTATCTCTGTACATAAAGTTAGCCTTGTTTCCTCTTCTAATCATCTTCCAATATATCAAGGTGTACATATACTGTATAGGTACAATCATATTTTACATGAAGTATATAACCAGGACATCAGCTTTTAATAGCCTCTGTTTCTTCTTTAGCATTGTTAACATAGATAAAGGAGACATTTATAAAACAAATGATTAAGCTAGCATCGTTCTTTGTTTTAACCCCTATTATACTTAACATAACGTATAACACAAGGCATGAAACTTAAAGTCTCAAAACATGTGTAAGGCAAATGAAAGTCACTAGTCATTACAAGCAGTTCCTGTTTTCACTGTGACCACATGCAGGCATCAATCGATGACAGGTAGCCTTTAAGCTAACTTTTTTTCCAATGTTGATACATTTACATTGCTTTTTCAAATGAAAATTAAATAAAATGTAATCTATTTGAACCCCTACTATCTCAATAATATAAGCTTGTTTTGTTTTGCTTCCGTTCGTTATCCTTAAAGCCTCGCCAGTCCTGGAAGCTGAAGCCAAATGTCATGTGACACTTTAATAATCACAGCAAAAGAGCAGTGTAGGTGTGCCAAAGGGATTAATGTTACAGCAATATGTCAATGCATGCAGCTGAGAAGAGTTGCGTGTTAAGAAAGCAGTGAGTGGGAGGCTAACTGTACGTGTGATGGGGCTTACAGGGTTTAGAATTGGCTAAGCCAGAGGAGGAAACAAACATTCGCTTCAGATTTTGCTGGCGTATATGTACAGTACTGAAGAGGCAATGCATATAACATATACTCTTTAAAGCTGAACTCTTGGAGACGCCCACCTATGCAGATAAGAGCACAGGGAATTGGTCATATTTAATATGATCATAATCGTCATGGTCCCAGTTATGCAATGCATATTTATTATATTCATTAATCCCCACAAACAACCAACCAGTGCTACAAAGTCCAACAAACCACCATTTGGTACAATGGTCCTATGTTTAGAACAAGCTTGTAAACTAACGTTTTTGATTTTCTAAATGTTGCATTCAGGTCCACAAGGTTGCAAGTTGGTTACCCAGCCAAGCAAGATAAATCTTTTGATATGTTTTCTAGTATCCATATCTGGGGTTACGTACTGTAACCCAGTTTCTATGAGTATAGGCGCAGCCCTCTAAGGCTATCGCTATTGCGTAATCCCCCTGCGCATGCGCAGCACTGACAGACTTAATCCACGCCCACCTATGACGTGGGCCCCACCTACGGACTCACTTCCGTATAAATAGGAAGAAGGCCCTACAATCTGCTCCCACACAAACAGCTTTTCTTCAGCTATTCGCGGAGCCAGTGGTGCCCGAACCTTAGAGGGCTGCGCCTATACTCATAGAAACTGGGTTACAGTACGTAACCCCAGTTCTATATCGTATAAGGCTTCGCCCTCTAAGGCTATCGCTATTGGGTTAAGGGCGAAGCAGGATGTAGTCTACGCCCCACTGGTCCGTCCGTTACTAGAAGCCCAAAACCACACCTACTCAATTAATAACCCATGCCCATTTCGCCATGCGTAATGGAGCATCACATTCCCAGGAAAAATAGCATTAAAAATGAATATTCTCCATACGGGAATGAAGGTAGGCTAATTAGGCTACCTGTCGTTAAAAAGTAGAGACCAAAGTCCCACTTGTTAAACCTATCAAAGAGGGAAAAAGGCAGCTCTCTAAGTGCCGACAGGCAGGAGAGAGGGCCCGTAGTTGAGTCCCCGACATTACTCACTCTGACAGGACACTCAGTACTGAGTGTGTCAGAGAGGAATGGGAGACGTCCCTCAAAATAGAAACGAATAAAAGAACAGGGGGAAGACCAAGATGCAGCAGTGCAAATGTCTTCCACTGTCATTCCTCCGTGCAACACCGTAGAGGTTGAAATTCCTCTGGTGCTGTGCGCTTTGATGTTCTCCGGGGGATCCAACCCAGAGGAGACATACGCCTGTGACACAGCCTCACACAGCCCGTGTGACAGGCGTTGTGCAGACAGAGGCTGCCCTAATGAGCGCTCTCTGTAATGCACAAACAGACGCTGGGACCTGCGTAAAGCAGCCGTGCGTGTAATATAGCATGACAGCGCTAAAGCCAAATCCCATTGAGGCGCTAAAGCGCGTGACACAGGTCTGAGTCTCTGTACTCCCCGTAGAAAACGTTTTGTCAGAGGGTGACTAAACATCGTGCTGACACCAAAACCTACGTGGCCAGATGAAATGGCAGCAGCATATGTTTTGACCGTAGGGGGCACGTAACGGGGTCCAGGCTTTTCCCTACACACCAAACGGAACACTGTCCCTTTGGCTGTGTAGGATGCTCTGGTGTGTTCAGCAGCCGCGCTGATCGTACACCTCCCTGGCGATTTATATTGGCCGCCGCTGCTTTGTTGTCTGTTCGAATCAACACATGTTGATTGTACAGCAACGGGGCGAAAATGCTGGATTACTCTCCATAAGGAGAGTAATTCCAGCACGTTTATATGGAGAGACATGTGAGCCCGCCACTGTCCCCCCACTGCCTGCGACATGCACGTTCCTCAGCCTGCGAGAGATGCGTCTGTGAACACTGCGGTGTGTGACGTCACTCTGCCCAGGGGCACCCCCACTGACAGGACGTGGAGATTTTTCCGGTAGGTTAAATCCAAACCCACGGAAGGAGGAATGTACACCATGCGTCTCCTCTGACGCACGGGGTCGATGCGCAGGCGAATAAACCACCTCTAGAGTCTCCTCCTGTGAAGGAGACCCAGGGGGATCACCACGTGACCAGCTGACATCATGTCTAACAGCTGCATCACGGAGAGGGCTGTCACCAGCCCGCGGGGTGTGACGGGCCTGAGGAGAGCTGTCACTTTCTCCACTCCCTGCTGTGAGAGTCGCGCTCTCATGCGGGCTGAGTTCAATTCCACTCCCAGATAAATGATAACCTGGGAGGGAAGAGGACAGCTCTTCTTCCAGTTGATAATGAAACCCAGGCTTGACAGATGAGATACGCTGTATCGTCTGTAAAGCCGCTTCCTCCCCTGGAGCGAGCCAGCCACAGCCGGTCGTCCAGGTAAAATAACCCTCTCATCCCCATTCTATAGCTGCTCCAGCCGTCTCCACCCACTTTGAAAAAGTGCGTGGAGCCAAGAATGAGAAACGCAGGAATTTGCTGTGTTTCGGGATGATGGTTACGTGGAGGTATGCATCCTTCAGGATTATGGATGTGAACCAGTCTCCCTGGTGAACACACTCCAGCACCTGTTTGATCGTCAGCATGGGAAAAGGCCCTTTCCTTGTTGGACACTGACAGATCGAGGATGGGTCTCATTCCCCCCGCCCCGTCTCCTTCGGGACCAGAAAATAGCGGGAGTAAAAACACCCTTATTTTCTTCCCCTTGAGGAACCCTGGAAAAAGACTTTCTTTAACAAGAGTTACTGCAGCTCTGAAAAGAGCGCGAGACACTGTTCCTGGGATGACAGGATCCCTGTATCCCGTAGAACTGCGGGGGGGAGAGGCAAACTGCAGAGACTACCCTCTCTGCCCATCCGCCTGCTCATCCATCTGTCCCTCAGACACACACGCCGCCACCCTGAGTAATACTCTGATAGCGGGTGTACATTCTCTGGCTGTGCTGTGGTTGTCATGGTGACAACCCACGCCAGAGCCCTCCACACGCTGCATTTCACACAGGCTCTCATTATGTCGCCGTTTAGGAGAAGACTCGTAAACCGCGCGTTCACGCTCAACACCACTAAGGGATGAGCGGAGGTGTGTGCAGTGCTGTCCACATGAGGCGTAACAATGGCCCCCGTGGGTTCATTATGACCGTGGGTAGGAGGTACGTCTGAGACAGAGGAACAATCCGTGCTGCCTAATAACCAAAAGGTTAAGGTAGACGGATTGAATAAACCACCGCTGGAGTCTCCTCCTGTGAAGGAGACCCAGGGGGATCACCCCGTGACCAGCTGACATCATGCCTAACAGCTGCATCACGGAGAGGGCTGTCACCACCCTGCGGGGTGTGACGCGCCGGAGGAGAGCTGTCAGATTCTCCACTCTCCGCTGTGAGAGTCGTGTGAGAGTCGTGCTCTCATGCGGGTTGAGTTGAATTCCACTCCCAGATAAATGATAACCTGGGAGGGAAGAGGACAGCTCTTCTTCCAATTGATGATGAAACCCAGGCTTGACAGATGAAATACGAGTTGTACCGTCTGTAAAGCAGCTTCCTCCCTGGAGCGAGCCAGCAACAGCAGGTCGTCCAGATAAAATAACACTCTCATCCCTCCTCTGTGTAGCGGCTCCAGAGCCGTCTCCACCCACTTTGAAAAAGTGCGTGGAGCCAGGGAATAACCGAACGGCAGTCGATTGAACTGGTACGATATTCCCTGGAATGAGAAACGCAGGAATTACCTGTGTTTTGGGATGATGGTTATGTGGAAGTAAGCATCCTTCAGGTCTATAGAGGTGAACCAATCTCCCTGGTGAACACACTCCAGTACCTGTTTGATTGTCAGCATATGAAAAGGTCTTTTCATTATAACCCTGTTGAATGCTGACAGATCGAGGATGGGTCTCATCCCCCCGGTCTTTTTCGGGATAAGAAAATAACGGGAGTAAAACCCCCGATTTTCTTCCCCTTGAGGAACCCTGGAAATTGCTCTCTTTAACAGGAGTTCCTGCAGCTCTGACTGGAGCGCAAGACACTGTTCTTGGGATGACAGGAGTGTTTCCTGAATCCCCTCGAACTGCGGGGGGGGGGGTAAGGCAAACTGCAGAGAGTACCCTCTGCTGATCAGCCTGCTCATCCCTCCGTCCATCAAACATAGTCGCCGCCACTCTGAGCACCGCTCTGAGAGCGGGCATACCTGTTCTTGGTGTGCTGTGGTAGTCATGGTGACGAGCCATGCCAGAGCCCTTCCCGCTGTTGCCTGTGAAGCAACCCAAGGGGGGCCCAGCCCGAAAGGGCTGTGAAGGGGTCTCCACACGCTGCATCTCACACCAGCTTTCATCCTGTCTCTGTTACGAGAAGGCTCATAAACAGGACCCTGAGGCGTGTTCACGCTCAAACTCGCGGAGGTGTGTGCAGTGCTATTCACTCCGTGCGTAATAACCGCGCTAGGTTTATTACGACCGTGTGTAGGCACAACTGGGACAGAGAAAAAAAAACGCGCTGCCTGCTACCCGAACGGATAGAAGCAGCCGATTTTAACGTCAAGCCCTGCTGTCTATTAACCGACTGGTTGAATACAGCCGGCTTATACAGCGAGCCTTGCTGCCTGCTAACCGACAGATTAGAAACAGCCGGCTCAAACGGCGAGCCCCTCTGTCTGTTAACTGACAAGTTAAAAACAGCTGGGTTATGCAACAAGTCCTGCTGCCTATTAACCGATAGATTAACGGCAGCCGGCCTGACTAGTGTGGGGGATATGTGAGAAACAGTTGCTACAGACACACTGTTGGAATTTGAATCATTTTTAATTCTTTCTTCCCACATAACCCCCCCAAAAAGTCATCTTCGGTTCTGCTTCCTCGGAGGCTCTCTCGGAGGAGCAGACCAGGAGCGGGGGTTCTTCGTTCCCCTCCGACTCGTCGCCTGCAGATCCTGTCTCTGCGGCGGAGGAGCGGAGACTCGGGACGGTGCCCCTGCAGCTGCCGAAGGGCGATTCTGACGCCGTTGCTGATCTCGCCGCTGCCCGCGTTGCCCCCTGAGACTGCTGCGGGTGCTGCGGGTGCTGTCGTTGCTGTCGCTGCTGTCGCTGGGGACGTTTGTCCTGAAGCCAGCCGACGTGACGTCTTATGTCGTCTGCCTGTTCTGACGCAGACTTCATAGCCTCCACCATGCATGGTGTGGAACTGGGGACCGAACAGTCCGTCCGGACTGATTGGAGCCTCTATTTAATCTTTCCCTGCACCTTCCGGTATAGACCCCTGCTGTAGCCAGAGGTACCGGTGGACCTGCGTCGCCCACGCCGCAATCCGCGCCTGCGAGACTGCGACTGACGCGCACAGGGTAAGTGCAGTGCTGGCCGCCTTACCAATCTCCTCAGCCTCCACTGAGGACATGGTTTTAGACTGCTCGTACATTTCCACCATGGCATTGGACAGCAACGCTATGTTGTTTTCCGCCGCTGACGCCTGGAACGCACACTGGTGTATGCAGTCGGCCTGTCGGGCGACAACTGATCTCTGGGGGCAGCCAACATGGGTCGCTGTCCGGCAACCGTGGTTAGCCCCAAAGAACGCCGTGAGGTTCGGCTCTCCGTGGCGGCGGAGAGAGGGACCACTGGTTCGTACACCGGACCGACGTCGGAACCCATATCTGTCTCCTCCGTTTCCAGAGGGGAGAGATGATGGGGGAGCCACCTGGTGATCCATGAAATGGAGGGAACGTAGTTATCCAACTCATGCCCGCCATTCGGATCCAGGAAATCAAGGGCTCAATCAATCATCCTCAGCCGCAGCAGCAGCGAGAGTGTCCGCTCTCTGCTCTCTGAGGGCCAGAGGGAGACGGGCACAATGTGAGCATGACACCCCGGGAGAGAGAGCCGCGTTCGCATGCTCTACTCCCAGGCAGGACTCACACTGTGAGTGCCTGTCAAATCTCATAATGTAGCCCGACCCGCATGAAAGGCAATCCCTAACGCAGCCTTGATTTACCTGCCCAGTCTCCATTTTATTACCAAAAACAAAGCTTTTAGGAGGAATGTTTGCTTTTTAGTAAACAGCTCTGAAAAGAACTTGTGCCTGACAGTGCTTCTGCAACGGAGTGCTGAAGAAAAGTGGGAGCAGATTGTAGGGCCTACTTCCTTTTTATACGGAAGTGAGTCCGTAGGTGGGGCCCACATCATAGGTGGGCGTGGATTAAGTCTGTCAGTGCTGCGCATGCGCAGGGGGATTACCCAATAGCGATAGCCAGCAGCGGCACCAGAGAATGGGGATTGGGGGAGCTACGGGGGGGCTGGATTGTTTATAGCAGGTGCTAATGAATTTCAATGCAACAAACAATAACAAACAAAATAACGGCATTCAATCATTCCGGGCTAATATAGGCTACATAATTAAAAATGCACGTTACTAAATGTTTAGCGTTATACACCAATGCAAGCACAAACCCAATAAAGCTTGACATTATATCGGGAGTCCGGGGTGGTAATCTGACGCTCGTGCGTAAAAAGTCGCTCAGTCAGTAAGATTACAATTTAAAACAACGTTTGAAAGAAAAGTAACCAAAGAAAAGGTGGCATATTTAAGATTTCGTTTCTACAAAGGGTATAGAAACGAAATATATATATCAGATAATGATATAAAATGACAAAGTCCAACAAACCACAAGGACAACGAAAACATAACCTAATAATATGACTACATTTCTGACATGCACCATTCACCATGGATAGCCACCACCAGCCACCATGAGAGCACAGAGCAGTGTATAGTCAAATCGGCACGGCCCATACATTAAAATTGGCACGGCGGCCCATACATTCCCGTGTGTGTGTGTGTGTGTGTGTGTGTGTGCATGTGTGTGTGTGTGTGAAATGTGTGTGTGTGAAATGTGTGTGTGCTCTGCCTGCCAGCTGCTAGCCCAAGGCACAGACACACAGCACATAAGAAGTAGCCTCAGTTCAGACAGTCTTTCTGAGCTTCAGAAAGAAAACATTCACTCACAAAACAAATCGTAGCTAATGTTACAGAAGACATTTCCTGTTTAGCTGACAGAGTTGGCTACAGGCTGCATTGTGGAGTCGCTGGACATAACAATGTCAAAGTATTCTTAATAATAATTAATAAGTAATTTAAACCTGCACGTCAACAAAGACTGGTACTCACCAGTCCCAGGAGAACGATCCGCCTGTTGTTGTGATTTGTAGCGAAGCGATCGATCACTGCATTGACGTCCAATTCTTTGGTCCTTCTGGAACTGATCGCCAGCAGACCCAGGTTGCTGGTTCGAGCGTCTCCGCTTCTATTCCTCAGATAGGTCTTTAACCGGCGTAAGCAAGAAAAGCTCCTCTCACACGCAGCTGATGTGACGGCCGGGTCTTGGCTTAAATCCACAGGACCACCAGGCTTTTTGCCGCCAATGACGGCAGCTATGGCAGTGTGACTGTGAGCTAACGGTACCTCTTCTCCCCCCCTCCACTCTCATTGTCGTCAGGCAAATTATCGTTATCCGAGTCTTCTGCCGAAGATGAACCCTCCGCGGGCCTCGCCACTGACGTTACCCCTTGTTCTTCCTCTTCTTCTTCATCGTCCTCCTTGTCCTCGTTATCTTCCATGTTTGGCATCACAATGTCCTCCCCCACGTTAGCATTTCCATTGCTGGAATTAGGAGTGTGTGGATCTCCACCAACATCATCCACTCTCCCTCGCTTTTTTCCGATAACAAACGTAAAGCGGTCCATAATTTGCTTTAAAAACAATATAACGCACAATTCCAAACGTATTGTATTTCACCTAAATGTCACCTAACTTAATCGATGCTTGTAAGTTGTAATAACTGCTGCTACTAACTACTAAGTAGAGTGCTAGACTAGAAACTGCTCGCGCTAGCTAGACGTTAACGTTAAAGTGTGACGCATGCATCATCATCACACTTGCAACGATATTACGAACCAACCAATCAAATCACACAACAAGTGCGGCAAAGGTCAACGAACGGTCATCATCACTTGTGTAAATAAAAAATATGATTTAATAATTTAGTTTAGTTACATCAGTCAGTCCGATGTCTTCATATATTATATTTTTTATTCCATAAATATTTTTCAGCAAAACATTACTGGGGGGGAGGGGGGGCTTAGAGGGGGCTGAGCCTTTTTCAGAGGGAGCTTAAGCCCCTGCTAGCCCCTCCCCCCCGCCGCCGCTGGCGATAGCCTTAGAGGGCGAAGCCTTAAACGATATAGAACTTTCATTTCTTTCTGAAGGTATGAGTTAATTTAACACTAGAACCGCCAGAGGTCGCTGTATACCTAATTGATTTTCAAGGTACAATGTTCTTTTATTTATCATGTAGAACAGTGAGTTTTGATCGCACAGGGATGAAACTTATACCTATAGATTCTGTGGACTCAGCTTTTCATATGATATAGTTTGTGCAGATAGCATGAAGTATAAAATATCGCTACCAGTGCTGTCTGTCTGTCTGTCTGTCTGTCTGTCTGTCTGTGTCTGTCTGTCTGTCTGTCTGTCTGTCTGTCTGTCTGTCTGTCTGTCTGTCTATCTATATATCTATCCATCTCTCAATCTATCTATCTATGAGGAACCGCAGTAGACATGGCAATTTCTTTGGCGATTTTTTCAATCTGACTTCATATTGACCATTTTTAACAACAGAGGCTGATACATAACTCAGGAAAAGTCACGGACTGGGAGACTTTAATATTTTATTGAAAAGAAGTTACATACAATCAAAAAACAGCTGCGGGTAAAATTGACCCGTTGGCGGTTCTAGTGTTAACCAAGCTTACTAAACTGCATAGATGATGAGTACAATTATCTCATGCCATTGTTGGAAGGGAACAAAAATTATTATTTAAGGCTTAATGCTTGAATGAACTGCATTTGTTTCTCTATATCCACTTCCTCACAGGTGGTCAGGGCAACCTAGTTTTCAGAGTTCATCTCCCTTTAAATTAATTAAGGCATGCCTTTTTTTCTAATCTAATTGAAATGAATACTCCAGGTTCATTTTTGTTGGAGTAGCAGCAGAGGTTATTTTATAGCAGTCTATAAACGACTGGAAGATGGAGGGAGATGAGTCCACGAGAGATCGCAGATACAGGGTGTGTGTGTGTGTGTGTGTGTGTGGGGGGGGGGGGGGGGTGAGTGTTTCTTCTACCCATTGCTCATATATTGAGTTCTTTTCAATAGTACCTGTGACATGTCTCCATGCTTTAATGTTCAAAAAGCTCTTTATTTTTCTCATACTGCCTGTGCTGCAGCACCTCTTTTCACCCTCTGTCTGAAACCAGAGCCCAGTCTGCTCTGATTGGTTAGCTGGCTGACTCTGTTGTGATTGGTCAACCACTTAAAGACATCTTGCCCCTTAGCCTATCATGTACAATGTGATAGAGCGCTTGCCAAAATAAGCTAGAATGTGACATGGTGATGTCACTACATTACAGAAGTAAACAAAGGAGTCCAGGGGAGGCATTTCAGCCACAAAATCAAACTAAAACACACTACAGGAAGGTAAAACCACAAAAAAGCATATAGTGCCCCTTTAAACACTTTTAACTGAATCTGTGGAAACCGTTGACACTGCAACGTTTGTAAGTCAGCTAGAACTCTCTCTTCCTTATCTATCATATCCACCAAAGCTCCTCTTTAATGTCTTCTGTTTTAGCTGTAATCTCTGGCTCTCTAAAAATGATCTACCCCATTTGATCTTTGCTTCCTTATCTAACATCTCAACGCTCAATTGGCATCAGTCTGTCAAACTGTAAATAGGCTTTTTAGTAACAGTGCTCCTTAAAGGCTATTAGAACATAAATACTTTATAAGCAATGCTATAACGTCACTGCTTTAACATTTGTCTATCAAACAGAACCCAACCCTTACTTCAGCTCTTTATGAACCGCAGATACTGTTTTAGTGTGTGAATGTGTTTGTAAAGGTGTGATGACGACAACATGTGAAAGGCTTAATGGACACTGTTAACCTTCCACAATGTTCTATGCCCTCAAGGCCTACCTGCACAGATAATATGCACACACACACACACACACACACACACACACACACACACACACACACACACACACACACACACACACACACACACTCACACTGAGGTCGTGGTTTGCTTCCAGACAACCTTCTACTGTCCACCCATGGGTTATTGTGTCCAAAACGGCTCCTGCTGTCCACACAGGTTGCCGTCTGCTCAGCCATTTGGAGCTCTGCTTGTGTCCGTACCAAATTCTCTAAAGTGTCTGGTGTAGGGCACTGTCACTATACACACCCAGAAATACACACATATTTAACTACAGGGACACACATGCTCAAACCACATGTGCTTGTTTGTACAAAGGCACACATACAGTTTGCTATCTTGTGCTAATTTGAGGTCTACATCATTCTGGGCACAGAAGCGTTTAAGAGTTTATCTGTGAAAAAGCCCGACATGAAGCAAATGTGTGTGTGCCTCCCCTGTGTGAACAGGCATCACAGAGCAATAATGAGCTTAGCTTTTTCCAATATAACAGTGGTCTCCAGGAACACACACTTTTACAGAAAATTGCATCTTCTGACTTTCCAATGTATAAGTCTACATTGTTTGTATTGCCATACGTTAAGTCAGTGGTTCCCAACCTTTTTCAGTCAGGCCCCCCTTGGGTAATTGGAAATATTTTCGAGCTCCCCCAACCCGGTTTCCACCGAGATTGGTAGAATTAATTGTATATAGTTGTACAAACATTACATTTTCTCTGCTAATAATAACAAGACAAAAAGATCCATCTAGAATTTTTTTTTTTATTATGGAATGAACAACAAAACAAAAGTGCTTGTATTGGCAGATGATCCTGTGCCACTGTGAAATAATGAGGCCTAATTGAAACAATTACAAATACTGCTTATCGATCCGGTACTTTAACATTATTTTTATAGGTTATTTTTGTTACTTTTTAAGGGAAAAACTAAACAAATTGGAAACAGAATTAACATTGATTTATTGTATGTATAGTTTGGATTATGGGCTGCTAGCACACATGACATACCTGCAGTGGTGGTAGTAACTAAGTAGATTTACTCAAGTACTGTACTTATTTTGAGGTACTTAAGTATTTCCACTTTTGCTTCTTTGTAATTCTGCTCCTCTACAGTCCAGAGGTAAGTGGTGTACTTTTACTCCACTACATGTATTTAATACCTTTAGTTACTTCCAGATCTGGAATAATGATGTGAAATATAATCAACTCTTAATTCAGACTTTAGTTACACCTGGAGTAAATTCACAAGCTACCCTGCAGTGTACTACTTTTACTTAAGTACTTGATCTCAGTACTTCTCCCACCTTACACGTAATAATTGGGGCAACAGACCTCCGAGTTAAGGAAGTTGAAAACGGTGCATTTCTCCGTATGAATACGATGCCTTTTGGCCAGCTGATGGACAGATTGCTCGTGTTTCTGCATTTATGCGAATATACTTATCGCAAACGAGCATTGACCACATCAAGCCTTGTAAATTGACACTTTTGAACACTCTGTTCTCCACCGGCAGATCTCTGTGTGCACAGTGCTGCAGCGCGTCTGTGAGCCAGTCCATGTGCGTTGTGTATCAATTTGCACAACACACATGGCCACAATAGAGGTATGTAGAGTTGTTTCCACATCTCTTTTTAGTTTCTGCCAAATACTCATGTCCTAGAAAGTGTCTTTGGTGTGTGTATGTGTGTTTTAGGAAGATTAATCAATGTGTGCCCTCTCAGCGGTACAGTATGTCTATAATATAATGTGTGTTCATTACAATGCTTTAAAGCTGTTAGTGTTCCTGAGAACTCAGCACAAGTACCTGCTTGTTCTCTGTAATTGCCTGTCGTTTAGTTTTCTCTGCTGTTTAGAATAAAGTACAGGGTCTGAGGGCACAGAAAATTGTCAATTCATTAGCAAGACACAGTTAAAAAAAAATACTTCACTTTACATTATCTACCT
The DNA here is from genome assembly GCA_031216635.1 of Dissostichus eleginoides. Lineage (NCBI taxonomy): Eukaryota > Metazoa > Chordata > Actinopteri > Perciformes > Nototheniidae > Dissostichus > Dissostichus eleginoides. The sequence continues at coordinate 34,036,389 of CM062265.1, read as the reverse complement.
TTGTGGAAAAGTGGTTTGACAAGACAATTACAACCATAACCTGTTTTTGTCCCGGCAAATTTTTGTAGGTGGACTTGAAGTTAGGAATCGAAAGGGATCCTTCAACAAAAAGCAATGGGATTTCCCGATTGGATTTTGGTATATTGCAAAAATTAATCTTTGTGGCCAACACACGTTCATGATAGTTAAAATGTTTGTAAAGCAGGATCATTTCCAAATGTTAACACTACTTTGTGATTTTTGAAAGGTTAAAGTAATGCTATTAACAAACTATACTGCAGTGTGCGTCACAAACGCTAAGTAAAAGGCAGACTCGTATCGGCATGAATATGTTTGCCACTTTATTTAGTCACTTGTGCTTGTCATTTAAGGGTTGTAGGAATCATAATTACATCACTCTATTCATTTCCTTGGGCTGAGACCTACGGTGACACAGGAAATCAGAGGTGAGACTTGAGGAAAAAGCAAATGTGCGTGCTCTGTTCGCCCCATGGATTCGGAAGATCGCCAAAAGATCGATGGATGATCCAGGTATTGTTGTTCTTGAGTGTCATGTCCTTTCAGCTTCATGCTTGCATTATTCCACTCAGAAAAAGTTATTTAAGTCAGTCTTCATTTTCTGTTAAAGCTGCTCAGCAATGGAACTCAATCCCATCTCCAATCAGAGACCAGACCACATTCACTTTATTTAAATCAAAACTCAAAATATGGTTCGTGAGGAATCAGCTCTGCCAACACTGACCCAATCTTCTGTTCCTTACAACCCACTGCCTGTGTTTTAACCAGGGGTGAAAGTGGTTTGAATTTCTTGCAGGTACTATAATGCTACCCCGACCTTCATTGGTTCATATTGTTCTCCTCCCGCCCCCAGCTTCATGCATCCCTGAACACAACTTCACATTTTTAATGCCTTTATGGGGTAGAAATTAGAAACACTTGACAATATGTATTGTCAATTATTTATTTTCAATTGTGCATACAACTTGTGTCAAAACTTAACAGACCATTAGCAAGGCATGTTGAGGGAGGTAAACTACACACTTTTCCACATTTTCCACAGAGGGCTAAAGTAGCTCTCCTCTTCTGTGTACCGGCGAGCCATGCAGCTTGTTGAGTGGGCTGCTCCTCTTCCTTTGCCCAGCCAGGTCTTCACATAAGGCAGTGGATCCCACTGTCTGCATGGTGGTCCCACAGAGCTGATGAAGAGGAGATTTGCTGCATTTTTTGTTGTAAGTTTGCTCCTATACTCAGTTATGATGTTGTTCATTGTGCTGAACCCCCGTTCACAGTCAGCATTGCTTGGAGACAGTGTGTCCACTGCCATGAGCAACTTCTTCATTTTGTTGGGAATGTTTCTTCCTCCACTGGCCTTGTATTCTGTGAATCCAAGATGGGCCTCTTGTTGGTTCACATGTAGGACATCACACAAAGCCCTCACCTCATTATCTCCAAATCGAGGATTGTCATGGTCCCAGTTGTCAGGGTTGAGGACTGCCATTTGATTGATAAGGCTGTTATAAGCCTCTTTTCGGTTGGCTGCAACACTGGCCTGTGCTCTGTTTGCTGTGGTTGTGAAGAGTCTTTCTTTCATATTGTCTGCCACTGCTCGGATGAACTGAGCAGAGTCAATGATGGGAGACCTGCCAACTCTTAACTCCTCTCCCTTGAATTCCATCACTTCCTCTGCCTGACTGGCATCAACTGCATGTTGTCCTGGGTAGCGATTGAAACTTTCTATGCGTTTGACATACGTCGTCATGATGTCATGGGCCTTTGGGAGTGTGGTCTTCCTGTTCTGAAGAATTTCTGACAAGTTCTTAAGTTCAGTCAGAACATCTGCCATCAGTGCAAGACTTTTCAGGAAGTTGATGAGCACAACTTAGAAAGCAGACCTTTGAATTTGGCCCTCTCTCTGCTGTCCCTTGTATCATCCTCTGATGCCTCACGGAAATGTTGTGCCAAGGCTGGATAAGACTGCCAAACTGCAGAGACTGCCCTCCATGAAGAAGCTACCCAGCGAACACTGAACACTTTTCCAATCCTCCTGAGGGCGATGTCCAGGTTGTGAGCACATTCACTCAGCTGCCGCATGTTTTTTGGTGACTGGCTATATAATGAATATAGGCTGCCCATGAATGCCTGGAAGTCCTTTGTTCCCCCTGTCACATCCAGTGCCTGGTCAACAGCAAGCTCCAGTCTGTGATTAAGGCAGTGCCATAGTATGATGCCTGGGAAGTCATCCTGGAGCAACTTCCCAACACCTGACTTCACTCCCAGCATGACACTGGCCCCATCACTGCAAAATCCAATGAGGATTTCTCTCAGCAACTCACAGTGAAGCCATTTTTAAGCAAGCAACCCATAATCTGTTCCTTGAATGAGCAGCAGACATACTATCAGCTCAACCAGGTCCAATGGAAAGGCAATGGGCTCCATGTCTCCATCAACACTAGCCTTCAGGAACACAATTAGTGTTGATTTGTGCCCAACACTGGTTGACTCATCAGCCAATACTGTATTTTGCTCTTGGTCTCATTATCTTTTTTAGAAGTTCCTTTTTCATCTATGATGACACATGCTCAATTATGTCAACACAGACAGTTTTGCTATGCAAAACAGCCCTAAATCAACAGAATTTGCATGCTGCAGGTCAATCAGACTCTCAAAGTCTGTGAAAGGCTTGTTGTTCTTGGCCACATAATAGGCTGTCATGAATACCTTGGCAGTAGACTCAAACACAGACTCCTGACTACTCGCGTTCATGTTCAGAAGAATATCTTTATTTGCTGTCTGAAGAATCTTGACTGCTTCATTATGTGCTGCAGAGTTCTTGTGCTCACGGATTTTTTTGCGCAGTGATGAAAGCTGGACATCCCTTGATTGACCAGCTGGGATTATCTTTCCATCAGCCCACTGAATAGCAATATTAACACCACGGGATGCCATGACACCCAGATCCTTCACATCATGGCATGGGGTACATCCTAGCCTTCCATTGTGAGCATACATCATTCATTTTTCTGTTTGAACTGTTCATATTGTTCTTCTTTCCATATAGAAGGGTATGCAGTAGGGCTAGCATCACCTGTGGTGGCTTCTGAGGGACCTGCTGCCACTTCTTCTGGCTGAGTCTCCTCTTCCTCCCTCTGGGCCTCAACTGTTATAAATTAGAATAAAAATGTATAACTAAATTCAGCAGACAGTCAAAAATGTACAAGTCTCTGTCTTTCTTTGAATTTTCAGAATAGTGGGTACATAAATTAAAATACTAATAAAATAAAATGTCTCAAAATGTATGCCACAATGTGCAGATTAAAATAGAAGATATCAAAGCAAAATATTTAATGTTAAAATATTGTGTTCTGAGTAAGACTCCTCAGGGTGCATCTGAGATTAGAGGGGGTGCACCAGTAGTAGGGTTACGTTGTCTTTGGCGATCGTTGACGGGGGGGGGGGGGATATTTATGTTATCCCCCACTGTCCACACGCCGCGCGCGCCGCGAAAAGTCCCGCCCTCCCTGGTCGTCGCAGCTGTGCGTGGATGTCGGAGAATGAGATTAAAACAACCCTCAGCCCGACATTAATCAAGACGGAACCAAACAATGCCCCCCGGCCCGGCTGTCACATTGATACATCATTGTGGCCCCTGAGCCAAAAAGTTTGGCCACCCCTGTTGTAGGACATTAACGATAAAACAGAATATTGTTGTTCTATTTTTAGACATCTCGCGATCGACTGGGAATCTCCCCGACTGGTTGGGCACCCCTTATAGAGATATACAGTTTGCTAGTTAGCTAACTTATTATATTCATCATGGCCAGGTTCATGTCCATTCTCTGGGCTAAATAAGCATCATCACCTGTGTCATCTGTGGGCGTTGTTTTTCTAATTTTAAGCACATTCTGAGTTTCTTCATCTCTCTCCTTTCTCTTAAACATCTGAAGAATCGTCGTTTGCATTTTTGCTTTAATTACCACGTAGCCTAATTTTCTAGCTGTCACTCCATTCTTTTCTCCTGCCGCTGTTCTGATCAAGTGGGAAAAAGCAAATATTGCTCTGATTGGGTCTGGGCAACAAACGAATTTGCATAATTTCCCAGCAAGCATTGGGCTCATATAACCTTACAGAATCAAACAGGATGTGAAATCAGCGTAAAAAAGAACATTTCAATAAGGACACATTATAATAACACATAAAAAAATTTAGACGATATCACAACCATATGTGTAACAGACATCAAGAGATATTGGTATATATACCCCTCATTAAAACAGGTATTGTAGCCAACATGAGACGGTTGGACAAGCGAAATGCGATTGCGACTAGATGCGCTTGTGACAGACGCTCAAATTCCACGGGTGGAGCTGTCAATTCTTCCCGGTCCTCCGGACCGCCTGGAAATCTCTTTCCGGTACTAAGGACCGGGTAGGACCGGCACACTTTCAACCATGGTTTTAACATGTTTTAACATGTTCTTTTGTTTTGTTTTATTTGTTTTGTTTTAATGTTCTGTATTTTAAATTGTTTTATTTAAGTATCCCAGTAATGTATGTTGCATGTTTTAAATGTATTGTATTTACTTGTTTAAAATGAAATGTGTTTTAGGTTGACTTTTAAAATCTGTCCAGGGACTACAGATGAAAAATAGCCTCTTGGCTAACTCTGGCACATTTACAGAAATGTTCATTAATGTGCACTGTCCCTGTTAAATAAATGAATAAATAAATGAATAAATGCGCCGCTGAGCAACTATCATTGGAATAAACCGGACCCCGCCTCAGACGCGTTATCAAGTTCTATTTATGGATCAATGTTTACCAGAAAGGGAAGGTATGAGATTTAGGTGGAGGACATTCGGGTAAGGGGGGTGATTTGAAGACAACAAAATTCACAGAAATTGTTAACATTTTGATTTGGCCAATATTAAAACAGTACCTTTCTCAAGGTACAAAGAAGTTGCCACCAAACGGAGATACCAATGTCACAAAGACATACACAAACATTACAACACATATGCACTTAAACCTGTTTTCCTGCATTTACAAAAACACGAAATGTCCACACCCTCACACATTCACCTGAGATTTAGACACAATTATATGCACACACACATCGGCCCACACTGTGAGTAGTGGGGTGCTTCATTAGTCCTGGTTAATAAAGTGTAAAGGATTTTCATTAGCGCTGACGAGCCAGCTGGCTGAGGACCGAGCTGACTGACAAGAGGTCAGGGATGAGGAGGAGGAGGAGGGATGATAGGGGGAGGGAGGAGAGGAGAAATAAGAGACACAAGAGTCAAGTGTATAGAGCACTTAAAGAAGGAAGCAAAACAAAAAGTGACAGAAAAGCATGGAAACACGATAGTGATGAGGATAAATTAAAGAACGAATGAGGGAGAGACATGATTTGCATGTGCAAGTAAATTAAATAAACTTCTGAAGAAGAGAGAAAGAGGAAAGAATGAGATGCAGGTAAATTCAAATATATAGAGATATGTCAGTTTTAAATCTGCTAGCTGCTGGGTTCAGCTCACATTTTCACCTTGCCCAAACTGCTCAATGTAGCAAAAAGCTGTTTAGCCACAGTGTGAGAAATTCGAAATGTGTTTCAGAGAGCAGTGGTGCCGTTGTTGTATTGAATATGAAAGGGCCATGTAGTATGGCAGAAACTGAGGGAAGGAGGATGGATGATTAATGGGGAAGGGGCGAGAAAAGTTCAAGGGTTCAAGGTTCAAAGTTCTTTTATTGTCAAACTAACATAGCTACAGAGTAATTATGTCGTTGAAAATCTTAGGTCACAGGCTTCTCCAACAATGCAACACAATAATACAGATAAGCAGACAATATTAAAACAATATTAAAATATACTATATTAAAAGTTGTGATCAGTTAAGTGTGTGAGGGGTAAGGACAGTAACAAGGGAAGGTAAGAAAGGATGTTTGAGGAATGGGTTGTAGAAAAGAAGAAACCTTTGTCTTGCCCAAGGACACATCGACATGCTGACTGCAGGGGCTGGCTGGGGATCGAACCACCAGTCTTGCGATTGTAAGACAACAATCTACCTCCTGAGCCTAATTTGATTAGTTGACTAGTTGCTCATGAGGTGAGTCAGTAGTAGTAGTTGGGCTGGAAGATCTTTTTGACATAGCACTGTAGCTTTAGAGATGATAATATATAATAGTGGCAAAGTCCATAGGGACTTGGCTTGGGAACCGGATGGTCACCAGCTCAATTCCCCAAAAGACTAAGTGCTACAGAGGTGTCCCTGAGCAAGGCATCGTTCCCTACACTGCTCTCCGGGCGGCGTACATAATTGCAGCCCATTGCTCCTAACACTAGGATTGGTCAAATGCAGAATGTACATTTCCCCTCTGGGACTATTAAGCGGATATAAAAAAACATAGATAACTATTGCAAAGGTTCAACACTAAATTTCAGATGCATGCTAGCCCTTTGCTACACAAGCTATGCATACCCTTTCTAAGGGACAACATGGGTAAAAAAATGACCCGTATTGACCTATAATGTTATTCATGCATGGCTGAGTGTTTCTTAGCTATATTTTTGGAAATCCATTTATTTAATTATTTAATATTCCAAGTATTCATTAAATATCTTGTTTTTGATCACCACGCATCATTATTTCCAATCAACCTTTCAAAATGTAGGAACTAAAACAGTTTTTGTATTAATACATCAGGTTTGCACACATGGGTCAAAAACGACCCATGTATGCAAGTGTGATAACAATGATTAAAAAAACATACCATAATAATAATTTTGGTAAAAATAGTTATTTTATCAGTGATTTGGACCAAACAATAGATTAGGCTGGGTGGTGTGTGTGTTTGGTCTTTTTAGCCCACATCTTTCCATTGCCCCTGTAATGTGCTTTTGGAGGTGGGGCAGCCCTCCATGCGCCTCTTCATTGACTATATAGACGTATTGGACCACCTACACATTACACCTACAGGAGCTTTTAGGACATCCCATTCCAAATTCTTAGGCATTAATATGAAGTTGGTCCCCCCTTTGCAGCTATAACAGCTTCCACTCTTCTGGGAAGGCTTTCTACAAGATTTTGGAGTCTGTGGGAATTTTTGCCCATTCATCCAGAAGAGCATTTGTGGGTCAGACACTGATGTTGGACGAGAGGGTGGCTCTCCGTTCTCGTTCATCCCAAAGGTGTTCAATGGAGTGGGGGTCAGGGATCTGTGCGGGCCAGTCAAGTTCTTCCACACCAAACTCACCCAACCATGCCTTTATGGACCTTTCTTTCTGGGGCACAGTCATGCTTGAACAGAAAAGGGCCTTCCCCAAACTGTTTCCACAAAGTTGGAAGCATAGAATTGTCCAAAATGCCATGAAGCTCCCGGTGTACAGTTTTGGTGCTGATATTAATGCCAGAGTTGGAACTCTGCAGTTATTGAGTCAGCAGAGCTTTGGCCACTTTTACGCAATATGTTCCTCAGCATTGCGCGCCCCCCCCCGGCTCTGTAACTTTACGTGGTCTGCCACTTCGTGGCTGAGTTGCTGTTGTTCCTAAACGTTTCCACTTTGCAATAATACCACTTACAGTTTATCGTGGAATATCTAGGAGAGAAGACATTTCACGAACTGACTTGCTGCAACTGTGGCATCCTATTACAAAACCACGTTGGAATTCAGTGAGTTCTTTAGAACGACCCTTTCTTTCACAAATGTTTGTAAACGCAGACTGCATGGCTAGGTGCTTGATTGTATACACTGTGGCAATGGGACTGAACGACACACCTGAATTCAATGATTAATACTTTTTTCATATAGTGTATGTGGCATGACAAGCTCTTTGCCCAGCTCCTTGATGAAACACATTGGTCACACCACCCATGTAATCAGGGTGTTGTGCAGCAAAGATGGAGTAGGCATTGAGGGTGGCAACATCGAGCACATTGTGCCAGAGCACCATGGGCCTCCTCCATGTTCTCCGCTTGCATGTGAACTCCGGCACCAACCGTTCAGGGAACCATCTGATCCATTGTGTCCACTCCTGATTTTGTTATGTTATATTACTGAATCACTTCTGGTTTCTTCTTTACACTGTTGTCATCCAACAGCTTTCCCCCTTTGTCAGGTTCTTCTCAAGGAGCTTTTCAGCCAGAGGGATACCGGTGAAGAAGTTTTCCATTGTGATGTTGCGATATATAATAATATCGTACACTAGCGCAGGGCTCGACATTATAAATGGTCCGCTGGCCCGGAAGCACTATTTAGACACCATACATAACGTACTTTCCACTTGCCCGCTCGGGCCACTAAAAATATTGCTTTAAAAAAAAAAAATGCTCCTGTGGTATTGGTATTTTGACAAGCAATTTTGTTAAATTGTTTCGTTTATTAACGCTACAACATAGCATTTCGTGAGGCGGTTGTCGTTGTTGGGTGAAAATCAAACAGCTGTTTGCTGCGGAGCGCAGCGCGAGCAGGGTCCCGTGAGCGGGAGCGCGCTCGTTCACTACAGACTTTCTCGCCACCTAACCATTCGCCAAAATGTTTTTAATACCAGCGGTAACCGGCCACGCGCCGGGCAAATAACAATCTTCAAATAAAAGAATGTCACCGGAGGAGTTAAAGGAGAGTGACAGGGAGTATGAGAAGAAGAGGGAGAGAAAGTTTCAGCCACACTGGCTTGATCGATGGAGTTGGCTTCAATATGATGCCAATATAAACCAGGTATTTTGTCGGCTCTGTACATCAATGCCAACCTATGCTGACAAGTAAGTGAAGAGTATAAAATATAAAGGTATTCGCTATAGGGAAATGTCCCAGCAGTTTAGGATAATGAAGGTTCTAATCTAGGCTATTACATAGCCATTACATTTCTAACTCCTAATGACAGGAAGGCAGAAAGCGCATTATACAAATAATAATACTCATAATAATGATAATAGCAGACATTTTTTAACAATGACCACAATATAATTATTTTAATAAACCAAATATGAACAATTGAGGAAAATGAGGAAGAATTGATGATTCAAATGTTGTAGTAATGTAGTTTGTGCATAAATTACTATTGCAACAAATGTGTTAATTTTCTTCATTATTAGTCAATTTTTTTGGACGAATGCTCTTGGGCCAGTGGTCCGGGCCAGTGGAATTTTACCCTTAATGTCTACCCCTGTAGCAGCATTTGGCCAGTTCCTCCTGTGTAATTTGACATATAGACAGACATGAAGTCTCTTCCTCACTAGTAATGGATGACAAGGTCAGGTAATGTTCAAATATTATGTAAAGTTATCTTTCACAAGTTATCAAATATCTTCTTAGGTAGAAGAAGTGTAAAATAAGACTTACATGAATCAGAAGTGCAAAAGCAGCCTGTCAAGTTTGGCATGTGAAAAGTGGTCCACGGTAAACATGTTCCTAACGGCAATCGTTTACAAATAAAAGCTTCCTATCAAATTCCTTAGTGAATACATTCTTGGTCCAAATCACTATAAAATAATTATTTATAACTAAATAATTATTATAGTATGTATTTTCTTCATTTTTATCACACTTACATATATGGGTCATATTTGACCCATGTATGTAAACCTGACTATTTTAGTTCATAAATTAAGAAAGGTAGAATGAAAATAATGATGTGTGGTGATCAAAAACAAGATATTTAATGAATACTTGGAATATTAAATGATTAAATAGATTCATTTTCAAAAATATAGCTAAGAAACACACACCCATGCATCAAATAACATTGTAGGTCAGGGGTCTGCAATCTTTTTGACCAAAAGAGCCATTTTGTCCCCTTTACCACCATGTTTTTTGTCTGGAGCCGCAAAACATATTTGATAGCTTATAAAGTTGTACATCATAGACAAAAACTACAGTTTGTTTGCATTTATTATTTATTACATTATAGAAAACTTTTTACCTCAATTTACCATTTACCTTAATAATAAACAAAGAACTCTTAGAAGGAGAATAAAAAAAATAAACAGGCCTACTTCAAAATAAATCAACACAGCACTCGGGGAGTCCTCTGCACATTTGAAGAAAATGAATATAATTAAAATGGGCCCACTTTGAAATAAATAAAACATATAGCTGCACCCTAAAAAGAGTTTACTGATTGAATTATGACTGAAGTTCGTCAGCTGTCTTCCTGTTCCGTGTTTTTCCTCCAATACGTAAAGCTGCAGCACCTTTGACAACTTCTCTCCACATATCAAATATACCGGTAAGCCAGCATTGTTTGTTGTGAAAGCATATAACTCTGTCCACGCAGAATTAACCCTCTGTGTTCCTCCGATACTTTTCTTTTCTTTGATTTATCCATAGTTCGCTCATCGAGCGTCAGGTCACCTGCAAGAAAAGGCACTGGCGCAGGACCGTAGCAGGATATGACGCATATTTTAGTTGACCTAATTAAAACCGTTTTTTTTATTTATTTATGTGTCACAGTATCACCTCAAAATACGAAACATTTTCAACCGTGCAACAAAATAGAAATAGTCCTACAAATATCTTTATTTTAGTTCCTTCTTATTTTGTCTAAGCTCAAGGGAGCCAGAGCAGAGGGCTTAAAGAGCCGCATGCGGCTCTGGAGCCGCGGGTTGCCGACCCCTGTTGTAGGTCAATACGGGTAATTTTTTACCCATGTTGTCCCTTAGAAGGGTAGTGATACAAAAATGATTTTTTATTACAAAAGTAAGAAAGGGAAAATGAAAGTAAGAATTTGTGATGATCAAAAACAAGTTAATTGAGGAATACCTGGAATTCTGAATTATTAAAGTAATTTGTTGCAAAGATATTTACAATTAAATCTCACTCGGGTCACTTTTGACCCATGTTGTGTATCAAAGGCCTAGCAGAGGAAATTGTGAAATATTTGTGTGACCTGGAGCTTTTGATGAAACATGGGACCCTAACCCTAACATGTCTATGAAGTGCTTTGCTCAAAATACCAAACAGATCATGCATTGTAGGCATGCCTCATACCACTCTATTTCAGCCCTGTTACAAAAGTGCGGATTTTGGGTCCTTAGCTTTAAATGTTACCGAGCTGCTGCTGGCCACGCCACTTTGGAGCGGCATGCAGTGAGCTCTCCTCTCTGAAGAGAAGAGTGTCTATCAGCAGAAAGCTGCCGTGATTAAACGCCATATTATGTTCCAAACCGCATCAAGAATTATTTCTGAAACAGTGTGGAGCTCAAATGCTTTCACTCTCACGGGTTTACCACAAGGTGAGTTCCTTTTTATATCCTGCTTTTTTACCCACTACCACTCAAACCTTAATTCTCACTTCCGTGGGTCTCCGTCTCCGACCCTCAGCCAAGCTGACCACGGTCAGCTTGGCTGGCCGAAGAGCTCGTCTCTGCTGTCATGGAGTTCTCATCAGAACCTAACAACTGAAGATTTTCATTCAGAGCTGGTGTGTAACCTAAGGGTAACCTGGCTGAGAACTTCAAGTTAGGATCTGTTACGGACAGAATTAAACAAAATAAGTTATTACCTATTCCTAAAATCTAACTTCATTAATTTATGAGTCTACCACTGAAACCTTCAATTTGATCTCAGTGAGACTCCGGCCGTGATCAATTAGACTGCCACAAAAGACCTGTCTCGGCTGTCATGGATTCTCATCAGCACATCCCGGAACAACTAAAAAATCTCATTACGAAACGGTGTGTAGGTTACAAATAGAACCTGACTGAGAACTTCAGATTGGGATTTATTACCCACGGAACATAACATAAGAACCTATCAACCCCCTTTTTTTTTTTTTAAAACAATTTTTATTGGACCAATAAAACTTAACTGCTTTTTAGCTCTCATCCAATTTTAAATCCTAAATACTACATTTAGAGTATTATCATTTCTCTCATCCATCTTATCTTTAATACCTCTGTTTATTCAAACCTTTCCCCTCTTGGACCTTTCGGGGTTCCTATCAGAGGATAACAATTTAACAGAAAGGCCTATTTCGGCCGTAGAGTAGCTAGACCGTATCCACAGCGTGCCTCCTTACCTCTCACCAATTATAACTAATGTATTCCCTCTGACTCTCCCCCCCTCTTTTTTTCATTATACATTACTACAATTACTCACTTTCCCTTTCGATCTTTCTTTTACAGATCCTCTCTATTAAAATATTCCAATATGGCCCAAGAGGACTTAACGAAATCCCAACTACTCACCAGGATCATCTTCGGACTTCTGCGAACTTACCACTGCTGGCTAAACGATAAACAGACCTTCCAAGATTTCGCAGCTCTCCCCACATCCCTATTTCAAACCAAAAACCGGATCGCAAATGCTATTAAACCCCACATCCTAACAATCAATACCTTAAACCCTCTACGAGGAAATAAAACGAAGGTGCGATATGTTTTCAAAGAAAACATCACAGCTCTGTTGAACATACTCAAAACACTAACCTGTGATAACAAACAACAATCCTGGATTTTGGCTTCTAAATGGGCTAGATCCAAATTCCCGAAAATTCAGGACCAGACTTTCCTACAAAGAGCTGAGGATCTCAAACTAATACACGTAAAAGTCTCATTCCACAAACATACTATTCCTCGACAAATTCCACTAACCACCACTCCGGTCCCCCAACCCCAAAACGTCCCAATCAACCACGAGAACACCCAACACCCAACCTACAAACAAACCCCTTCTGGGGACACCTTAACCTCGCTAACAGATAATATCTCACACAATACAAACCAAACCTTTACAAACAAACCACAGTCTGGAGATGATCCTATGAGGATCCCAGCTTCACAACCAACAGTTATTAGACCACCATTGAACATGGGTATGATCCTTCAAAACCTTATTCCATCGTCCACCGTACCTCAGACTCCAACCCTTGTCAATATAGAAGACGGGACTCCAATAGAACTTGTTTTCATTACAACCGAAGATCCGGAACCAGGACCAGGGCGCTCTAGACCTTTGACAGCAGAGGATTTCAACCTTCAACCCACCCCTCCACAAAACGTATCCACACGCCATGAACACCACGGAAACAAAAGGAATAATTGGTCCCTGGCTCCGAGTCGAGAGATCCTTATCATAGGAAGTTCTAATATTTCCCGCCTTCCACCAATTTTTGACAGTAGAGTCCAAGTTGACAGCTACCCAGGAGCAAACCTACTCCAGGCCGTTCACTTACTTAAATATAAAACCCCAACATCTCCTGACACAAAAAAAGTCCTACTTGGTTTCGGACTCAACGACAGAAACAATGGGAACACGACCCTACTAGACCAAAACTTAAGAAAGCTGTTGTCTTCGGCCAAAGACACATTCCCAAATGCTACTATATATGTCCCGGGCATTAACTTTTCAACAAAACTGTCACCCAAAATCATTGGAAACATCAAAAACATTAACAAACTCATCCAACAGACCTCAGGCCACATACCAAGACTCGGTTCAGAGAACTTCATAACGGGATGGGACAACATCCACTGGACGCCTGACACCGCCATTAAAATGTGGGACCATTGGAAATCTTTCTTAGGGCTCAAAACACCTCTGAATCTGACTCCAAAAAAGGATAAATCGGTCATCAATCTTTCCTCTAACTTCGAACTAGGACCAAATTAATCTAAACTTCTACAGAGATGTTTATTCTTCGTCCCAACCCCATCCACGTTCGAGAATTATAGACAAACACTCCGCAACGATGTTTCCCTGTACCACCGTCGTTTAAAACTTCAGGATTACTTTAAAGACAAACCCCAACAAAATCCTCCCCCATTCCAGGAAGCCTCAAAATGGGAACCAAATTTAGAGTATCTACCCATTAAACTCAAACAACTAATACAAAAAGACCACCATTCCTATAAAAACCACAAACCTACCCTGGAAACTTCTAATCTATCCCCGGAAGAACAACAAACCCTTAAGGAACTTCAACAAAATACTTCCATTGTCATAAAACCTGCAGATAAGGGTAGTGTGGTGTCTCGTCAATTGTGTTAGTTGTGTTTGTTTCATGTTTAGTCAGGTATTTATGTCATTTCAAGTCTAGTCAGGTTTCTATGCAGAGTCAGGTTTTCATGTTACTTCATGTCTTGTCTGTCTATTTATGTCTGTCATCTCTAGTCAAGTCCCCATGTTTCATGTCATGTCTCGTTTTCCCATTTCCTGTTTTCTGTTGTACTTACCTCTTGTTTCTCTTTTCAGGCCCTGTTACTTCCTCCCTTTGTGTGTTTTCCCGCCATCGTCAGCGTCTGCCCCGCCCCTGATTGTTTCCACCTGTTCCCACTTCCCTCATGTTTAAATAGTCCTGTCTCCCTTTGTCTTGTGCCAGTTCGTCTTGTTTCAGTGTGCCTCACATGTCCAGAGACTCAGCGTGTTTCCAGAGAGAGTTACCAGAGAGGAGAGTTTTTGTTTTGAAATCAAGAGTTTTGTTTTGTCCTCGCAACAGTGATCATTTGTTTAAACTTTGTTTTATTTCCTCATTAAAAAAAGAGTCGTTGCATTTGAGTCCAGTATTTTTGTACCACGTTATAACATGCAGTAGTTATCATGGACAGACACCAATACATCCAAGAGGCCAACAGGCAATTGGATAACATGGACCACTACCAACCTCTAGATACCCGAATCTACATAACCACAGCAACCCAAATACATAGCATACTAGAAAACATGACTCAAAAAAACAAGAAACCTACTTAAAAGGCAAATCTGAACCAAAACAAAGACAATTCTATCTCCTGCCTAAAATCCACAAGACCCCTGAATCATGGCCAACCCCGTTGAAAATGCCTCCCGGAAGACCGATTGTTTCGGATTGCGACAGCGAAAGTTACAGAGTAGCGGAGTTTCTAGACTACCACCTCAACCCCCTCTCTACCAGACACAGTAACTATCTAAAGGATACTTACGACTTCCTGGAAAAGATAAAAACAATCCAACTAAAAGAACCTTGTATATTATTTACTATGGATGTTGAGAGTCTTTACACCAACATCGACACTGAAAAAGGACTAGAGGCAATAAAAAACATCCTCATCCAATATCCTGACCCATCCCGTCCAGACCAGGATATTCTGAAACTTCTACACTTGAGCCTAATCAAAAACGACTTTGCGTTTAACGATAAAACTTACCTACAAATCAAAGGAACAGCAATGGGCAAAACATTCGCTCCAGCCTATGCAAAGATATACATGGCTAACTGGGAACAGACGGTTCTGCCCACATGCCCTCAGTCCCCGGAATGTTACTTCCGATTCCTCAACGACATCTGGGGAATCTGGACCCACACAATGGAAAAATTCTAAATATTCACCGACATACTTAATAGTCATCACCCTTCGATCAAAATCACGTCCGAAACCAATTCCAAGGAAATCAACTTCCTGGACGTCGTCACCTTCAAAGACCTGGACTTTGAAACCACGGGGCAACTCAGTTCCAAAGTCTATTTCAAACCCACGGACTCTCACAATCTCCTACACCGAGACAGTTTTCACCCAAAGCACACATTTAGTGGCATCGTAAAATCCCAGCTCATTAGATTCCAACGAATCTGCTCAAACACGGAGGATAGGCAATCGGCAACAAAAACCCTTTTCGGGTTCTTGAAAAAAAGAAAATACCCCCGATCCATGCTCCGAAAAATAAAAAAGGAAGCGTTCGGAGCGACAACACCACGCCCACGGGTTCAAACAGAGGTAGCAAACACAAAAATCGTCCCTTTCATCACAACCTACTCCTCTCATTCCACAGTGATGGGTAGACAGATGAAACAAAATTTTCAGGAACTCATGGGGGGCCATTTCGTGAACCAACCAACCAAAGTCATTTCAGCGTTCAGAAGGAACCCCAACTTAAAAGACCTGTTGGCCAAACTTGCCCCCTTGGGCACAAAGGTCAAAATACCTCAGGGTCTTAAAACTGTGACAAACCCCAGATCTAAAATAACGTATGCATTACAAGATGGCATCACGTTGAATCACACAAATTGTGTGTACCTAATCAAATGCAAAAGATGCGGTACCCTCTATGTCGGCGAAACCAGAAACGCGCTAAAAATCCGACTATCACACCACAAATACAATATCCGACAAAACCTAAAAAATTCAACCCACCTGGTTAAGCATTTTATTCTTCATGGAATTCAAAACCTATCTCGGGGACTCGGGGAGTCGAACATAATCCTCTCTGGACAACCGCGGATAGACAAAAGGAAGAAAGAAACTGGATAAAAAAACTTGGGACTTTATACCCAGGGGGCTTAAACAAAACATACAGATAATATAAAGAATGTCCTAATACTGAACAGTTAAAGATCCGGAAAATCAGTACTAATACCAAAGTGAAACAACAAAAAAACTTTTTTTGAAAATCAATATTTAAAAATAGTCCTGTGATCTACCTCACCTCTTTCCTTTCTATTCTAAACCTTTGCCCTCTCGGATCCCTCTAGATCCTTGACATGGGGCATAGGTTACCAGAGGGAGGGTATCCTCCGTGTATGCAACATACCTCCATACAGACCCGGCGCCAGAACAAATCTAAAGGGAGGGCATATGATTTTCATGGGAGGGCACACAACACCGTCATGTGGCACAATATATATCAAACAGCAAGGCCAACAGCATTGCGTAAAGACGCACACTTATCGAAAATACATACACAAATAAAGGGTAACATAGAAACCACTTTTGAAACATTGTGTGCGTGGCAGCACAAACATTGGTAAATCACGAGCAAGGCACACTGGTTAAGGATGGCAGCTTCCTCATACGTTGCACTCGGAGAGAAATAGTAGAGACGGAGACGATGAACTGTTTAGCCCTTGGGCATGGTTTATTTTCCTATGCACTGCAGGTGCATCCTTTCGCTCAGCCGAGCTAACTTAGAACAACAACACACATAGATCTGGACATGTGCATCAGGTGAACACACCCTCATTTACATATGACGAAAGCCTGCGTCCTTACGTAGCACATAACACTTCAGTGCCTCACAGTGGTACAATAATAACATGACATCCCTTTGTGAGCTTGAGTACAGAATAGACATAATATATATAGCCTATATATATAACAACAACTGAGGACATATGTACACATTTCCCTTAACACACACATTTGAAATAAAAACATAACAGCAACAGCTTTGCTTGGGCCACCGTTGACCGGAGCAGCAAACATAATAATACAGAGAGGGAGCGATGCGACGCCACATTATGCAGTGCGTAATGTGGCGCAGTAAGCACTGACATATTGACATGCAAACATTCTACTTACTGCTTTATGCTAATAAAGCTGGAGTTTGCCTGAAGAATGGAATCATTCATTTTCATTTCAATCTTTATTTCGAACAGATTAAAAAAAAAAAATTTAAAAAAAATAACAAATGTGAAAAAACAGAATACCGTATTATATTTATCCACATTCATGATAATATTTATATATTCAACAAAAAAAAGTCTTCATATTAATAATAATAATGAATCATATGTGTCCGAAAGGGAGCAGGAGGAAGCAAATGCTTATTAATTCCCACCCCTTACTTGATCAATGATTGTCCTTTAAATCATTATGCAAGTTATTCCTACTTACATTTACATTTATACATACATATACAATCACCTCTCTTCATTCTCATAGTTTTCCCAAAAAGTGTTTCTGTACATCCTTTTAAACTGAATTATGCTTGTGCTTTGTTTTAACTCCTGCTCCAAACCATTCCATAAAATCACCCCACAGATGTTATACACATACTTCTCAGAGTTGTTCTGACCTTGAGTTGTTTAAAATGTAGATTTCCTCTCAAATTATACCCACCCTCTCTGTCTATGAACATTGTTTTTAATTTCCTAGGAAGTAGATTATGTCTTGCTCTGTACATGATTTGTGCCGTTTTAAATTTAACCAGATCAGTCAACTTCAATATGTGTGACGTCAAAAATAATACATTAGTGTGTTCAAGATATCCAACATTATTGATAACTCTTATAGCCCTTTTTTGTAATGTGCAAAACGGCTGTAGGTTGGTTTTGTACGTGTTTCCCCAAATCTCCACACAGTAAATCAGATATGGCAATATTAGTGTGTTATATAGAGTATACAATGAGTTGTAGTCTAGAATGTGTCTGGCTTTTCCCAATATTGCGATAGTCTTAGCCAGTTTTGCTTTTACATGAGTGATATGAGGTTTCCAGCTGATTTTGTGGTCTAAAACCACACCAAGGAACTTAATTTCATATACTCTTTCTATGTTTATGTTGTCTAGTATTAATTGCACCTGTGGATTTGTTTTATGTTTTCCAAATAACATAATCTTTGTTTTGCTTATATTTAATGATAATTTGTTTGTGTCAAACCAATGTTTTACTTTAATCATTTCTGCTGTTATCACTTCCATTAGCTCTTTCAAATTGTCACCGGAACAAAAAATATTAGTGTCATCTGCAAATAAAATAAATTTCAATATATTTGATACTCTGCAAATGTCGTTAATGTATATTATGAACAGCTTTGGACCCAACACAGACCCCTGAGGTACTCCACAAGTTATGTTCATGTATTCTGATTTATGTTCACCAATTTCTACAAATTGTTGTCTGTTGCTTAAATAATCTCTCGCCCAGTCTAATCCCACCCCTCTGATGCCATACCGTTCCAGTTTTGTCAGTAAAATATTGTGATCTATGGTGTCAAATGCTTTTTGTAAGTCTATAAATATTCCCACTGCTTGTTTTTTATTGTCCATGCAGTTTGCTATTTCCTCACTTAATTCCATTAGTGCCATAGATGTTGATCTATCTTTCCTGAATCCATATTGACTGTCGTCCAAAAGCTGATGTGTTTCCATGAAATTGTCAAGTCTTTTTGTAAACAGCTTTTCAAGGATCTTGCAAGAGAGCAATGAAACAGGTCTGTAATTTGTGTAATGGTGTTTGGATGATTGAAGCAGTGCATGTATGGGATTTCCCTCTTCAATGTATCCTGAAGGAGTTTCTGTACTCCACCATGTTTTCCCGACATCAGGGAGGCCCCGTCATACACTTGGCTCAGTATTTTGTCTGTGCTCAGTCCAGCCTTGGTCAGTTCGGAAATAACCGTTTGGGTTAGAGTGTTGGCATCCCCTCTGTCAGCAGTGGCTATGGTCAAAAGCCGCTCTTTTATCTCACAGTTTGCATTGATAAACCGAAGAACAATGGAAATATTCTCCTGCCCGGTGGGATCCCTGGTTCCGTCGACTTTAATAGAATACACCGCATCCCCTATCTCTTCGACAATATGCTCAGTCACTAAGGTGCTCATTAGTTCTATTATGGCATTTTGCATGTCGTGAGAGGTGTATGTTGCTGTGTGGGGAATGCTTTCCATTATTTTGGCCAACTCTGCATTTTTGTGCAGCGCATACTCAAACAGCGATAGGAAGAGCCCACTGCCTGACTCCGACATGCTGTGGAGTGAATCGTGGTCACCTCTGAGAGGGAGTTGGTTGACAGCTAAAAAAGCTATAATATCAACGACAGCTGACACGTAATAACGGTTCCGTGCCAGCTGATCTGTGTGCACCAAAGTACTAATTTCCTTATTTGTTTCCTCGCGTATCTGTCTCTCTCTCCACAAACTCTCACATGAAATGTGTTCTTTTGATGCGGCATGTCTTAGCAGTCCTTTATCAGTCTGTAATACGTGTTTCCAGTCGCAAAAACCTTTGACAGTAAAAGCTGTATCAGATGAAGACGTATTTATTTTAAACTGTCTACAGGGGAAACAAAAGGCTGCGTCTTGTTGGATTGAAGCACCCTTCAGTTGTTGAAGGTTCGAGCCCGCTCCGCGCTGTTCGTTTGATGAGTGGTCTGCTATAAAAAGGAAGGACTCAGACAGAGATATGAGATTAAACAATAAACTGATTTAATGGTAGAAACAACAGTACAATATAACGAAGTACTTATATAACGAAGTACTTCGGGCCTCAGCTCTTCCACCGTGCGATGTACGTATCAGACAGTCAGACCGAACAGAGGCCGCGAGTGTACAGAATTCACAATATTTATTCCCGCAAACGGAGAGGAGTTGTGTGGGAGGAGTTGTGTCGGTTGCTCCTCCCTAGGTGTTCATCCACTGGTGGACTCACTCCTGGGCGAGCCCTAGGCAGCGAATCAGAGTGAGTCAGCCATTGACGAGGTCTAAACAGCGAATCAGAGTGAGTCAGCCATAGGTGTGGGAAGTTTGGATCTCCTGCGCCGCCGATCAGTCCCAGGTCATCTTTTATGGCAGCCATAAAATAAACAATTCTGGGTTGAACGGGGGTGAGGTACCAATCCTTATCTTCGTTTATCCTCAGCACCTGGCCGTACCACTCCGCATCCCAATCTTTCTCTCAGTACAATCTCTGCATAGACTCAATGGTGTCAGTTTTATTACCTTTCTCCTGCAACCCCCCCATGCTCCTATCCGGCCCATTAAAAACCCGGGGGGGCGACTGGATCCTCTACATTCCTAAGTCAACGCACACACAATTGACCACATCAAACAAAACAAAATAAGAACACTTGGTCTAGTTTCATAAGTATACATTTTACACAGACAAAGTTATAATTATTAAAACAGGTTATAATTATTGAAACAGGTTATATAGGATATACAGGTTACTTTAGTCTGCTTTTAACGAATATTCAAGCCATGGTCTGTTGTTGTACCATGCAGTGGCAAAAGTGCGCTTCTTTCCTGAAACAATCTCTGTAATAATTTGTGAATAAAGAATGCTGGTCTAAATCTTCTGTCTGAAAGATTGCAGCAATCCAGGGGGTGAAGATATCCAAACTTTAATTGTGCACAGGAGTTATGGTGGTACAGTATGTTCGTTTGTTATGATGTGGTTATAGTTTCATAGACGCACAACGCGGAACACACAACGACCCGTTCACTCGCTGGAAGTCTCTTTATGACCGGTCGTGCGCTGCGCGTGACTAATGACGTTACAGTGTGAGGGGTGCGTCCGGTAACTGTCTCTAGACTGCCTGGGGGGCGTCCCAAAGCAGGGAAGTTTGCACAATCTCCCTGGATAACGATCCAGTTTCACCTGGTTGGGTTTATTAACCCCAAGATCATCTGGGGCTGTTGGTCTTTGAGCGGTTGCTGGCCCAATAGTACCTGTTGATGTGCTGCAAGGTAGCGTCTGTAGTGGAGGCACCGGCATGGAGGAGGAGGAGGATGATGCTGGCGGGTGTGGTACAGGGTGTGGCAAAGCAGGTGGTGATGGTAGGGGCACAAGGAGCTGTGCCTCGGAGGACAGCGTTGGTGGCGGCCGCATTGATGAGTCAAGGATTGGGCTCGCGAACTCAGCCCCGGGGTTTGCCGAGGTCAAGCTTGTCACATTAAGGTGTGCTGCTGCAACGGCAGATGCAGGGTTGCCAGCAGCACCATCGTCTGCAGTTCTTTCATCGCTATTTCGTTAAGTCCTTCGACCTTTTAAGCCAATTTCTGATGTCCATTTTGTAATTCAAACAGAAATGGGAGTCTACAGAATGCACAATAAACAATAAACAAATCCAGAATAGGCGGCAGAGTGTGACGCTGTGATTGGTCTAAATGTGGACGAATCACAACAGACACATGAATTTATTTGACGTAGCCTATGATTTTTTATTTTTAGTTACTATCTGACATCACATACATCGTAGCATTAAAGTTCACAGTTTATTTATAATCAAAAAAATTAAAAAATATATTTTTTAAAATTGTATAAATAATAAAAAACGTGTTCATTGGGGGAGGGCAGGAATGTCAAATGGGAGGGCCTGGCCCTCCCACGGCGCCGGGCCTGCCTCCATACCTCTCACCAACTCCAACTCTACTACTCATCCCTTTTATCTATCTCTTTCCAAACCTTTCCCCTCTCGGACCTCTCAGGGTTCCGTTCAGAGGGTAACAGGTTAACAGAGAGGCCTATTCCGGCCGGGGAGTGTGGGACGTAGCCACTGACCCACTCCTTACCTCTCACCCATTCCAACCAAAGATCCCAACAGGGACCTTTATTACCTTCTCTCCTTCCTCATAATTTGATCCGAAATTAGCAATAGATCCATTACCTGACCTACTTTACCTCTTTCCATTAATTCCCATCAATACATTTATCCTAACTCTTCCCTTATCACCATTTATAATTAAAATTGCTTACGTTTTTTTCTCTCTCTATACTCCTCTTATAGACTCCATAAAGAAAACCCAAAATGGCTCCAATGGCTCCAAAACAACTTACAGAATTTCAAATACTGACCAGGACCATGTTTGGATTGCTGCGAACCTACTACCATCAACAGACCGTTAGACGGACGATCCAGGGTTCAATGAACACCCTTCCATATCTGACTCAGGCGAAGAACCGGATCGCAAACTTAATAAACCCCTGCATTCCAACAATAGACACCTCCCACCTCTTACAGGGTAATGCTAGTAACTGGCTCCAGACCGGCTTACAAATATCAGACGAACACCACACCCAAACAATCGTAACTCTACTCGCTAAACTCAAACAAATAACAGAAAAAGAGGAACAACAGGCCTGGGAGACAGCCTGCAGATGGGCAAGGTCTAAGTACCCTACAATACAGGACTGGACCTTTACTCAAACAGCCGAAGATCTTTGCCTAATGGGTATTAGGATCTCCCTTCGCAGGCCTTATTATTCTAGACCTACCGCTCCGTCCCCCCATCCAAAGAACTCCACGACCCAGCAGCCAACCAACGAACAACCCCCTATTGGGGACACCATACCCTCACTGACGTCCAGTATCTTGCCCAACACGGGCCTGTCCTCCACAACAGAACTACGGCACCCACGACCAACAACTGTGGATATAGTCCCCCAAGGCCTGGACATATCTCCCACCATAACTCGAATCCCAGCCTCTCTACACCTGCCTAGCGGGACTCCGGTGAAACCCCTACTCACCAAGACCACCCACCCGGAACCAGAACCATGTCGTTTTAGGCCTCTTACATTAGAGGACCCCAACCTTCTTCCCACCCCTCCAAAAAACCTTGCCACACGCCACGAATATCTTGGCAACAAAAAAGAGAACTGGTCTCTGACCCCTAGCCGGGAAGTCCTCGTTATAGGGGATTCTAACATCTCCCGCCTTCCACCAATCAACGACACAAGAATACAGGTGGACGGCTACCCGGGGGCAAATTTGATCCAGGCCATCCACCTTATAAAATACAAGACCCCAACATCAACTGATACCAAAAAGGTCCTTCTTGGTTTCGGTCTCAATGACCGAAACAAGAATAACACTTCTATCCTGAACAACAATCTCAACCAATTACTGTCCTCGGCTAGGGACACTTTCCCCAACGCAACCATACATATCCCTAGCATCAATTTCTCCGTTAAATTACCACTCAGGGCGGTCAGGAACATCGCAAACCTTAACAAAATAGTCGAACAAATCCCAGGTCACGTAACAAAACTTGGTGGGAGTGACTTTACCACTGGAGATGATCTTATTCACTGGACCCCGAACACAGCAAAAAAAATGCGGGACCACTGGAGGTCTTCCCTGGGCCTCAGACATGAAAACATTTGATCTGTGATGGAACCTAAAAAGAGCAGATGACCCTTCCAACGATCCTCTTTTTTTTTTTTTGTAAAAAAGAGGTCCAAAAAGACCAATACTAAATTGCTATAGGTATATTTTACTATTCTTTATTGGTTAAGGTTCCTATTCAAAATATGTTTCCTTCCTATTCCATAATGGTCATAAAGTGTCCAAATATGTATGTTGAAAATGTTTTATTTTTAAAAAAGAAATAAAAGTGTTTTGTTTTTTAAATAAAAGGGAGAGAATTTGGGGGTACAAATGAGGAAAAAAGCTTAAAATCCAGTGTTTCCCCTACCATTGTCTTGGCCGGGCGCTGCGCCCTGCCAACGGAGCCCCGTTGGCAGGGCGCGTATTCACATTCTCCCTCCGCTCTGTTTCTGAAGGGCGGGGCTCCGCTCCCCCCCCCCCCCCACACACACACAGGAACGCGACAACGAATGTAGCGTGCGCATTCTAAAAATAGCTCACAGATGGTGAGCAGGTACCGCGGTTTAGAACTACAGTATTTAATTTGACAGAAAACAATGAAACGCCAGCAGAAGAGTCTAATGAGTTGGGTGAAAAAAAAGACAGGAGATGTGAGTTGGTTTATTCAGTAAATTAGCTCTGTTAATTAGTTCTGTCTACACCTGTTGATGTGAGGCTAATGCAGGATTTGCTAGCTTGATGCTACCGGCATTTAGCGGCAGTGACTCAACAAATTTCCTCTTAAAATTTATCGTCAGCAATGTATGACAAGCAGACTGCTTGTTTAATGTTAGACTCACACCAATAGCTCAATATGATCATAACACGATTGCTTTCATATCAGAGATTAGATGAGGTGGAGCTGCCTCCAGCAATAGAGGATGAGGCAGAGAGAAGCAGCAGCAGCACAGGGTTGCAGCAGGTATGTTATATGCTGTAGTCAGCTGATTTAAATGTATCAATGAAAGGAAGACGTGTAGGCTACATGATAAGAAGGGAATACAGTTTGAATAAAAGTAATACAGTTGTTTAATGTTAGACGCACACCAATAGCTCAATATGATCATAACACGATTGCTTTCATATCAGAGATCAGATGAGGTGGAGCTGCCTCCATCAATAGAGGATGAGGCAGAGAGAAGCAGCAGCAGCACAGGGTTGCAGCAGGTATGTTATATGCTGTAGTCAGCTGATTTAAATGTATCAATGAAAGGAAGAAGTGTAGGCTACATGATAAGAAGGGAATACAGTTTGAATAAAACACTGTACTTTATTACTTTTTAATGTAAGAATACTTTGTTACTGTACTTAAGTATAATTTTCAAATATCGCGACAAGCAGCACAAGTCCGGTCACAGGATGACAGGATTCGACCAAACTTGGCTGTCAAAGAGTAAATACTCCTCCTGGCTCTACAAGACAGAATTAGGTAAACAAATATACCAATAAATGAAACGCAGAGTACATAAAGAATGAATCGGAATTATAACAATTTTCTGTTTTGGGTTTTAGGAATGTTCTGCCGCATATGTAGGCAACACAAACAGGGGGTTGTGAGAGGAAGCCAGACCCGGGTCTTTATAGAATTTCGACGGCTTCATGTGCGTAAATTACATTAATAGATGTTTCCGAAAAAAAAATTGGGTACCCCCCCGTTGGGGCCAGCACCCTGCCAAGGCAGTAAACCTAGGGGAAACACTGAAATCCTACTGTCGGCTGACAACAGGATAATAACTACTACTGAGGTCCATACCCTTCTCGCTCCTAACCCTAACCCTGACCATTTGGATCTACCACTAAAACTTGGGTCGAACCACGAAACTTTGTGTATAGACCAGAAAGTAGAAGCGATTAACGGACCAATTCTACTTAGTGGAAGCGGGCAACTGTTTCCACTAATTTCCGGATCTTAGGTCCTAAATATATAAAAGCCTATCAATCGTACCATTGATGTTAATACTTAAACACTAAATACTTAGTGCTAAATGTGTTTTCTTGAAAGAACAAAAATATCTCTTTCAATCAAATGCTAATTTTTATACTATATGCTAAACTAAAATGCTTATCTTAGAAACACAAGCAGAGATACAACAATACTAAAAATGACAAAAATATCTCTAAAAAACAAATGCTAATTTTATGCTACATGCTAAGCTACGTGCTATTGCTAGGAACACAAGCAGATGCACAACGATGCTAAAAATAACAAAAATATCTCTAAAAAAGAAATGCTACATGTCAAGCTACATGCTACTGCTAGGAACACAAGCAGAGGCACAACAATGCTGAAAATAACAAAAATATCTCTAAAAAACAAATGCTAATTTTTATGCTAATGGCTAAGCTAAGGCTAATGCTAATGGATGACGTCATGACCCTATACGGAAGTTGTAATACCACCATCTGGCCACAGGACCCATCATATCAATCTAAAATAAGAAAATTGCAATACCACCATTTGACCACAACACATTTTACCTTGAAACCAATGACTTCCTGATTACCAGAAGCAATGCCTTATGGGTAATAGGTAAAAAAGCTTAAAAACGTGATAAAACACTACAAATCAACATCATTTTACTTTGAAAACGGATTTACTAACATCGGAGAATAAGTTTTTATCATATAATAGCCTCTTTCAAAAACAAAAAAAAAAAAATTAAAATCAAACTGCGACTCTGGGGTGTGCTCCCAAACATAACTATCCTGCCATTTCTGACACAGAATCACCGCCGATTGACTGAGTTTCACCTTAGGGTAAGTTCTATCATTTGATTGCATGGTCAAACTCACATTTGGGGCTGTGAAGCCTAGAGAATCAGTGTCTGGAGACTTTGTCTTGGCTGATTCTCTTTGTGTATTGCTGCTCGGGGCGTATGTACCATACAAGCATACACATCTCATGTTCTGTGAAGCGCTAACGAGACAAGGTCGGTTTTGGTGCGGCAAATCCCCGATTCCCTCAGTCGGACCTCGGTTTACCATGGCTGGTGAGGTGAGCTTCGGTTTTTTCGGTGGGGCGGTGCTCTGGCACGGCTGTTATCGATCAGACCTGGTTCCCCCAGCAAGTTGGGACGAGCTCTGTACTAAAGTGACCTATCCCCCGGTCGGTCCTCGATCTGCCATGGCTGATACGGGGAGACAATTCTGTCCAAATGGGCGGTGCTTTGGCGCAGCTGATGTTGGTTGGGCTCCCCCAGGCCCGGTGAGATCTTGTCTGGACTGGTGCGGTACGTCCCTCGGTCGGACCTCGGTCTGCCATGGCTGGTACGGGGAGGTGTTGTTCTCTTCGATTAGGCAGTGCCCCATCACTGCTGATATTGATGGGACCCGGTTCCCCCAGCTTGGCGGGGGTTGGTCTGGGCTGGTGCGGTAGGTCCCTCAGTCTGACCTCGGTCTACCGTGGCTGATACGGGGAGGTGTGGTTCTTTTCAATTAGGCAGTGCCCCCATCACAGCTGATATTGATTGAACCTGGTTCCCCCGGCTTGGCGTGACCTTGTCTGTATGCTGTGGTATATCTCTGGTTCTCCCGGTGAGGCAATGCTTTGTCACAGCTGGCACTGGGGGACCGGTTCTTGGAGAAGAGCACCGTTCATCTTCAGGCCCAATTGACTTGATTCTGGGGAAGCCAGAAATGGTGCAAACGATTGGTTTCAAGTGGGTTGGGTGGTAAGTATGCAGCCCCCTTGGGTTCCACTCGGAACAGCACGCAAGGTGGGTGGTCCAGGCTCTCAGGACATTAAACGTAGCCAAGTCTTCTATGGGGTTAGACCCACCATTGCAACAGCCTACTTTACACCACATACGTTTAGTTTTAATTCAATTTCCCAAAAATATTTTCCCCCCTTTTTTAGATCCAACTTTATGTTGAAACATCGTCCACTAGTCCATTTTAGGGACTAGCCGTGGATACAACGGGACCTAAAACCACATTGTCGCTACTCACTTTTTCATTCTGCTCTCTTTCCGACCCGTTTCTGGTACGAGCCCCTTTGGGGGTGAATGAAAGGAAACGGGTTATAAACAGATACGGCCATTGCGGCAAGGGGAGGCGTCCGCCGGTAACCATCGCTAACCTCCTCGTCTCTGTCCTTCAAGCTTAAAAATACCCTGTCTACTTTACACCTTTACATATTTATGACTCAGTCAAGGTACTAAGTTAGAGTGAGATCCAACACGTCATCGATGGCCCGTGCCTCTCCTTGGATCTCTATATAACCATGAAGTCGTCGGGCGACATGGGGAGATCTGGTGGCCTTTACCTAACCTAACCCTAACATGTCTATGAAGTGTTTTGCTCAAAATACCAAACAGATCATGCATTGTAGGCATGCCTCATACCACTCTATTTCAGCCCTGTTACAAAAGTGCGGATTTTGGGTCCTTAGCTTTAAATGTTACCGAGCTGCTGCTGGCCACGCCCCTTTGGAGCGGCATGCAGTGAGCTCTCCTCTCTGAAGAGAAGAGTGTCTGCCGGCAGAAAGCTGCCTTGATTAAACGCCATATTATGTTCCAAACCGCATCAAGAATTATTTCTGAAACAGTGTGGAGCTCAAATGCTTTCACTCTCACGGGTTTACCACAAGGTGAGTTCCTTTTTATATCCTGCTTTTTTACACATACTCTCTCCAGTACTGGTTAGCTCTGAGTGTTAGCGATGCTTGCTAATGTAAACAGAGACCATATTACTTCCAAAACATGTCGCGCATTGTTTCTGATAGCAACGTTTCTGATAGGGCCGTGGGCTTAAAGCCAGCCGACATTTTAGTAATGTTGCATCTAGATCAGCTCTGTTGTACCCCCTTTTTTAGAGATGAGCTTACGGAGGAAAAGAGAAGGTGTTGTATTTTCTGACACTTTGCGAGTCTCCTTACATACCGGTGACACATATTTATTTATAAAAGACATCAAAAAGTGCATTTTGCATAATAGGGGACCTTTTAGGAGAAAAAGTTCAAAGAACAGGGATTTCAAAGACTCAGTTTCCCATGCAATAAGTGGATATATCGAGAAAAACAAGTACTGTTCATCTTTTAGACACATTCATCTCTTAAAGGTGTCCCCTGTATTATGCACTTTTGTACGGAATGTATGGTATAAATGTATATGTCTCCCCTGTGTGATAAGAGACTCAGAAAGTTTCACTAAAAAAGGTTGTCTCTCTTTCCCTCCTGATCCAAGTATGGGAAATCCTCTCAAAAAGTAGGCGAGTTAGGTTTTGGTTCATACGTGACGTAAAAGTTCATATTTGACGTCATTTGTGGGTTGTACGGCATTAGCAACAAACCAACCACGGTAAGCCCCCGCCCACCCTCTTAGCCTAATCCCCCTCCCGCAACACCTGTGTGTCTGTTTATTTTTGGCCATCGGTTTCAGCACAATGTCTTGGAAGACTAAACGCTGTGCTATTTTAGGCTGCGAAAATCCGGCACATCTGAGTTTGCCGGTGGACATTGTGAAACGCTTCTCTTCCACAGTGTTCACCATTACCTTGGAGCTGCTCGGGTGGGGGGCGGAGAGCCAGAAACATGACGACAAAGGGGCGTGGAAGCAGCAGCTCATTTGTATTCAAAGCCACAGACACAGAATCAGCACTTTTGGAAAAGGGCTGAAAAAGAGGGATTTATTGCATGCTATAATTCAAGATCTGTTTGGTATTTTGAGCAAAAATCTTCAGAGACATGTTTTTTATATATCTGAGACCTATAATATATTGTTGAAATAGTATAATACATGACATTTAAGCACTTTGAAATAACACTGACTAACCACATATATGTTGAATCTTTAAATGCATTTTCATTAAGGTATAGTAATCAAACTTCAGAGAATAGTGTAAGAAATAGTTTGAGTTGCTACACCAATACATCTTTCAAATTGTTATTTAACCAAGACTTGTTTTTCAACTATTTTAAATTTAAGTGACAGTTTATTCTATGGTGCAATATGTTCTTTGACTGCCATAGTATAGTTTATACGGTCATATATGCATATCTTATATTACAGATTGAGTTAAAGAGGACATATTTTTCCCATTTTCAGGTTGATATTTGTATTTATGTTTTTCCTCTACTGTGACATGTTTCCATGCTTTAATGTTCAAAAAGCTCTTTATTCAATAGCAAAAGATTACTTTATTTCATTCTGGTGATGTCACATTTCTGATAAATCAAGCATTTAAACATATAGTGAAAGGATAGGAGATAAACATAGAAGAAGGACATAAGGACATATTTTAGTCTTAGACACACTAAGAGGTGTGTGTGGTGTGTGTGTGTGTGTGTGTGTGTGTGTGTGTGTGTGTGTGTGTGTGTGTGTGTGTGTGTGTGTGTGTGTGTGTGTGTGTGTGTGTGTGTGTGTGTGTGTGTGTGTGTGTGTGTGTGTGTGTGTGTGTGTGTGTGTGTGTGTGTGTGTGTGTGTGTGTGTGTGTGTGTGTGTGTGTGTGTGTGTGTGTTATAACAGTGTGTCCTTCCAGATCCAGACAGTTACACATTGGAATGACACACACAGATATAATCTCACACACACATATAGAATCTCACACATCAAAAACACACTTATTCTAAATGTATTTCTCTCTTGCTTGTTTATGTCAGTTACACACACACACACACCACTAGCTTCACTCATCCATTATTTAAGACGGAGGACTCCCATGGAGCGGTGCAGAGGTTTGGGGCAGAGTCACTGGGAATGAGCGCTCTAATTAGAACCGAGAGGAGAGCTCTGCTTTGGAGGGGAAAGGCTGAGATAAGTTGAGCGTTGTGAATGACTCGGCTGGGGCGAGGAAACGGACGTCGGATAGCTTTGAGAGCAGAATTTGAGGAGAGACCCGATACAGTAAAAAAAAATGCATTTTTAATTAAGTTTATAGATCAGAGCAACAAACCCGCCCACGCCCCTTTTTTTGGTGAAAACACTCGCTGCCCTTTGACTAGCGGTAAATACAGATTCTCAGACAGGCAAACAATTGAACAATGTAATTGGAGATTAATGATCGGCGTCGACTTATGATTTAATTTAAATCAATAGGAGAACGATGTCCGGTCAGCAAGCAGCAGGAAAACATTTAATCTGTGATTTCTAAATTAAATTGTTTCTTTGACTGTGATTTATTTTGTAGAAGAAGTAAATAAATCCTAACTCTGGATTTTTTTGTAGTTTGAGGTGCAATATAAGACACAGCTTTAAGGCAAGAACAAACGTCTGTTTTCTGCTTTGCGCAGATGCCTTGTTTTCATCGGGAAGTGGGCGGGGTCTTAAATTCTCCAGGAAGTGACGTAGCGCTGCTCTCATCAATAAACAACTGAATGGCGTTTGAATAAGTTGATAGTGCAACAAAGACTTTCAGTCGAAAGTTGAACTCTCTTTTAGAACTCATAACACTGTTGCCTCCGCAGCATCATTAAAGCGAAACCTCTCCACCCTGCGCCGTCTGAAACTCTGGCTGACCAGAACATCTGACCCTCGCACATTTTAACTTTGTTCTTGTAAAGCCAAAGTAAGGTCTAGAAAATGAAGAGAAATACTCTTTGAATATCAAAGACTCTTCTCCTGTTGGCTCTGAACATATTAGCTCAAGCCCTTAGAACCAAAAGATAAACTTCACTTATATTCCCTACTGAGAAGTATAACGCTTTATTTCTACATTGCATTCAAAGTATTCAAGAGACTGTATATCAATTTATTCAGCTGTGTTTATGACATCTCTGGTAACCTTTCCTACATTTGCTTTATTGGGGGTTTTCCCTTTCTCGTGTTATATATAGATGTTATAGAAGGCTAAAATCCCTGTTCCCTCCAGAGGGAGTTTCTCTCCCACACACTCCCTGCCTGAAACGCCTCCATTGGACTCCTTTGTTTACTTCTGTAACATAGTGACATCACTATGTAACAATCACACTTCTATTGGCTAATGCTCCAATATATTTAATGTGTTATGCTAACACATGCTATGCTATGCTTTGTGTTTTACAGTTGTTTTTTTTGTAACATTTTACACAGCTGTATCTCACTCCCTTGTGGGGCTCACTCACTAAGAAGATGCCATGCTTGCAAGCAAAAAGAAACTTCTGAAAACTTTAAATACGAATATTGTATTTTTGTTGCCTTACTTATCACTCTAGACAGCAACTGACTTGACGTTGCTACAACACATTAACAGCATTGAATAATCTTGTAATATCATTTCCGACCCCCCATATAGAGGACCATACCAATTCTTAACCTTGGCGTTAGTTGAACGTCTCGTCCGCCTGCCTCACTCCCATCATTGCAGTGGCACACTCCCTCTATGTGTGTCTATGCTCAAGGGCGTCACACAAGCCATTGGATAAAATGTTAATGTAGGTATCACACTTAGTTGATGACCCCTTACGACAAAAGTTGTCTTGCTCCATGAGCTGATGTAATGGATTTGATTCATCATCAAGACTGCACACATAAGGTTAAACAAGCAAGATACAGTAGGACTTTTGCTCTCTGTCGCACGTGTCTTAGCTCTCCTGTTTTTATTTTACATCACCCTTCTCAACCCAGCCGATTACCTTGGATTAATTAACACTCTGTCATCTATACAACAGTTAGAAGTATGTTTTTTCATTGTATGCTGCATAGTTCACACTATTCACTTAGTTTTTTGGGTGTAGAACCCAGTTTCCCTTGTGACTGTTAATTTCAATGTGTATTTATATAGCACCTTTCAACACAAGGCAATTTAAAGTTCTTTACAAAAAAAGAAAAATATGAGAAGCATAACAAATAGTTCAGTGGAATCACATTTAAAAACAGTCGTTAAAAAGCGAAGACAATAAAATAAACATAAAACAAGCTAATATAGAATAATACAAGTGTAAATAATAATAGTTATTTAATTTAAGGCAGGTGCAAAAAGAAAAGTCTTCAGTCTGAATTTAGAAGTAGTAATAGTTGCAACTACCAGTTTTCTGGTAGTTTATTCCAGATATTCGGAGCATAATAACTTTAAATACTAAATCATTCTCTTTTTTATCCTCTTGTAAGCCTTTTTAATTTTCTTGATATTTAATTATATATTAATGCCTTATTCAATCCTGTGTCCATTAAAATTGCCAAAGAACTCTGCTTGGTAATAGACTTCTAAGTCTGTTAGGGCTTTGCCTCAATTGTCACATTTCATTGGGTTGCACCAACACGTATTTACCAGAAGTGCAATGATTGGCAACCCTGTGCCTACACCCTGAGGTTGCAAAATTGCTGGTCAGATTTAACCAAGTTTGAACTCTGCAAGATGCAAATATTATTTATTATCAATGTTTTATTCGGCCCTGTGCGCACAAAGAATGTAAGAGACTGGGAGGCAAATATCCAATGTTTTTGCATGTGTGACTGCTTGCCCAGTCTGTAGTTCAATGAGAAACTCTAGCAACATTGTGGTGTAAAATGGATAAGGGGAGCAGAGAGAATGCTGTTTATGAATCTTGTATGCATACATTAAAACACACAGAGACACACACCACCGTCACTGTTGGATTCCCTTTTGTTAACCTTAGCATGGTTTTTAAAATAAAACAATCATCTAATGTATACTTTCCCTCAAGCATGCAAACATAAACACACAGTCACATTACGTTATTTGGCATTAATTCAAATATTACATTTCCATCCCCATAATCAGTGTGAACAGCTCCAGGAATGTTGAGTGGAAGCCAAGAGGAGTTTGCTAGCTGCGTACTGTCTGGCTGCAGAGTCCTTCTTGGCACGAGGAGCGCTTGTTTTGTTTAGCTTCCTGCTTCCGTTTGAAGAGACGGATCTCTATGAAAACACTCCATGCACCTGCTGGAGAAGATAATGAGATAGGAGAGAGCGATGTGGACTCCCTCGCTCATTTAAATGCTAATTTGCTTTTTATCTCCTTCTCTTCTCATGATATCTGTTTGGGTCACTAACTAGGAGGACATTTGTTTTTGAGGATTAACGCTCAGTTTGACAGTGCTTCTCAATCTATAGGAAGGACTGTGCACTGATGAACAGTAATTAGTCGGTGCATGAGAGGAATCAAAGTAATCAAAAGACTAAGCAAGAGATTTTCATATTGAAGAGCAAAATGAATGGCAATAAACATCTTAGTTGGACTTCCTTATTTACTTAAAACATTTCCAAACGATTACTACAGATGTAGCACTCCAGATAGGACTCCACCCAGCGGATTCCAACCGAAAACCCAGCGGATCCCAGTGGCTGGGGGCGTTGCCAAATTGCTAGAGGGCGTTGCCAAATTTGACCATTTGTTCAGTTACAGGATTTAACCATGCGATGGCACTTCCTTCACAAATACATAAAGACAACTGGGTGTTGTAGACCTTAGTCTGTTTGCAATGTTTGCAGCTCTGCAGTTGTGTTTGCTGAATACTGTAGCATTTAATCACTTATTTGTTATGGTTTTCACAGGCTACTATAACGAAAAAACATCAATATTTTAGATCAAATAAAGTATATCTAATCTTATTATCTTAATTGTAATTCAATAATATATAGTCTTAATATATTAAATAATGATAATGATGTTTACATTTCTTTATTTTTTATGCTCATACTTTTACCTTTACAATAGTTTGCTTTAATATGCAATATATTTTTTGTAATATTGTTGTGGTGTACACAGTACAGTAGATCGAAGTAAATCCACTCATACATTATCACGTATTATACAGTAATGTATTGTATTATTAAGTAATATCATACATTAACCCCATTATAGCAGATGCCACATTGAATGGATGAACACATTTATGCATCAATAATTACAACGGAGTATTTCTAAATATAAGTTGTACAAATTATATGTATTTAATACTAATAACATAATGATTCATTTTACTTTCAGATTATAAGTGTGGTGCAGTGGGCTGTGCGTTGGTGTTCGGATCAGGGGGTCACAGGTTCAAACCCCACTGCAGTCAGCATGTCGTTGTGTCCCTGAGACACTTCACCCCAAACTGCTCCTGTGGGGATACAGTATTGAGTATGTAAGTTGCTTTGGATAAAAGCGTCTAACAAGTGATATGTAATGTAATGTAATAATACTTTTCTCTTGGGCTATTGACAATTTTGAATGTAGGACATTTGCTTCTAACACGTCTTTTTACCTATAATCGGAATACTTCTTCCACCTCGGATTTTAACCTGTCACTGTTTTTAAAACTTTAATTAAATGTTTGATATTTCCAGAGATCCTTTCAGACCGGCAATGCTGCCCTGCATGTAATTCCGATTGTCCATCGGAATGTGACAAAAGTCAAAAGTCTCCCATCCCCCTTGGGAGACATTTTCTCCACACATTCCGATGGGCAATTATTTGAAACAAAGAGAGTCCGCAACATAGGCTACTATCTCTTGTTAACATAGGGGGGAAGGTAGAGCTTTGTCACACCGATGATGGCAGACAGACCCTTTCAGGGTTAATGAATAGTCAGGGTATATGCAGGAATCCTGAAGTCAAATTTAATACATTTTAAGACCCTTTCCATACATTTTAAGACCTCATCGCAACTTCGAGTTCTAACCGGTTACATTGGCAACACACTTTACCTCACATTTACTATATACAGTATTGATTGTAAGATAGCACAACTAAACAGTTTGTGATAACTCCTTATCATAATTCAGATAGAACAAAGCACAAGAGAATGAATTGTGTGACCAACCCAATGCAAGGTTTATTATAAAAAGAAACCATTAGAAAGTAGTATTTGATTTAGGCATTGTTCCCAAGAGATACAACAGACAGACTACTGAAGCCTCCTTTCCACATGAACTTCAACCTCTCTGTCAAGGTCACGTTTAATGCAGTATGCTGCTTTGTTGCTTCTGTAGACACACTTTGTGCTCTTTCATTCCAGTAAAACTCCTCAGAAACCAATATTTGACAATAAACAAAACAATTGACAAAACTTTGAACTATGAAATATATTAAACTTTGGTGAGCTTCAGTGGGGTAATGCCATATAGGAGCTCCCTCACAAATACCCAGGGGTTAAATTGGGCTAAGCCCCGGCACATAGGACGATGCTCTGACGTCATCACCCTCGCAAACGTGTGTCTCTTCCTTGGAGGAGCAGCATCGCCCGGACTCCGCTGCTGCTCTGTGGCTCCTCCGTGCAGAGAGTCTGCACTGCAGCGGTGTGTGTCAGCAACGCGCAGTCAGGGGAGGCACGGATTGGCCATCGGGAGAGTCAGGACTTAAACGCCGCGACTTTCTGGCTAGCACTTAGCATGTGGGACCAGACAGCTCTGATCCCCATCAGTGGCGCCCCAACACACTCTTTCCCCTCCCCCCCCCAGAGCAGAGCAAGGCAACGAAACTTAAACTAAGAAGCAGCATTTGACAGCGCGCTATGCATGGGGCCGCCTTGAGGGGGTTTCCCGACATGTCGTTGCAGTAAATTAAAGGGTGTTTCATGTTGTCGTTGCTGTGGACCTTCTTAATACCTTGGAAAATGCCGTTTAATACTTTTTAATACTTTTTAATAGCCTTCATTTTCGCTAAATTGATTTATCAACTTTTAATACTTTTTAAGACCCCGCGGACACCCTGATAGTGGATAGGAGAATTCAAAAGGATTTAGGAGAAGAGACTGCAGTGCTTTGAGAATCCGACTGCACTTACACTAACGACGTATTTATGATGCGCCAGCGGACGTCATGAATGTGCATCTGCTGCTGTGGGGAAACTACAGTTTTCTATACAGCGGACTACATTGATGTATAATAAGAACAACAACTACTGTAAACCCAGCGCCGTATTCTATCTAGATACTTTGCACCGCGCTCCCACTTGTTGTACCTGGCAGAGCAAGAAACACTCCAGCCTTTTATTTAAACTTGTTTAAAACATATCTAAATAAATATGTGTGTCCCGGGCCATAAATGCAATTATGCTGTCAGTTTTCAGATAAAGCCACGGCATCACAATTCTTCTGTATTCTACAATATAGTTATTTTCTCCTCCCTCCTGTATTGCTTTCAACCCACCACACCAGCTTCTATGGAGAAAACAAGTTATATAATAATTAACCAGAGGCATGTTTCTCACTATTTTATGCATGGAAACAACAGGCTACTATGTGTTTGAGGAATCAGCTGTTTATTTCATATGAGTTTCATTGTGGCAGCGTCCATCACTGCTCTCCCTGGTGGATCCATGATCCATTGAAGCTGGTTGCAATACACAAAGACAACTAACTGGGTAACAGTATGTTCCCTGACAGTAGTTGACTTCTCAGCTTGTCACTCAGAGTGGGGTGGGGGTTGGTGAACGGTATGGTCAATGTTTGTAAACACTGTGAAATGTTGACTTTATTTGATCATTTCAGTAAAAACTAATGTTCATATTTCAGAGAGGAAGAGACAGATCACTGCATAAATATGCAAACCTACAGTTAACTTTACTGCTGGAGAAGAGAGATCAGGGGGGGGGAGGAGGAGAGCTGTGGCTGATGGGCCATTAGGTGTGTAAACACACAGCTGAGAGCTGCCGTTTCATTCAGACTATTTAAAAAAAAAACAACGGTCTGATTTGAACATTGCACAACAATGAACTCAATGTGTGATTGTTATAGCAGTAATATTAAACAGTAATAATACAGTGAACTATTAACAATAGTATAATATTATAGCCCGTTTGCCCGTGGTGAGATGACGAGGTTTCATTAAAAATAAACCTATTTTTAGTGAATTAATGAGTTTGGGCAAGTTAATAAAGTTTTAATGAAGTTGACTACAGTATATTCATATTTGTCAGTGCTTTCATGTCAATTCGGCGAACATAAACATAAATGATCGTGAAGATGATTATTAAATTAGGATTAAAAATCGGTAGTGAGAGCCGTGCTGCATTTCCTCCCGTCGGATGTGATATAAAAACAAACCGATTATTTTTGTAGTTGTAAACTCACGTGGATTAAACCACATTTATTAGTGCTTTCATGTCAATTCGGCGAACATATGATACATTAAATGATCGTGAGGATGATGATTAAAAATCGTTTGTTTGAGCCGGTCTGCATTTCCTGATGAAAAAACAAACCTATGGTTTTGTAGTTGTAGCCAACGTGGATTAAACAACATTATTTTGTTAAATAAACACATGGTGATGTTTTGTAAATGATTACATGTCTCTTATTTAGCACAGAATCCGTGACATATAGATCTTAACAAAGATCCGCTATATCAGATACCTGTAGACACTGGCGGCACATATCAGACCCGGGCCGGGGGGCGGGCCACATGACCGGGCCCTTTAAACCAAATAAAGCTTGACAAAAATATCGGGAGTCTGGGGTGGTAATCTGACGCTCGTGCGTAAAAAGTCGCTCAGTCAGTAAGATTACAATTTAAAACAATGTTTGAAAGAAAAGTAACTAAAGAAAAGGTGTAATATTTAAGATTTCGTTTCTACAAAGGGTATAGAAACGAAATATATATCAGAGATAATAATGATATAACATGACATAAAGTCCAACAAACCACAAGGACCACGAAAACATAGCCTAATAAAATGACTACATTTCTGACACACCATTCACCATGGACAGCCAGCAGCCACCATGAGAGCAGAGCAGTGTAAAATTGGCACGGCGGCCCATAAATTCACGTACAAGTAGGCTACTGTACAAATTAAATTTGAAGTGTACTCACCACTACTTGAAGGGTACTCGGCGAGCCTTGCGCTCCGCGAACTCGTCCACAATCCGCTGTATGTCCAATTTCTTGGCTCGGTCACTTTCGATGGACAGCAAGGCCAGTCCACTCAGTCTCTCCTGTCCCATCGTGCTCCTCAAATAGTTTTTGATGAGTTTTAATTTGGAGAAAGAGCGCTCGGCGGTTGCCACGGTGACAGGAAGAGTCAGAAATAAGATGAAGGCTGTGCAAACCTCACTGAATGTAGATGTTACTGCTGGGTTGTAAACAATGAGCATTTTTACCAGATCCGCGACAGATTTTAGTTTTTGTATTTGGTCCCTGAAACAGGTTCTGAAAGAAAGCAGCTGGCCAGGGAAGCTGGCGGCGATGTCCCGACTGTAGTGCTCTATAAGCCGCTGGGCAGCTTGGTGTAAATCCTCATCCTTTGCTTGCAGTAGTGTGTTGGGGTGAATTGCCTCAAACATGTTCACAGTTGCATTTAAGCTGGTGAATCTTTGGGACAGTTGCTGGATGATTATATCGAGACATGCATTGAAAACGGTCACCCGAAAGTTGCTCTCTGCGTCAGTGAGGCGGCTGTCTTCAGAAAGTTCATCAAAGTGTCTCTTAACTTTCCTGGCCCTGGTTGTTTCAAACTGTGTTTGACTTCCCCATTTAGTAGCCAGGGCAAGAGTGGCGGACTTCGCCTCATCAAATTGTCCCCTATACTCCACCAAAACATTGATGGCATTTTGCAGTAGAGTAGATGCTTTGAGAATATCCGCGTCTCTTGCTTGCAGTAACTGTGAAGCACAATTTATGCTTTCCAAAATCTTGGTCTGCATGTTGACCAAAAATAGAAAGCGAAATTTGCTTATGGCATTCTTGAGTGCACTTGCTTCATTGCGCTCATCCTTTTTGTCACTGGTAAGGGATATTTTGACGAGGGCTTTTATAATGTCTCCATATCTGTGCCTTAACGCAACAAGCGCATCATGGCGAGATGACCAGCGAGTGGGACATAAGCGTTTTAATGTGGTAGTTAAAAAGTCTGGAAGTTTTTCCTTGTACGATGGTCTAAGGACAGAGGGTGTGTTGGGTTTAAGCACCCTTCAGTTGTTGAAGGTTCGAGCCCGCTCCGCGCTGTTCGTTTGATGAGTGGTCTGCTGTAAAAAGGAACGGCTCAGACAGAGATATGAGATTAAACAATAAGCTGATTTAATGGTAGAAACAACAGTACAATATAACGAAGTACTTATATAACGAAGTACTCGGGCCTCAGCTCTTCCACCGTGCGATGTACGTATCAGACAGTCAGACGAACAGAGGCCGCGAGTGTACAGAATTCACAATATTTATCCCACAAACGGAGAGGAGTTGTGTGGGAGGAGTTGTGTCGGTTGCTCCTCCCTAGGTGTTCATCCATTGGTGGACTCACTCCTGGGCGAGCCCTAGGCAGTGAATCAGAGTGAGTCAGCCATTGACGACGAGGTCTAAACAGCGAATCAGAGTGAGTCAGCCATAAGTGTGGGAACTTTGGATCTCCTGCGCCGCCGATCAGTCCCAGGTCATCTTTTATGGCAGCCATAAAATAAACAATTCTGGGTCGCACGGGGGTGAGGTACCAATCCTTATCTTCGTTTATCCTCAGCACCTGGCCGTACCACTCTGCATCCCAATCTTTCTCTCAGAACAATCTCTGCATAGACTCAATGGTGTCAGTTTTATTACCTTTCTCCTACAACCCCCCCATGCTCCTATCCGGGCCATTAAAACCCCGGGGGGGCGACTGGATCCTCTACATTCCTAAGTCAACGCACACACAATTGACCACAGCAAACAAAGGAAAATAAGAACACTTGGTCTAGTTTCATAAGTATACATTTTACACAGACAAAGTTATAATTATTAAAACAGGTTATATAGGATATACAGGTTACTTTAATCCCCCTTTTGATCTCACCTCCAGAGATCAATTCACACATAGCATTCAAAACATAACCACTGTCATTCTTTTCTACTGCGTCTGTCCCACAATGAGCGGATACAAGGCACACAACAACAACCACATGTTACTAAAATGGCAATACAAGTAGCTATTGAAATCAAAAGAGACATTATTAAACCTTTCCATTGACCAAACATGTTTGTAAACCATTCCTCCAAGGGGTTGTGTATCCCTGATTGTTCATGCATAGTTATGGATAGTGTGCGAAAGCCTTCTAAAGCCTTTGTGACGGAACCGTCCGGAGCCGTATTGTTTGGAATGAAAGTACAACACATATCACCAAACATTGAACACACACCTCCTTTCTCAGCTAACAGCATGTCAAGGGCCATTCTATTCTGTTTCAGCCATAAGGGAAGTCGGCCCCAGCTGTTCAGCGAGTCCTTCTACAGGGTCCCTAGTGAGATTAGCTAAACGGAGCACATTGTAATGTACATAGTTGATCCTGTCTGCATTATTCCATCACTACCTGCTTGGAAAGTGAAGGTTTGTTTAGGAGACATTTTGGTAACAACTACCTCATGTTTGGCCCGTTTGACCCTAGTTACGGACTCCTCTGGGGGGGAATGGAGTCTGGGTGGTCAATGGAATCATTAAAACAAAAATAAAGGCAAGGGTGAACACACATTATTTCTGTTATTAATAATAGGAGATTTACTAGGACACAAGGAATTAACACCCAATCAAATAATAAGGCAATTCGCTAATGGGCCATATAACTAAGAATGGTGTTCAAGATACAAACAGTGTCCCAAGTAAAACCACGATTCCCACTAGCAGAGTACACCAACAAACAATAAGGAAGTGTAATCCACAGTCTGTCATTGTTGAGTACCTTTAATCAGTGGTCCGTGTTATTGTAATTAGGTTGAACACAATGCTAAAATCTCCTAAGGAGATTTTTTAAAACTAGGGTGTAAAATAGTACCCTGTAATGGTAAATACTGTGCTCCCAGAACCTGTTAAATAGAAGGTCTGGTGAGTGGGGAGACTTCCACTGCCCTTTAACTATAGGGATAACCTCTCGTTTATATAACCTACTACTCTTATTAGAAAGAGGCCCTATAGGTGGGCATAAAAATGCTGCTACTTATTGGAAAGTGCCCCTAAAGGTGGGAGTAAAAAAGTCGGGTCCTATATGGAGTCGTGTGTTTCAGAGTAGACTCGTGTCCGCCTCCTCGCCGGCCGTAATCTCCTTTCCAAGATCGCCTGTTGTTACCTCTGTGTCTTTGTCCTTGTCATCTGTTGTATGGGTCGTTGCTTCTGCTGGGCTGTCGTCGTCAGATGTGTCGTTCTCTCGTCCTGCTGCAGCGATGTCAGTTCTGATGTCGTCTAACGTCCTTGCTGGAGGTTTTCCAACGGCGCACTGGCTCCAATGATACCACGTTTCCCCCTTTCCTTCGAGGCGAACTGCATGTGATGTCCTCTGAGTCACTCTGTGCGGGCCGGTGAACCTTGGGTTGAGCCACTTCGGACGGATGACCTTCAGCCAGATGAATTCTGCGGTGTTAGCCTCGTGCTTCTCCGGTCCCCCTTTGGCGTCAGCCACCTGGGTGGAGAAATCTCATACCAAGCCCTTAAGTTGCTGGTAATATGGTTTTGAGCTATTTCCTCTACTTCTTTCCCTACTGCTAATGCTCCAGGACCCGGAAACTGATGGCCGTGGGTCAGCTCAAATGGGGAGAAACCTGTCCCTCAGTTAATGTGTTCATAAACAAAGTCCGACACCGGCTATATCAACCTGTTTCAGAGGAAGGTGGAGTCCCCTGTGCCGTCTTGACTTGCCGTGTCTTCTCTGTCAGAGGCAGAGGTTTCATCCTTTTTTTTTTTTAGTCCTAAAAAATTTGACGCGTTTTGCAACAAAGTCAAGTATTTCTTCATCTGTAGGTGTATGTGTTGATACAGGTGTTCCTTTAATGTCATGAGGGGAACTGGGTGAGGGGGGGTTAGAGGTGGAGGGAAGCGTATAGGGAGGGGGTCGGGTCTTAAAGGGGTTGTATAAATCTGGATAGAGGAGGGACCGCCCTCTGGGATGTCTGGGAGGGGCCCACCATATGGCTTCTCCTCCTGACTGGCTCTATCACTTCTGTGGGAGGGGCTGGTGCAGGACTGGGTGGGGCTGCTATGGCGGGCAGATTTTTGGCGGGAGTTTTGCTCAGAGAGCAGGTTACTGCCACTCCATTCATAACTAAGGCTGCGTTATGGCCTATTCTCCTTAGCTTGTCAACTAGCTCCCTTTCTTTGTTAAGTTTAGAAGCCCTGATAAAACCTGCCTTCTGCTTGTTGAGAGTTTCTAATTTCTGAACCAACTGTCGCTCGTATGTATTGAGTGCTGTGGCTAGGAGACTTATTGCCTCGTCACCCTCTACTCTATTCTCTGCGATCATCTGATCGTGTAAGAAACGGAGATCGCTGCTCGCCTTTTTATGATCTCCGGGCTTAAGTCCGCTAAGTATCAATCTCTCTGCTTGTCCCCACTGTTCCCTTAAACTCCCCGGAACAGGGACTCCTAATTCTCTCTCTTCACGTTCAAATTCTCCTTCCATTTTGACTTCGTTCGTATCTGCTTCTCCTAAAGGTTTTAGTTTTTTATAAAAAATACCAGATATCTCTGCGTACTATAATTTACTAATTATTGTAGTTTTATTCCCACAGGTATACAGTCTGATAGTTTTCGGTGCGAGGTGTATTTCAACCCGTTGCGGAGACTCACAAGAGCGCTTCTCCTAAAGGTTTTAGTTTCTTATAAAAAACACCAGATATCCTGCGTACTATAATTTACTAATTATTGTAGTTTTATTCCCACAGGTATACAGTCTGATAGTTTTCGGTGCGAGGTGTATTATGGCGGCGCGTAAGGCTCAGGTTTGGGAAGGCTAAATAACTTGTTTTACCTGACGCTGCCTGCCTCCGGCGTCTATAGAAAGAGATCAACTCAGTGAAAGCTGCGCCTGATCAGAGCTCAGCGTGCGGAGTTTAAATCTATCAAGTCATATTACAGGATAAAGGAAATACAGTTTAAACTGCCGTATGAAGAGAAGACGCCGACGTGTCGCACTTATCATTCATATCACATCATCGATCATATAATATCATAATATATCATATATTTCCTTGTCTAAGTCAGCTTCTCGAGCCGTATCTGACCGTGCAACACTTACATTGTCACATACTGTATGCAGAAGTATTATTTTAAGCAACACATTAGGTTGACGAAACACTCAACTCAAATGTAATTAAAGTCAGATCCACTCGTGTCTAGATGGGCAACAGTGATAACATAAAACTGTTGTACGCTTTCAAACACTCGGTAGTTTATTTATTTTTTAACCAGTTGCTCTATATTCACCTTGCAGGTGCAACTATGTGGCTTGTATCCTTTATTATATGTTTAAGTCATGGATGTTTAAAGTTCATATTTGTCTAATATTATTTACTTTTCATTAATGAAGTATGACGCTGCGCTGTTAGTACACTTGTCCCTTTCACGTGAACGCGCTCTCAGCTGGAGAGAGAAACCCTGGCTCGATTTACCGAGTTGATAACCAGCGTCGTAGGACCGCTTAGCCGTTACGTTAAGCCCGCGCTGATTGGTCCAAATTGACCAATCCACGGACTTCCTCACACACACACACACTCAGTGCAGGCAGCTCTGCTGATTTCTCCTCCCTGGCTGCAGGCTGATAACAGCCAGTTGGCATCAAGGCGAAATTC
This sequence comes from Dissostichus eleginoides, assembly GCA_031216635.1. Lineage (NCBI taxonomy): Eukaryota > Metazoa > Chordata > Actinopteri > Perciformes > Nototheniidae > Dissostichus > Dissostichus eleginoides. The sequence continues at coordinate 33,992,450 of CM062265.1, read as the reverse complement.
TCTCTGCAGACCCATTCTCACAGCGCCTATCAACCTTTTTCTTACTCAATCTCGTTACACAGTTAATCACACTCAAAATAAATATACCTAACGTAACCCCAGATCCGTCTAAGGATTGCCTGTGTACATTAGTCGATGAGCCCCAACCCCAGAATTCGTCTAAGAATTACTGTGTGTGTCACCTTATTTCTCAGAGTATTTCAGCTGGACTTCTTTTAAATTTTAAAACCACTGAAATCTCGAACGACCATTGCAGCTGGACTTCTTTTAAATTTTATAACCACTGCAATCTCGTTACACAGTTAATATATTCCCCGTACAGTCTAGTTGACTTTTATAGTGCGATGTATATTTCAACAGATGGAGAGACTTCCAGAAGCGCTTCTACACCCCCTTTCGGCGATGTGGCTTTTGGCAAGGAGTCGAAACCCAGTCTACAGAATCTCTTTATCGTCACGTTTAGTCTTCTAGATTAACCCCACAGCAAGAGTTTGCGAGATCCGGTCATTTCAAATTGATTTTGAAAGTTGCGTTTCTCCTCTTGAAATACCCCACATATAACACAACTACAGCTCCTCTTTGAGACTGGAAAGTGTTATTCTGTAGTACTGTTCTTTCTACCGTAAGACTAAAACACTGAAAATGCCGCTGACAACTCTAAAATTTTGTAGTATAGCCAATCACAGATTTTGATAATAACAGGTATCTGCTCACCTTTCTGTTGGGCCCTGGTTTAGTTGTCAGAGGTATTCGAGGTGTCTCCCTGGACCGTTCGTCCGCTGGCTGCCGGTGTTCCTTCTATGAGACCCTACTCATCACGTCGGGTCACCAAATTGTTGGGTTTAAGCACCCTTCAGTTGTTGAAGGTTCGAGCCCGCTCCGCGCTGTTCGTTTGATGAGTGGTCTGCTGTAAAAAGGAACGGCTCAGACAGAGATATGAGATTAAACAATAAGCTGATTTAATGGTAGAAACAACAGTACAATATAACGAAGTACTTATATAACGAAGTACTCGGGCCTCAGCTCTTCCACCGTGCGATGTACGTATCAGACAGTCAGACAGAACAGAGGCCGCGAGTGTACAGAATTCACAATATTTATCCCACAAACGGAGAGGAGTTGTGTGGGAGGAGTTGTGTCGGTTGCTCCTCCCTAGGTGTTCATCCATTGGTGGACTCACTCCTGGGCGAGCCCTAGGCAGTGAATCAGAGTGAGTCAGCCATTGACGAGGTCTAAACAGCGAATCAGAGTGAGTCAGCCATAAGTGTGGGAACTTTGATCTCCTGCGCCGCCGATCAGTCCCAGGTCATCTTTTATGGCAGCCATAAAATAAACAATTCTGGGTCGCACGGGGGTGAGGTACCAATCCTTATCTTCGTTTATCCTCAGCACCTGGCCGTACCACTCTGCATCCCAATCTTTCTCTCAGAACAATCTCTGCATAGACTCAATGGTGTCAGTTTTATTACCTTTCTCCTACAACCCCCCCATGCTCCTATCCGGCCATTAAAACCCGGGGGGGCCGACTGGATCCTCTACATTCCTAAGTCAACGCACACACAATTGACCACAGCAAACAAAGGAAAATAAGAACACTTGGTCTAGTTTCATAAGTATACATTTTACACAGACAAAGTTATAATTATTAAAACAGGTTATATAGGATATACAGGTTACTTTAGGTGTCGTATTGTCTACTGATATTCTGTACAAGCTGTGAAGTCCACTGAGACAAATGTAACATTTGTGATATTGGGCTATATAAATAAACATTGATTGATTGATTGATTGATAGTTCTGCTCTCTGGCGTCATTAACTCACTGAGCAATGCCCATCGTTTGATACTGTGACCAAAAAAGTGTAGAGCGTCTCTACAGTGTCATAGAACTGCTTCACTCCAGGACATTTTTAACAGAGTCGTTCGGGGATGAAACACGGCTGGCAGTGGCAACAACTTCAGGTTCATCTCCCGCAGGGGAGGAGTAGGGCGAAAAAAATATCCATAGCTTGGACAATTTGGCTTTTCCTTGGTCCTTTTTATCTTTTTCTTTGCGTTTTGTAGCTCCACCTTTATGTTTATAACTGCTCATGCTTAGGCAGTGCTCTGTTGAATGACAAGTGATTGATGATGACGTTGACGTTCATTTACGTATGATGTTGATGGACGGCTGTTTATGACGAATTTACCCAAAATACATTTGGAGACAATAGAAGGGATTCACTTGCAATTTTTCATGTTTTAATGTTAAATGTGAGTGTGAAAATAGCAGCACAAGTTCAACTCATATTATAGGCTACAATGCTTTGTACCTAATATGACCATGAACGTCAGTGCACTCAGTGGCGCGAGGCAGCAGGGCCCGCCGGCGAATATCTCGGGGGCGGAGCCTGCTGCCTTGGCGACGGGCCCCCATTGGGTCCCGACCGTCCCGGGCCCGGGGAGCCCTGCCCCTACAGCCCCCCCTGAAGCTCCGCCCCTGCCTGTAGATCTATCAGCTGTTTATTTCACATGAGTTCCAGTGTGGCAGCTTTTTAATCACTGCTCCCCCTGGTGGATCCATGATCCATTGCAGCTGGTTTCATTATAATTTTATTTATTTATCAAGGGGGCGTATCAAGTCATGCGGGGGTTTTCCATTCAGCAGGAGCCCACCGTCCGAAATGAGGTGCTACATCTGTAGGTGCTCTTAGATAATGCTGATGTCAGCATGCTAACATGTTTACAGTACAGTATCATGCTGATGTCAAGCCGAGTGAGGTTTTCCATTAACAGCATCCTGCTTTAGCATTTTAACATATAAGCACTAAACAAAACATTCTATAGCTCATATGAAAGTGACATCACAAGTGTTTTGCCTCAATTAGCCTGCTTTTCTTCTTACATTTGCTATTTTGAGTGTTAAAGTGTGTCCAAATGTGAAGTATGGCAAATTGCAATGCACTATGATTACCCACATTGTGCACCCATAGCGGTTAATTATTTTTAGTGAGGAAATCTGGACACTTGACACTCATTAAATCCCAACAAGTCCTCCAACTCATACGACCAAATAGGTCGATTGTTCAAGCGCTTATTACGACCAAATAGGTCGATTGTTCATGCGCTTATTACGACCTATAATCACGTTTTAAAGTTTTCGACCTCTAGTGCTCCCGTTGACTGCAAACGCTCCGGAGGGTCGTATATTCACAAATAACCCTCTCTGGAAAATCCTAAATTGTAGGATAGTTTGGCCATTAAAATGCTTTTTGATTAGATTTCTAGCGAGAAGTGTATATTGTACTTTTAGAATTCACGTCCAGTGGATGTGTAGGATCTATAGTTTGATAGATATTACGAAGATTATTTGAGGTCTCGCCAGGAGAACGTGTATATGCGGCAGCCTCCATGTAAAGTTAGCGTCAACACTCACGGGGTGAAAACAGTATTTCCGGTCTCGACGTTTTCATAATAAAACCGTATTCCCCTCACTGTCAAATGATTTTAAAGTGATATCTGCAGTACTCATCCACTAAAAAACATCAGTTTATCCTTGTTAATTACACGACATTCATTGGTTTAAATTGTGTACACTGCTTTTGTGTTTTTCCCATAGATTTTTCCCTTTCGATTCTGAGAGACACATTTCTTTTTTCAGAGGTTTTGATAGGCTAAAACATCAAACTACCCATAATCCTCAGCTATCGTTGAAGCTCGGTGAATGGATGTTTTAGCAGCAATGCACGTTGGGATATGGTGTTTATGCGATGTGAAATCCGAAAACATTTAAAAAAAGAAAAGAAAAGAATACTTTATTCCGAGTGTACTTGCTTTTCTCTTTGAAAGTCATCACATAACGGCATTGTAATACACGGTTCGGCTGCATTCAATATTACACATCTGTAGTTCTTTATTTATAGAGCCCTGATTAGAAGACCTTTGGACAAACTGGAAGAAATGCCGCCGAAACTGAATACGTGACGTGGATCATAAATATATCAGCATTTAAACAACATCTTCAATTTCTCTTCACACACTACGTCTCCTTGCAGTATCAATACTAATTCAGCTGACTTTTATATTTGATCCAATTGGTAGATGGCTTTATTTACCCCATAACGGTGCACAGCTGATAGACAGGGACTTGTAGTTTTAAAGGTATTACTGATTTTCTTTGAATTAAATAATATAAATACTGAGTTGAGAGAATAGTCAGGGGTTTTGGGTGATGGGAGACACATCTATGGAATCAGAATTTCAATAGCTTACCATTAAATGACGGATATACCTTTCTGTCTGTGATGTTTTACAAATCAGATATTAATGTGTAGAACTACAACATGTGAAATAATATAGCAATATCCTGTACAATTATGTGAAAACATGAATAAAACGACACATCTTCAGATGTTATACATACATAAGTGTCCTACACTAATAATACAAAGTTATTATGGCATTGTATGCTGTGTGTTATTTGTAACATCTTCAGAAACTACCTTTCCTCATGCAGTTGACTGTTACAGGGCTATACAGGTTCATGGTACAATGCATAGACTGAAACTGTATTTTTTTTTATCGTTCTGTTTTAGTTTCACAATAAAGTTAATAGTAATATTATGTTTGATATTATTATGTTTTATTAACTAGACCACTGGGTCTTGTTAAGACCATCTTTTCTGTCGGTTTGGTGTTACAAATATCAACACAATATATGTGACATGTGATATCGAAATCAGTCGGAAGTCGCAACGGCTCATTTCAAAATAAACGTGGATTTGCGTAAAAAAATAGTTTTTCGGGGTTAGGGTGTTTTGTTTGATTTTAAATAAACAAAGTCTTGGCTTTCAGAATATGAAACTTTTATTTCCAAAGTCATACGATAAATACATTTTTGAAGCTTGTAAAGGGAAGATGAAAGCTCTCACTCGCCACTCTGCTGTTCCGCAGCGCTGCTTCCCCTCCCTCCGGCTGAAATTATGAATGTAAGGCGTATAGTAATCATAGATAACACGGCAGGGTCCGTTACAGTTTGTTTTCATCTGATTTCAATTAAACAAAGTCTTGGCTTTCAGAATATTAAACTTGTTTCGGCAAATTCAGATGAATAAATACAACTTTGAAGCTTGTAACGGCATAATTACAAGCGGAGAACGGAGTAACTTGACGTCACAGCAGGCATAACAACAGCCGGTGTTTCTCGTTAGTGTTTTCCCCGGGAAACAAACACAATACACACAAACGCAAAATTACACAAACACACACACACTCGCGAGCTTCCCCCAGACCAGTAATCCAAACGAAAATATCTTCCCTCCGTAGTATTTTGATCATTTGCTCCGCTAATAATCAATCAGATTGATGGATTCCAGAGAAGAGGAAACTTTAAAGGCCTTTTTCTCGGAGTCCCATTAAGAATGCATTGATGGACTTCCGGTGGCGCCATGAGGTAGGAGTTTTTTCTGTGAGACAATAGGAGGTATTACCTAACCTAATCCCTAATGCTCAAACTGAACCAGAACCTTTAAGTGAATTCAGTTTCCTTCCATCCCATGATGCCTCTCACAGTGTATCATACATCTCTTCTCCATTAAATTCTGTTGCCAGTAATCTGTCTGATACTGTATTGCAGAACATCTCTTGTAAATTGTCAAAGCTTAGTAAACAGCAAAGTAAAAAAATCAATAGAAGACTCATGGTCCCTAACAATAATAATACTGAAAGCAATGCTAAAAAAAAACAGAAGAAATGCCATTACTTTGCCAAGCGGTACAGAGATAATTTTGACTTTCAGCGGAAAAGAAAACAATACATTATCACCCGTTATAGAGACAATCCTGATTTTAGAGAGAAACAAAAGCAGTATTTAACCTGCTGTTACAAAGACAATGATTTGAGACAGAAAAAAAACCAGCGCTCCACCGACTGCTACAGAGACAATGTTGATTTAAGGCAGAAAAAGAAAGATAACTCTACTAATTTCTACAGAGACAATGATGATTATAGGCAGAGGAAGATATCTCATATGAGTCAGCGTTATGAACACGACGAACCATTCAGGGTAAGACACAGACAACTAATGAAAAAAATAATGAAAGACCGGTATAAAAACAATCTTGCATATAAGATTATGCATAACATGCGATGTGCCATGAAAATAACAAAGAAATACAGAATGATAAATAAACAAACTCAAGAAAGTGACAACAGTTTGATTGAGGAGGCCATATCTGTTTTCAGATTACATAAAAAGGCTGGTCTCACTTATGTGTGCACTTTCTGTCATAAAGCATCTTTTCCAAACCAAGTGAAACCCTGTAATAGGTCAAATTACCTCACAAATCCAGTTGTGGTTGCAGCATGCCTGACAGGAAAGTATGTTCATGTTTGTAATGATGTCTGCAGAAATGAACAACAATGCAAGGTGCCTGATGAGAAAAGGAGAGAGTGGATTTGTCCCACCTGCCATGATCATCTTAAAAAAGGAGTAATGCCATCCCTCGCTGAAGCCAATCATTTGGAGCTTGCTGATATTCCACCTGAACTGTCTGATCTCAACATATTAGAGAGGCATCTTATAGCCAAGTGCATAACGTTTGCCAAAATCATTCCTCTTCCCAAAGGACGACAGAGACTAATATGTGGTAATGCGGTGTGTGTCCCATCTGAGGTACAGGAAACAGTTGAAGTGTTACCAAGACTGAGAAGCCAGTCTCAAGTCATAAGAGTAAAGCTTAAGAGAAGGTTATGTTACAGAGGTCATCAACTGTTCCAGACTGTGACCTGGTCTAAACTAGTGCAGGCACTGCATAAACTCAAACACATTCACCCACAGTACAAGGACATAACCATCAGAGATGATGCTGAATTATGTGACCCAACACTTCCTGATGAGGATGAGGATGAGGATGATGATGATGATGATGATGATGATGATGAGCATGCATCAATGAATGAGGTTGATTATGATGAAGCTGATTTAATGGAAATTGACAGGTGTGAGCAAAGTGCACTTTGTGGGGCAGAAAATGAGCAGGATATTGACATGTTGCCCTGTGATGGTGAGAAAGCAGACAAGCAGAGAGATGATCTGGACGTGTCTCAAGGATTGGTGAATGGTTCGTTCGCTACACTGGCCAGGGTACTTACCTCTGAAGAATGTGGTTCTGCACATGTCACTATGCTTGGGCTCAAGATGGATGATGAAACAGCTGGAAGGAATTACCGCAATCGAGCACCGGGAGAACCTGATGATCTTGTGTACATTGAGAGAGCAGAGGAAAATCTGCAAAAGAGAGGAGTGGTACGCAGACAGTTTCCACTTAAACTGGCCTATGCTTGTACAATTCACAAGGTTCAAGGTATGACGAGGACATCAGCTGTAGTCTCATTAAAAAACATCTTTGAACCTGGCATGGCTTATGTAGCTCTCAGTAGAGTGACCTCTCTCAGTGGACTGCACCTGCTGGATATGGATGTGAGTAAAATATATGCTAACCCAGAGATCACTGGAGCCATAGAGACCATGAGACAAGTGAACCTGGACAACATGATGCCTCTTCTTCACATCAAACAAACATTGAGCAGACCTGACACTCTGACCATTGTTCACCATAATACAGAGGGATTGCCATCTCATGTGAATGACATCAAGAGCCATCATGAACTGTGTCTTGCTGATGTTTTGTGTCTTACAGAAACTCACCTGCAAGGCTCCTTTGTCCTACACACATTTTCCACAGATTGCTAACAGAGGTGGTGGTGGAGTTGCTGTATATGTGAAGAACCACATTCAAGTGTGTGAAAAAGAGTATGTGCATAATGTGACGGACCTTGAGTTTTTGTCTCTGAAGGTACAAGCCCCAGTGAGCGCACTGATTGCAGCTGTTTACAGACCTCCAGACTACAGCGTGAGATCCTTCCTCTCAAACCTGGGCAGCCTTTTGGACTCCTTGGAGATCATGGATTGTCACCCCATCATTGTCTGTGGTGATTTCAATGAGAACCTCTTATCCAACGCAGGTAAGCCAATTCTTGAGATGTTTCAGTCCAGGGGATATGCACAGCTCATCACTGCCACCACCACAGAGAAGAACACACTGCTGGACCTCATCTTCATCTCTCAACCACAGCGCTGTCTCCACTCAGGTGTGATGAATACCTACTACAGTTATCACAATCCTGTGTTCTGTGTCGTGTCCTCTAACAGTGTTTAATGATGTCAGGTGAGTTCTAGCTGGAATCTTTGGTAGGTAGAAACTATTTGAAGTATTGGACAATATTATGGGCCATATCTTTTTTAGGTCATCATGTTTTTAAAAGCTATAACATATTTTTGCAATCTAAATTGTTCAGAGCACTGGACAATGTTATGGGTCATGTGTTTTTTAGGTCATCATGTTTTAGTAAGCTATACAATGTTTTGGGCAATCTTAACTTTTCACAGTATTGGACAATATTATGGGTCATATCTTTTTAAGGTAAACATGTTTTTAAGCTATATTTTCAGCATAACTTTGCCTGTGCATTTATCAGGGTGGGTTGGGCTCAGGGTTGATAAATGCACAGGCCAAAATTGTGACAGCAGCTATGTACATCATGCTGACACAAATAGCTGCTGACACAATTTTGCAAAAATGTATTTACATCAAAAAGTATATGTTCTATGTAACATATACTTTCTGATGTATTTCTACCAACTGAAATCCCACACTTATATCCCTCACAATTTCAAACTACATACTCTAGCGTAGGGTAGGGGGCCATGACTTTAGAGACTATAACTCCTGTAAGTTTCCTTTCCCCTGGACCAGACACAGTTTGTCAGTGTCCTCTGTGACGGCACCTGCCAGCTTTGTCCTCATCTCCTTCAGCACCGTGAGGGTTGACTAACAACAACTGACAACTGCAGCAACAGCAGCTTACCTGTTGACTGCTCACAACAACCAAGACATGCATGCTGCAACAGTGGCAGCAGCTTAACTGTTCAACCACAGTGGACCAGTCACTGCTGGACCACACAGAGACACCTTCTACTTCCTTCTCATCCCAATTCTTCAAAGAAGAGGATGAGATATCACCTGCCTGCCTGCCTGCCTGCTTTTGCCTTGTCTTCTCTTTGGTGCTGAGATACTGGATCTCTGTTATGATCGCGGAAAAGGTAGGACCCAATTGCAGACTACAAAAAGGTAAGAGGTAGTGATGGCAGTTTGACACTGAAGCTTCGAACGGAGCTTCAACCCTGGACTTCCTTTTCCATAGAAGCAGTGATTCGAAGCTTGCTTCAAATCACGTGACATGTGACGTACCAACCAGCAACTGCTTCATTTCCTGAATGAATCAACTCACTGGTTCGCCGTCCAATCAGGTGATTCAATGCACTGCCTCGTCTCGATTCTGACTGGTTGAAACTGTTTGAATTTGAGTGACACTTTATAACCGCTCAAAAAAATGCACAATTTGGCAATCTGTGGGATTGTCGTCGTAGTTTGCCTTGTTGCTGTTGAGTTGTTAGTATTGCGTTTGGATCATTATGGAGCCAGCCAGGAAGAGAGGTCGTTCTGAGATGTGGGATCACTTCAATGTGATTGCGCATGATAAGGTAGGTCAACTACAGTATCATAGCTATGGTTTATCTCAAATCTATATTAAGTAGCATTAAAGTAAAATTATGTATATGATCAATGTAGCCATTAGGCTATAGCTTTATAGACTGAAATTGCATTTTTATTTACAAATGCCTTTCTCTACAGGTCCAGTGCTTGGTGTGTTCAACTGAACTGAAGTATCATGGGAATACTTCCTCCATGATTAGGCACTTCACTGCCAAACATGGAGCTGCTGTGAACTAGGGGAACACAAATGGTATGTATTATATTATTATTAACTAGTAACACTAACACAATATGCTATGACTGTATTCCATGACTCACAAGTCTGCTTCCTTTGAGTGCAATTTCACATAAATCCTTATTTGCTTTTTTTGTTTTTGTTTTTATTCTTTATGTCTTTATTTCTTTGTCTTAGTGGACCGGAAGCGAGAGCTGGATGGGGCTCTTGTGAATATGGTGGTGAAAGACTCGCAGCCTTTTTCCATCGTGGATGACTGTGGCTTCAAGGAGCTTGTGGCCTTGCTTGATCCTAGATACACTCTTCCATCCAGACGGGTTCTAAAGGAGATGGTGGTCAAGCGCTATGAGGAGGAGAAGACGAAGGCCAAGGCTGTCATGGAAAGGGTAGAGGCTGTGAGCCTGACTGCTGATATGTGGACCTCCATTAATATGGACGCATATCTAGCAGTGACCTGCCATTATGTGGATGACTCTGCGAAGCTGGCCACAGAACTTCTGGGAGGGCTGCCTTTCCCTGAAACTCATACAGCTGTTAACATCACTGCTGCAATGAGGTCTCTCATGGAGGAATGGGGCACTGAAGGCAAAGTGACCTCAATTGTGACGGATGCAGGAGCAAATATGGTTGCCTCTGTCAGAAGTTTAAATCTAAGACATGCACTTTGCTTTGCTCATTCACTAAATTTAGTGGTGAAGAAATCTCTGGATGCAACTCCTGGCCTACAAGACCTACGCACAAGGGCTAGAAAAGTAGTCACGTTCTTTAAAACCAGCACAACAGCAAAAGAGAAGCTCAGAGAAGTGCAGGAGCAGATGAATCACCCTGTGCTGAAGCTTATTCAGGAAGTGGACACCCGCTGGAACAGCACCTACCTAATGCTACAACGCCTTTTCAAAGAGAGGCAGTCAGGGGGCAGCTCTTGCGACGCTGAAAACAGATGTGAGACCTCTGTCCTCTGAGGACTATGAAACAGCAGATGCATGCCTGCAATTGCTCTCCCCCTTTTTCCAGGCAACAGTGGAACTCTCCGAGGAGAAGAGAGTCTCAGGGTCCAAGATCATCCAATGACGAAAATGTTAATGCTATACTGTATGACACAATTGGAAAAACAAGCCACTACACAGCAAAACTACTGGAACAGAACATGGTGTCAATATGCAAAACAAGTTTGACACACGGAGAGCCAAACTGCATTGACCCTGTCAACACTGCTGGATCCTAGATTCAAAACTATTGGATTCTACAATCAAGTACAGGCAGCGGCATCAGTTAAACGACTGACAGCTTTTTGCACACAACTGAGGAATAACGCACAACTGACACACTACAGAAGAACAGCCCTCCACATCAGCTCAACCGGCACCAGCAAATGTTGACAATCCATCATCCACAGGTAATGTTATAAATAGTTAATTGATCAAATGCAGGACAAAATAAGTACAAGTAAAAAAGGATACACATTGAAACCTTCAGTACTGATGATTACAGTCATGTTTGTCTTCAGGTCTTAACCTTTGGGAAACTCTGGACAGAGATGCTTCTGAAGCGAGGACGGCAAGGAATGCCACAGCAGATGCTACAGTGGAGGTGCAGCGGTACATGACCGATCCACCGCTGGAAAGATCAAAAGACCCACTAGCATACTGGGTGGACCATCAAAATGTGTATCCCAATCTGTTCAAACTGGCGAAACTATTTGTATGCATGCCAGCATCATCGGTTCCATCTGAGCGAGTGTTTTCAAAATGCGAGGACATTTTAAGCAAGAAAAGAAATCGGCTCAATCCAAAAACTGTTGAAAAAATAATGTTCCTGAATAAAAATCTTTTGAGTGTTCCCCATCCCACATGAACACCCCCTGCCAAAGTTACACAAGCACACCATAACCTATGCCATATTTTCCCAGAACCCTCTCCTCAATAACACAATACACTAGAGGTGTAACGGTTCACAGAATTCACGGTTCGGTACGTACCTCGGTTTGGGGGTCACGGTTCGGTACGGGTTCGGTACAACAAGAAAAAGCAAAAGAAAGTCCCAAATGCATAATTCCAGGTTTGTTTTTTATTTATTTTGAACAGTAGTGCAAGTTTCAGTATACAAATAAGGAACTCTAACATTTTGAATAATTAACTTTATTACACAGTTAAAAACAAACCACAAACAGTACCACACACACTCAGATGGCCATATTATCTATAATGGCTGATGTCAAACAAAAAGGTTTCATCAAGCTGTAAAATTAAAAAGAATGTCTTGAAAATATTACAAAATAAATAAGATAGTGTTTCAATCACAATCAATAAAAGCCGGGGTCCTCTACTATTGCATAAGGGCGCAGCATAGCCGTTGAAAAATATATGCCAAAAGCTTCCGTTATTTATTTTGGTGTCTTGGCTTTCATGTCTATTGGCTTCTTAAAAACAGCGGGGATAAGCTTTTGAACTGCTATTGTCTTTTGCCGGGCTCAGGTGATTACGAAATCTGGGTGATGCCTTCTGATATGATTTAGCATGTTTGGCTTGTGTTACCATTAGCATACCGCACCGCTGTCGAAAAACGCCGGCACACCGTCCTCGTCCGATCCACCACTCGCACTCCATCGTTATTGTTGTCCACAGGGAACCCGAAATGTTCCCCCACAGCTGATTTAAAAGAAGCAGGTGGGTTCTAGCTCCTGTGTGTTATCTGAACTCGCAATACTAACTTTTCTTCTTCTTGTATTTATTCGTTTTGTTGTGTTTTCTTCTTCTTCATTTGTTGTTTATGGGCGGCTGGCAAACAGCTTTTAGACGCAATACCGCCCCCTGGATTATATATGGTGTAGTGGATACTGCCCTGAATGACAGACTTTTTTCCCACTCGTAAAAAAAAGGCGTATTCGTCGTGTGACTGCATGCACCGAACCGTGACGTCCTAACCGTGACGGTACGGGACGAATACGGATACCGTTAGACCCCTACAATACACGCATTCATCCATCTTTATTTGTAAATGATATTCATAATATATAGTTTTATATATATATATATATATATATATATATATATAGTTTATATATATATACACATATATATATATATATATATATACACACATACATATTAATATACCTATTTCCGACACAATTGTCCAAGTGGTTTGACTGCTTCAAATCACGTGACATGTGACGGTCGAAGCAGCAACTGCTTCATTTCCTGAATGAATCACTTGACTGGTTCGCGGTCCAATCACGCGATTCAATGCACTGCCTCGTCTCTATTCTGACAGGTGACAGGTTGAAACAGTTTAGAATTTGAGCGCTTCAACACTTTATAACCGCTCTAAACAATGCGCAATGTGTGGGTTGCTGTCGTAGTTTGCGTTGTTGCTGTTGAGTTGTTGTTGGTATTGCATTTGAATTGGATCATTATAGAGCAAGCCAGAAAGAAAGATAGGTCGTTCTGGCTCGGGAAACACTTCAAAATGTGAAGTTGTGAACAAAAAGACAATTATGAGTAATATAAAAACAGTTTAATTGTTTAAGGAATAGATAGCCCAGTGGATAGAGCCGGCGGCCTGAATGCTGCGATGTCCTCCGCGCAGCTGGTTCAAAGCCCGGAATAGATGAACTTTTAAACATTGCTTTTCAACTTTAATACTTTAATAACTGATAAAAGGCCCTCTCCGCCCAAAAAAATGTCCAGCACTCTCTAGTCTCTTCTCAATAACCCAATACACACAATTATCAATCTTTAATTGCAAATATAACATGATATTCAGTCTTGGTGTGTGTGTGTGTGCATCGAATATTTTTCAAGGCAAAGATACATTAAACCCACTACAGCCTTGCACTTCGCCAGGAGAGGTCGCTGTAACTGAAGCTTCGAGAAATGAACCTATTTCCGACACAATTGTCCAAGGGGTTCGATGCTTCATTCAAAGCGTCATTTTGCCATCACTAGTAAGAGGTCTATAAACAAAAGGCAAGCTTTATTTTCAAAGCTGAAGATCAAAAAACATGGCATGGATAACATAGGTAACACAAGGAAAATATTTCACCAAAAAGCTGACCGTGACTGACATGGAGGGAGACAGGAAAAAGAATGAACCAACAGGGGAACACAGGGAAAGACAAGACTAAATACAAAGAGGAGTAATCACAGGACGAGACACAGCTGGGTAAGGGAGGCAGAAAAACAAGGGCAACAGGTGAACACAATCAAGACACAGGAGGAAAAACACAGGAAGGAAAACAAGAGACAGGGAGAAAAGAACAGCAAAACAAAACCCATTACCAGACACACAAAACTAAAACCGTGACATAACACCAAGATCGTGACAGAACCCCCCCCCCTCAAGGGACGGATTCTAGACGTCCATAACAAAGTCCAACATTCCCAAAAGGGTGGATGGAGGGGGTCCGGAGGACGGGTCTGGGTCGACAGCCCAGAGGCAAGGCAGAGTTCATGGAGGGGTTCTCGGGCGGACGGCCAGGGGGCAAGGCAGAGTTCATGGTGGGGCGAAGGCCACAGCGGGCGAACTCAGGGGGCCGGGCATGAGGGCGAAGGCAGCGGCTGGAAAAGTCAGGGGGCCGGGCTCGAGGGCGAAGACCAAGGCTGGGGAACTCAGGGGGCCGGGCTCGAGGGCGAAGGCCGCTGGGGAACTCAGGAGGCCGGGCACAAGGTAGGCCACAAGGCGGCGACGGGACAGCTCCGGAGGACAACGTACGCCGCAATGGGACCCCTCCAGTGTCAGCTGGATCGCCGGAGCACTGGGATCGAGAGCAGGAGATGGTGGGACCCCTGGCGGGACAGGCGTAGATGGGACTCTGGACAGAACATGGGCTGGTGTCAGTGGGACCCCTGACGGAGCAAGGGCTGGTTTCGACAGGACCCTCGGCGTAGCACGTGTCGGCGGGACCCCCAACAGGACAGGGTCTGGTGTTGGCAGGAAATCCGGCGGAGCAGGTGTCGGCGGAACCCCCAACAGGACAGGATATGGTGTTGGCAGGAAACCCGGCGGAGCAGGTGTCGGCGGGACCCCCTACAGGACAGGATCAGGTGTTGGCAAGAAATCCGGTGGAACCCCCAACGAAACAGGACATGGAGTTGGCGGGACCCTCAGCGGAACCCCCAACGACACTGGACGTGGAGTTGGCAGGACCCTCAGCGCAACCCCCAACGACACAGGACATGGAGTTTGCAGGACCCCTGACGAAACAGGTGTCGGCTGGACCCCCAACGGCACAGGACATTGGGTTTGCAGGACCCCCGGCAGAACAGTAGTCGGCGGGACCCCCAACGAAACAGGACATGGGGTTGGCAGGACCCCCGGCAGAACAGTAGTCGGCGGGACACCCAACAGGACAGGACATGGAGTTGGCAGGACCCTCGGCAGAACAGTAGTCGGCGGGACCCCCAACGAAACAGGGCATGGGGTTGGCAGGACCCCCGGCAGAACAGTAGTCGGCGGGACCCCCAACGGCACAGGACAGAGAGTAGGGACTTGAGTGGGAACTCGAGAGGGAACTTGAGAGGGAACTCGAGAAGAGACTCGAGAGGGGACTTGAGAGGTGACTTGAAAGGGGACTCGAGAGGGGACTTGAGAGGGGACTCGAGAGGGAACTTGAGAGGTGACTTGAGAGGGGACTCGAGAAGAGACTCGAGAGGGGACCTGAGAAGGAACTTGAGAGGGGACTCGAGAGGAGACTCAAGAGGAGACTTGAGAGGGAACTTGAGAAAGAACTCGAGAGGAGACTTGAGAGGGGACCCGAGAGGGGACCCGAGAGGGGACTCGAGAAGAGACTCGAGAGGGGACTTGAGAAGGGACCTGAGAGAGGACTTGAGAGAGGTCTCGAGAGGGGACTCGAGAGGGGACTCGAGAGGGGACTTGAGAAGGGACTTGAGTCGGTCGGTGTGGGCTGGTTCTGGAGACGGAACCATGGCTGTATGGGCCGGTACTGGAGCAGGAACCATGGCTGCTGGGATCGGAACAGAAGCCTGGATCATGGCTGTAAGGGCCGGTTCTGGAGCCGGAACCATGGCTGTATGGGCCGGTTCTGGAGCCGGAACCATGGCTGTATGGGCCAGTACTGGAGCAGGGACCATGGCTGCTGGGATCGGAACAGAAGCCTGGATCATGGCTGTAAGGGCCGGTTCTGGAGCCGGAACCATGGCTGTATGGGCCGGTTCTGGAGCCGGAAACATGGCTGTGTGGGCCGGTACTGGAGCAGGGACCATGGCTGCTGGGCACGGAACCGGAACAAGGAACCATGGCTGTGTGGGATGGTACTGGAGCACGGTACCATGACTGTGTGGGCCGGCACTGGAGCACGGAACCATGGCTGTGTGGGCCGGTACTGGAGTACGAGCTGGCTTCCTGACCTTGCGTTTTTTAGAGGTCTTTTGGAGGCTCCGTGGACCTCCAAACGCCAGGCGGGATCCCAAAAAAGGGTCAGAAAATGGAGACTGGCACTCAAAACTCTGAGCCATTCAGGCAACGAGCTCCTCAACCAAGGCATGTTGGCCACCTCCATTTATGCCTTTTTGAGGATAGCCTCTTTGTCCCTTCTAGACGAGGTTCCACTCCACTCGGCATGATAACATTGAAGGGAGAAATCCAGATCCAACAGATCCAACTCAAAATCCGCTGGGTCCATAATTGGTCGGTTCATTCTGTTATGATCGCGGAAAAGGTAGGACCCAATTGCAGACTACAAAAAGGTAAGAGGTCTATAAACAAAAAGGCGAGCTTTATTTTCAAAGCTGAAGATCAAAAAACATGGCATTGATAACATAGGTAGTAACACAAGGAAAATACTTCACCAAAAAGCTGACCGTGACTAACATGGAGGGAGACAGGAAAAACAATGAACCGACAGGGGAACACAGGGAAAGACAAGACTAAATACAAAGAGGGGTAATCACAGGACGAAACACAGCTGGGTAAGGGAGGCAGAAAAACAAGGGCAACAGGTGAACACAATGAGACAATCAGACACAGGAGGAAAAACACAGGAAGGAAACTGAAGTTACCTACTGTAACTCCAGCTTCTATGAGTATTGGCGTAGCCCTCTAAGGCTATCGCTATTGGGTAATCCCCTGCGCACACGCGCAGCACTGAAACACTTGTAGTCCACGCCCACCCGCGAGGTGGGCCCCACCCTCGGGCTCCCTTCCGGTATAAATAGGAAGGAGGCCCGACAATCTGCTCCCACACAAACAACTTTTCTTCAGCCATTCGTGGAGCCAGTGGGGCCCAGAACTTAGAGGGCTATGCCAATACTCATAGAAGCTGGAGTTACAGTAGGTAACTTCAGTTCTATTTCGTATATGGCTTCGCCCTCTAAGGCTATCGCTATTGGGTTAAGGGCGAAGCAAGATGTAGTCTGCGCCCCACTGGGTCCCCCCCCGGTACTAGAAGCACAGACACACCTGCTCAGATAATAACCCATGCCTATTGCGCCATGCGAATGGCGCATCACAGTCCCTGGAATATAGCATAACATGAATACTGGGAACAATACATACCCGCCGCTGTGATAAGTAGAGACGAAGGTCACACTTTGCCCAGCGACAAAAAGAGGGGGAACACGGGCAACTCTCTGCGTGTAGACAGGCAGGAGAGCGCACAGCTGGATCCCTGACATCACTCACTCTGACAAGACACTCCGTACAAAATGTGTCAGAGGAAACAAGGAAACATCCCTCTCATAAGAGGGGAAAGGGGCCGCTCTTCGTGTGCCGAGAGGCAGGAGAGCGCACAGCTGGATCCCTGACGTCACTCACTCTGACAGGACACTCAGCACAGGGTGTGTCAGAGAGGAATGGGAGACATCCCTCAAATAAAATTGAATAAAGGAACAGGGGGAAGACCAAGATGCAGCAGTGCAAATGTCTTCCACTGACATTCCTCCGTGCAAAGCCGTGGAGGAGGAAATTCCTCTGGTGGAGTGCGCACTGATGTTCTCTGGGGGATCCGCCCCAGAGGAGACATATGCCTGTGACACAGCCTCACACAGCCAGTGTGACAGCCGTTGTGCAGACAGAGGCTGCCCGATCGAGCGCTCTCTCTGTAATGCACAAACAGGCGCTGAGAACGGCGCAAGGCAGCCGTGCGCGCCACATAGCAGGAGCGCGCGCACCGGACAGAGGAGATGAGACGTGGCTTCTTCCTCCGACCTGTGAGGAGGGGGAAAGAAGCCATCCAGGGTGATCACTCTTGATAAAAGAGCTTGTGATGACCTTTGGCATAAAAGCCGGGTTAGGGCGTAAAACAGCTGAACTGCCATCTCCTTGGATCCGGAGGCATGACGGAGCCACAGAGAGAGCAGACAAATCACTCACCCTTTTCGCTGATGTTAGAGCCAAAAGTAGTACTACTTTGGCTGATAACAGTTTAAGGGGAACCTGAGCCAAAGGTTCAAATGGGGTTTGCTTAGTGCGCGTAACACTAAAGCCAAATCCCACTGAGGCGCCAGTGCGCGTGACACAGGTCTGAGTCTCCGTACTCCTCGCAGAAAACGTTTCGTCAGGGGGTGACTAAACACCGTCCCCCCGAAACCTACGTGACAAGATGATATGGCAGCAGCATATACCTTGATTGTGTGAAGGCCAAATTCCTGTCCAGCAACAGCTGGAGGAATGACAGCACGTAGGGTCCAGGCTTTTCGCCACACACCACGCTGGAAAGCTGTCCACTTGGCTGTGTAGGACGCTCTGGTAGACGCCGCCCTGGCTCCTTGAATGGTACGTACAACATCTTGAGAGAGGCCCAGCCCCTCTAAATGTTCCCGTTCAGGGGCCATGCCCATAGGTGCTGGCCTATCACAGGGTGACTGCTGATCGCTCCCTCCACCTGCGAGAGAGCGTCCCCGCCACGGAATTTTCCACGGTTGCCTGACAGCGTACGCTGTAGGCATGGAAACCAGGAAGCGCCCGTGCGCTCCGGGGCAATCAGGATCATGACAGTCGCTCCTCCTGCACTCGGTCCAGGCACCGAGGAATCAGCGGGACTGGTGGAAAGCGTACAACAGTCCCCTGGGCCACGGTCGATGTGCGAACGCGTCCACCCCCAGGGGGGGTGGTCCTGCGCTTTCAGGGAGAACCAGAGGGCGCATGCGCGTTCCCGCGTGCGGCGAACAGATCCACCTCTGCTCTCCCGAACCGGCTCCATACCTGGGAGACCAGCTCGGGATGGAGGCTCCAGTCCCCCTGGCGAGGACCTCCTCTGGACATGAGGTCTGCCCCTTTGTTCAGCTCGCCGGGAACATACATTGCTCTGATGGAGAGCAAGTGTGCGCGCCCAGATCAACAGCGGCCTGGCTGTGTTCAAAGCTGCGCTGAGCGAACTCCGCCCTGGCGATTGATGTAGGCTGCCGCGGCTTTGTTGTCTGTGCGAATCAACACATGCTGATTCCGCAGCAACGGGGCAAAATGCTGGATTACTCTCCGTACGGAGAGCAATTCCAGCACGTTTATGTGGAGGGACATGTGAGCCGGCCACTGTCCCCCCACTGCCTGCGACATACACGTTCCTCCCCACCCTGAGAGAGATGCGTCTGTGAACACCGAGATGTGTGACGTAACTCTGCCCAGGGGCACACCCGCTGACAGCACGTGGGGACTTTTCCAATAGGTTAAGTCTGAACCCACGGAAGGAGGGATGGCCACCATGCGCCTCTTCTGTCGCACGGGGTCGATGCGCAGGCGAATAAACCACCTCTGGAGTATCCTCATGTGAAGGAGACCCAGGGGGATCACCACGTGACCAGCTGCCATCATGCCCAGCAGCTGCATCACGGAGAGGGCAGTCACCACGCTGCGAGGTGTGTCGGAGAAGAGCTGTCAGTGCCTCCACTCTCTGCTGTGAGAGTCGCGCTCTCATGCGGGCTGAGTTCAATTCCACACCCAGGTAAACAATACTCTGGGAGGGAAGAGGGCGGCTCTTCTTCCAATTTATTAAGAAACCCAGCTTTGACAGATGTGATACGAGCTGTACCGTCTGTAAAGCAACTTCCTCCCTGGAGCGAGCCAGCAACAGCAGGTCGTCCAGGTAAAAGTAAGTACTCTCATCCCTCCTCTGTGTAGCGGCTGCAGCGCCGTCTCTACACACTTTGAAAAGGTGCGAGGAGCCAGGGAATAACCGAACGGCAGACGGTTGTACTGGTACGATATTCCCTGGAATGAGAAACGCAGGAATTTCCTGTGTTTCGGGATGATGGGTACGTGGAAGTAAGCATCCTTCAGGTCTACAGAGGTGAACCAGTCCCCCGGTGAACACACTCCAGCACCTGTTTGATCGTCAGCATGTGAAAAGGCCTTTTCATTATTGCTTGTTGAAACTGACAGATCGAGGATGGGTCTCATTCCCCCTGTCTTCTTCGGGATAAGAAAATAGCGGGAGTAATACCCCTGATTTTCTTCCCCTTGAGGAACCCTGGAAATAGCCTCTTTCAACAGGAGTTCCCGCAGCTCTGACTGGAGCGCAAGACACTGTTCCTGGGATGACAGGAGTGTTTCCTGTATCCCATTGAACTCTGTGGGGAGGGAGAGGTGAACTGCAGGGTGTACCCTCTGCTGATCAACCTGCTCATCCATCTGTCCATCAGACACACGCGCTGCCACTCTGAGAAACACTCTGAGACACGTGCTCGAGATGTGTCGTGGCGCACAGCCCTCGCCGCCGCTGCCCGTGAGGCAACCCAAGGTGGGCCTGGAGCGAAAGGGCTGTGAGGGAGCCTCCACACGCTGCATTTCACTCCGGCTCTCATCATGAGGCGCGTACACGCTCAGGGGATGAGTGGAGATGTGTGCAGTGACGTCCACATGAGGCGTCATAACTGCTCTCATGGGCTTATTATGACCGTGTGTAGGAGGCGTATCTCGGACAGAGGAATGCCGCGAGCTCTGCGGTTTATTAACCGATAGGTTAAAACCAGCAGACTTCTGCAGCGAGCCCTGCTGCCTACTAATCAACAGATTGGTGGCAGCTGACTGCAGGTTTTTTCAACGAGCCCTGCTGGCTACTAACCGATAGGTTATAGGAAGCTGGCAGAGTGGGGGATATGTGAGAAACACTTGAGACTGATGCCTCAGACAAAAAGTTGGAAAATGAACCCATTTTATTTCTCTCACAACCCCCCCCAACACGTCAGAAGCGGCTTTGCTTCCTCGGAGGCTCTCGCGGAGCAGACCAGGAGCGGGAGTGCCTCACTCCCCGTTGACTCACCGCCGGAAGACCCCTCTGTCTCTGGGGTGGCGGGGGAGCGGCGACGCCGACGGGCGAGCCTGACGCCGCGGCTGCGGTTGCTGTGTGCGTCTCTCCGCCTTCCGCTGTGGCCGGGTTGGACGCTGCGGCTGCTGCGGCTGCTGCGGGCGTTGGTGCCGCTGTGGCCGCCCCGCAGGCTGGAGCCAGCTAACGTGCTGGCGGATGTCGTCCGCCTGTTCTGCAGCCGCCTTCATGGACTCCACCATGGCGTGGAACTGGGGTCCGAACAGCCCGTCCGGGCTGATTGGAGCGTCCAGTAGCACCTTCCTGGCCGTCTCCGTAACAGACGCCTGCTGCAGCCAGAGGTGGCGCTGAATCTGCGTCACCCACGTGGCGATTCTTGCCTGGGAGACAGCAACGGATGCACACAGTGTGAGCGCCGTGCTGGCCGCCTTGCTGATCTCCTCCGCGTCCTCCGCGGCCAAGGTGGTGGACCGCTCCACCAGCGTCACCACCGAGTTGGAGAGCAGCGCGATTTTGTTCGCCGCCGCCTGAAAGGCACACTGGTGCACCCGGTCAGCCTGGCGGGCGACATACTGGTTCCTGGGGGAGGCCAAGGTAGGGCGCCGTCCGGCGATCATGTTGGCCTGCCTCACCCCAAAAAACGCCGTCAGGCTCGGCTACAGAGAAGGGGTGGCTGGGAAACCAGCATCTGTGAACCCCTCCACCTTGGTGAGGGGAACAAATGTGGCCACCGGAGCCTTTAGGGTCCTCGGGTTCGCCGCCGCCCCCTCCTGGTACCTCCTGATGGCGGGAAAGCGTGGCCAGATCGGATCACTCCTGACCGTCTGCACCCGCGAAAAAAAAAACTCGGCCATGTCGTCCGGAGCACACCTCTCCTGAGCTAGGGGAACGGGGAGACCTCTGCAGGCGGCCGCCTTGCATATGATCTCCGGCAGTTCCCCCAGGATGCCACCTATCGCCGGCAGCGCCGTGATGACGGAGAAGGGGACCACGTGCTCGGCCGTCCAGTCGGCACCCTGCTCCGACTCTGTCTCTCCCGTCCGGGGGAGAGGAGGGAGGGGAGAACCGCACGCTGAACCGTGGAGGGAGGTGGGGTAGGAGTCGTCCGACTCCTGCCCGGCACTCGGCTCCAGGGACATGAGGCTGCCGCCCACGGGCTCGAAAGCCTGGACGGGCCAATCGTCCTCCTCGGCCGCAGCAGCGAGAGCGTCCGCTCTGCACTCCCTGTCCTCCGAGGGGAGACGGGCAGTGGGTGCATGCGACCCGCTGGCTGAGAGCCGCGTACGCGTGCTCTGCCCCCAGGCAGGATTCGCATGACGTGTGCTGGTCGTAGCTCATGATATACCCCGAGCCACATGAGGGAAAATTTCTCACACAGTTGGCACTCATGTTTGCTAATCGAAGTGTCTCTTGTGCTTCAGTATTTTACGGGGTGCTGAAGAAAAAGAGGGCAGATTGTCGGGCCTCCTTCCTATTTATACCGGAAGGGAGCCCGAGGGTGGTGCCCACCTTGCGGGTGGGCGTGGACTACAAGTGTTTCAGTGCTGCGCGTGTGCGCAGGGGATTACCCAATAGCGATAGCCTTAGAGGGCGAAGCCATATACGAAATAGAACAAGAGACAGGGAGAAAAGAACAGCAAAACAAAACCCATTACCAGACACACAAAACTAAAACCGTGACATAACACCAAGATCGTGACAATCTCATAAAACCAGGACATCATGCTGCAACAGATGACATACTGTTAGTAATCAAGAAACAGTGGACACATCACTGCTGGACCACAGAGAAATGTGTTCCCTCTAGTGTAGGCAGTGGTGAAGATTCTTCACAACAGAGCAGAAGGTATTGTCTTCTAATTTATTTTGTGCATATGTAATGTTTTAATGTCATGTTGTGTTCACTCATGTATTCACTTCTTCCATCAGGTCTTCCTCCACTGTGATTCCGACATTTCACAGTGGATACGCTCAGGACTGCACAGAGACACAAACGTCAAAGAAGTTGACC
Source organism: Dissostichus eleginoides (assembly GCA_031216635.1). Taxonomy (NCBI): domain Eukaryota; kingdom Metazoa; phylum Chordata; class Actinopteri; order Perciformes; family Nototheniidae; genus Dissostichus; species Dissostichus eleginoides. The sequence continues at coordinate 33,969,391 of CM062265.1, read as the reverse complement.
ATCATGCAGCAGTCCTAAACTTCTGTGAGAAGTCATTGGGCAGAAAAAGGTTTTTCCCTTCAGCAGTGTTCAAGATATCTGCATTCTCTACCTCCACATCCCCATGGTGTATCCATTGCTGTGCACAGCTCAGTACTGTAGAACCTGGATCCTTTGGCAGTGATCAGATGAACTGTTGCAGGGATCCAAACTGCTGCAGATCAGTCATCCCTGTCAGAGTGAAAGTTCTTCCTAAAGCTGTGAAGGTAACAATTAACAAGATCTCATTTTGATCAAAAAAATGTACAAATCACTTTTGGCAATACTGTTTGCAAAGCTATTTGTATTAACAACTACAGGAATGTAAGGAGTGATGTTTTTTTCACCTTTTTCTTTAGGACTCTCCCCCTCCATGTTGCTAAAGTGAGACTGTCTTCACACAACACACTGACCAGTTATGAAGCTGGAAGCAGCACTTCTACAGCCACTGGACATGTCAAAGGTCACCATGTTACCGCCCTTTACGTCCTCACACTGAACTTTGACAGTTTTGATTTGTGCCTACAATGGACAGATTCTAGATACAGCAAAAAATACTACTGACCAGTGACGTGCGGTGAGGTTCATGTCTGGTGAGGCACTGACTCTTTCAGAGTCAGATTTACAAATATTATATTTTGACCTTAATCGAAATATTCTGTTATTTTCAAAAGCTTTTTTAGTCTGATGCTATGATTAATTTTAAACAGACCGTTCAACAAAAGGATACCCAAAATCTAAATATTGGATTGTTCTGTCTTAGTAAGATCCCATTTTCATTACAATGGCGGTCTTACCTTGACTTGAAGATGAAGTCCATGCTATCCTTCTGGACAACAATCTCTATTACTTTTTTGTAAAAGTCCTCCTTATCTCTCTAGTTTCAGAAGTCTAGTTTGTTGTTTGCGTCTACCGTCTCTGCGTAGAATAACAGTAGCAACAAGAACCTGTGGGCTCACGTCCCCTTCAGTGCGGCAGAGGTTATGGCTGCCTCTCCTGGTGCTTTTTTCATTGCCGTTGTACGATGAGACCAGCGAGCCTAAATATTATATATACGTGAAATAAGTTATTTAGAGACTATGGATGGCGAGGATAAATGTAATAAAGGGATCTACAAACATTACATTGGTGACCTACAGTGAGATGGTAACAGGTATGCGCTTAGTGCCCGCGCTCCAGCCAGTTTCTGTGGGGTGACGCATTCTGAGGTGAGGCAGATCTCATCTGTGCCTTCAATTTTATTATTATTATTATTTAGTTTTTCTTTAATTGTTTTTCCGTTACATTGGAATATGACAGGTGAGGCTCTGCCTCCCCTGCCTCCCCTGACTGCACGTCGCTGCTACTGACCCACTGACGGACTGACTGCCACTCAACAGTAGGAAAGCCACCTGGTTGGTTTTTTTACTCAAACAATGTATGTTTATTTTCTGTTTCATCACATTTAATAATTTATTTTATGTATTAATCATTCATGTCATCTTTCCTTTCCCACTTTAAGGCGAGACACGGCAGGCAAAAACATTGTTTTTCATGCACTGGTCAATTTTGAGATATTGTGCTATTTTGATTCCATAACATGTTTTCTTTCAGGCTTTTGGAAGGAAAACGTACAAAATACACATTTAAGTGTTTATTTTACTATAATTTGTCTATTTGCGTCTGTAGATTTCTCCTAAATTCACCAAAAGTTAGCATTCTAACGTAACATAAAGTACCGCGACCGCTGTTTGCACCATGTCATCAGAGGTATCGTTGGAAAGCTCCGTTTCTCCTGCACAATCTCATCGGATCCAAATATGGTCATTTCCTTTGTATCAGCAACCAATCGTGAAAGTAAAAAGGGGTCTTACACCAAGAAACGAAATCTCATTGGCTGGTGTCCATTTCTGACAACGTGATTCGTTCAGATGCGTCACGTGGTGTGCTAAAACACTTTCTGGTTAGCTTTCCGCTAGAAATTTAAATCTCAAAATGGCAAAAGAACGGCGAAAAAAACGTTCACAGAGAAGACGACAACAATTGGAACTTGCACAAAGCAATGTTAGACAAAAAACAAATGACCCCGAACATGAAATACCTTCACGGAGTGCGTCGAGGCGCAAGCTGTCATCCAAAGAACAGGAGGGTTTAGCTAGCGCCTCACAGCAATCTTTAAAGGTCGTTTTCTCAAAATGAGTTTTTTCTCCTACTCTGAGTCCGAAATTTCCACTTCAGTAGCACTTACATACACCAAACCTTCCAGTTATATTCCTATCAATATTATGAAGGCTTTTACAGAAGGGTTTGTTCATATATCATTTATAGCCTGAATTATATAACATTTTATACCTAAAAACATGGCGAAAATTGATATTTTAGGGCTGTTGACAGTATTTTCTGATTTATTTAGTGATAAAAAGAGGTATCCAAAATCCCTTCTGTAAAAGCCTTCAATTCTAATATGACTACAAAATGAAACAAGAATTTTTAACCTGGCTTTATCCAATTTTAAAAATTCGGTTCCTGAAATGTGTTAAAATATGCGCATATTTAATGAGATTATGGCTAATTTGCATATTTAAACATGCTATTTCTGAAAACTTGTAATACAAAAAACAATTGCCTTATTGTAAGTAATTAACTGGAGAAATTTCTAGCTGATATCTTTAAGTTAAAAAAATTACCCTATTCACCTGTAGTGTCTCGCCTTAAATGTTTTGTAACAGATACATCTAAAATACGTAGTTTTTCTGTTCTCTTCCAGGTTAATTTAACTGGAAGAGGACAGAAAAACAGTACAACATAGTGATCATGAGTGTGGGGTTTCAGCTGGTAGATATTAAAGGTTTTAAAGGATTTTTACATTGTATACCTAGTCTTGGGCTAATCTGAACCCATGAAAAAAGCTCTGTTTAAATATAGAATCAGCGTTCAGTCTGTGAAATCTAAGCTGAAGCGATTGTCTTCATGATGCATACGACATGTGACTTGGTTAATTAAGCCTTGTCAAATTATTGATTGGGAATTAAATGTTCCAATTTTCAAATTCTTCACTGAATTCACACCAGTGACTCGAACCATATTTTCTTCAAAAGCCAACAAAGCTCCTGCATTTCAGTGAGGCTCAGTAACCTGAGCTAGATGTTGGTAAATCCCAAATTGACATGAAAATTCCTGTCAGTCAAGAGCTTCTGGAGCTTAAAGCCATGAACTCATAGGGCTATTAGCCTAGCTAAACACAATGTGAACATTCTTTCATGGTAGGGCTGAACAATATTGTTATAGTTTGTTGATTTTTCAGCACAATTTTATAGTGCTACTACAATGCATCATTGAAATACATGACACACTTCCTTTGCCTGATGGTGACAATATGGTTTTCTGCCTTATCAAGCTGTTTGGAAAACATGATTAAGTAACCAAGCATTTTGGATTTGCAAGTACCATCTTGTTGTATTTTCTTGTATTGGTCATTTGTTTTATGCAAACGTTAAGGTGTATAGGATGCATTTTATTGAAGGTTATATATGAATCAAACTTTCTTTTAAGTTTTAGTTTTCTAGAGTTCAAAGATGCAGCTGGCTGAAACTATTAGTCAGATAATTTACACCATAATATATTTTTTGTAAAAGCTGAAAATCAATGTATCAAAAACAAAAAATCTATTTTACTTTTTTTATCATTGCAATAAAAAGTATGTTTTGTGGCATCAGCAACTACTTCAGAATACTTTCAGCTACTGAAACAATTCAACCACTAAATCATTCAGCTATATAAGGAAATTATGTCTATGAATTTCGTTGTTTAAACATTACATTTACATTATATGTCATTTGTTAGACGCTTTTATCGAAAGCGACTTACATATATTCAGTACTGTGGACAATCCTCACAGGAGCAATTTGGGGTGAAGTGTCTTGCCCAGGGACACAACGACCTGCTGACTGCAGTGGGACTCAAACTTTCTATCCCCTGATTCGAAGTCCAGCACACTATCCACTGTGCCACAGCCTATACCTTTTTATACTTGTACATGTACTAAAGAATAAGCTTAATCACTTTTTTCAAATCTGCCAGTTTTACAAATCACCTTCATTTGTAGAAGTAAGCTTCTTCCGGTTCCCTCGACAAAAAAGCAATGTAATTTCTCCATAGGATTTTGGAAAATAGCTCGAAATAAGGTCTGTGGTTGACACACATTTAAGAGACGGATCACGTTTTGTTCAGTCGGATAATCTCCACATGTCTACCCTACTTTTATAATTTTCGAATCATAAATCTATCGATTAGATTTATGATTCGGCTACCGTCATTCCCCTGCCAACCTGTGATTAGTCAGGACCATGCAAAGGGAAGCCCCCCGCCCTCTGGCTTCACTCCAATCAAATCGCATCAACTTCCTACTGTCATCACCGCCGTTAGCAAGTAGCAACATTAGCAAGTGCAGTTATGGAGGGTGGAGATTTAGAGTATTTATTAAAACATAATTTTACGAAACTTTCGCTACTGTGTTACTTTTGGACGGACTGAGCTAATTACAGAGACGATGACTGCTGCTGCACTTGCAGTGTGTGTTAGAGAGGGAAGGGAAGAGAAGGTGGACTATCGCATGCAATGTTTCTGCACATAACTGTTTTTGAAGTCATGTGTTTCATACACCTACTGATACTTTGATGTGAACGTAAAACTTTAAAAGTCTCCTGCTTTGGTTTGTGAATGAATGCGTATTTTTTATTCATTACCGAATCTGCACTGCGCTGCATAAATTAATGTGTGCGGACCTGTGGGTTAGATAATAAAGTAACCTGTATATCCTATATAACCTGTTTCAATAATTATAACCTGTTTTAATAATTATAACTTTGTCTGTGTAAAATGTATACTTATGAAACTAGACCAAGTGTTCTTATTTTGTTTTGTTTGCTGTGGTCAATTGTGTGTGCGTTGACTTAGGAATGTAGAGGATCCAGTCGCCCCCCCGGGTTTTAATGGGCCGGATAGGAGCATGGGGGGGTTGCAGGAGAAAGGTAATAAAACTGACACCATTGAGTCTATGCAGAGATTGTACTGAGAGAAAGATTGGGATGCGGAATGGTACGGCCAGGTGCTGAGGATAAACGAAGATAAGGATTGGTACCTCACCCCCGTTCAACCCAGAATTGTTTATTTTATGGCTGCCATAAAAGATGACCTGGGACTGATCGGCGGCGCAGGAGATCCAAACTTCCCACACCTATGGCTGACTCACTCTGATTCGCTGTTTAGACCTCGTCAATGGCTGACTCACTCTGATTCGCCCAGGAGTGAGTCCACCAATGGATGAACACCTAGGGAGGAGCAACCGACACAACTCCTCCCACACCTCTCCGTTTGTGGGCATAAATATTATGAATTCTGTACACTCGGGGCCTCTGTTCTGTCTGACTGTCTGATACGTACATCGCACGGTAGTAAGAACCAAGGCCCGAAGTACTTCGTTATATTGTACTGTTGTTTTTACCATTAAATCAGCTTATTGTTAAACCTCATATCTCTGCGTCTGAGCCCTTCCTTTTTGTAGCAGACCACTCATCAAACGAACGGCGCGGAGCGGGCTCGAACCTTCAACCACTGAAGGGTGCTTCAACCCAACAATAACAGGCGTGCGCAGGTCCTGCATCTGTATGATACAAATGTGTGTAAAATGATACCGGACGGGCGCTGTAATAAGTCATTTGGTTATTACCCCAAAAAAAAAGTTTTACCCCACGCGACGCTACTGGTAGGCTACACATACACACGTACACACAAAGAGCTGTTATTATGTATAACCTTCATAAGTAGGCTATGCACGTATGTGCAATATACATTGTGAAGGGAAAGAAGGCATCACTTATTGAATGACATAAATACACTTTTTCAAAATAAAAACTAAGCATTTGGCTTTTTTTTTTTAAGTTTAAATAATTTGACTTAGTATCTAATTACTAACCCTGATTTTGACTTACAGCCAGAATGACAACAGAGGTGTATACTATCTTGTCTGTGATGGTTTGGTGTGTTGAAGCAATTGTTGCTTATTTTTTATTATATTAATATGTATTTGACCCTAGGGATCAATAAATCTTTCCTAATACTTATAAAAAGCAACTGTTAAAAACAAAAGCCAAAACATTTAATTGTAAATGTGTGATACTGTGCTATATCAAAACACTTTGATTGATTGATGAGAAATAAATAATACAATAAAACCTCCAAATGAGAACACTGATTTAAACATTTCAATAAAAAAAACACCCACAGAGATCCTTGAAATTAATATTTGAATTGTACTTTTAATAAAACAGCAACAAGAACAACAAGAACAATAGCTATAAAAACAACAAGAACTAGAACTTTTTTACATACAATTAGGCACCTCATCTTTTGGCTTCTGTTGAGAGTCAGTAAACACATTGATTACACACTTAAAGTATAGGCTTTATAGTATTTGTATCACTTTTCCATGGTTTTCACGAAAGTCACTTCAGTTTGGATATATCTTACATTCTCAGAGTTTCGTATCATGTTAATTAAGATAAAGATTCCGTAAAGATATTTTAAGTATAGGTCACATAATTATCATATCGAGTTAAACTGGCTAATAGGTTTAAAACGTCCTCCAATTAATAGTTTCCTAACAATTCTAAAAACTGAGACTGAGACCTCTGTTTTATTCTATAATAGTGTTTAAAAATGTAAGAATTTGCAAAAAGTACCTCTATTTTTGTGTAGTTCGACGATTGCACCTGTAGGCCGTAGTCCGTGTTTCTGCATTTCATGTGCGTGACTCGCACTCTCTCCCCAAGGTTCACTTCGATGACTGCAGCCTCCCTCCAAAGATTGATTTGGATTCTTGATGTGTCCTGTTAAAGGGACGAAGAAGCAAGTGCTTACTGTGCATAAATAAACTGATGTAGTTGATGCAGCCTTCATCGTCTCCCTCCTCGAGCTCAGACGGTTCCTGGCCTGGCACTGGACCCACTTCCTTGGCAATGTGGAGGAGTTCTTTCGCTGACAAGGAGAGTAGGCTTCTTCTGATGTCCCACACCAGACTTTTCCTTTGGCTCTCCGACATGACAGCAGCTCTTCCAATTCACTCACGATGGATCGCTCAGTTCAGCAACGGTTCCACGTCTGCTCCAGCTTACAGCTCTCTGCTCGCATCAGCTCCGGTATTGGTCCTAGAAGTCATTAATGGATCAGCTTCCGACCAGTAGGTGGTGCCGATCCCGGACGAGCCCCCAAGAACTGTTACGGGTCCCCGATATGAGGACCACAGTAACAGTGATGATACCTGTATGGTGCAGGTGAAACAGAAGTAATGAGGACACGTTGTGTTCGGTTTCCTTCCAGATTACTTCTCCTGGTAGTTTTATTACACAAACTTATTTAAACATCTTAATTCTCTTATGCATTTCAGTGTATTTACTTAATCATTCACTTTCCTGACAGCTCCATCAACACACATCCACTGTCAATAACCCCTTCTGTGACAAACACACATTTAAGCTGAACTTTACATTCACTAATCTTTTGTACCTTTCATACATCTTGTTTTACAGTATTAAACCTGTATTAAATATCCCTTGAAACTGTAATTTCGACTATTACCCTTCTGCCATTCATTGCAGGTCACTAAAATGCATTTGAACTAGAGAATCATAATGCTACAAACACTACAGCATACTTGTGTAACAAACATCCAGTATAACACTAACTAAACTATACCTTTCATAAGGTGCATATTTATTCATAACTTCATTCATAACTACACATGTGTGGAAATATTCAGTGGGCGGGAGCCTTTAGACACACTATCTCATTCGCACCATCTCCGTGTCAGACCACGTTATCCCCAAGATGGCGCCGCATGGGGGAAGCTAAGCTAATACACAGACACATTCATACACTCTTTTAAACATGTAAACAGCGCTACAAACACTCCACACTTTCAGTGGGCCGTCACCATACACGCGAACATTAAGGGGGGGTTCGTATGATTTTTGCACCTTTTACCAACCTGTATGGTGCAGGTGAAACAGAAGTAATGAGGACACGTTGTGTTCGGTTTCCTTCCAGATTACTTCTGAGGAAACCCCGGGAGCGTCCGTCGGTTTAATCGGTACCCCGGAACCATTGAATCGAACACAAACGTTCCGCCTCACTACTCACTGCATCTATCAACCCCGTTAATGACATGAAAATAACAGATGTACAAAATGTGGTCACACATCCCAGGGGTGCCACACAAAGACTTGAGACTTACTTGTGACTTGCAAAACAATGACTTGGTCCCACCTCTGCTGCTTATTGCACATATTCTTATTTCATATTTCATAGTTTATATTCTATAATTCATTACATTCTATTTCGCTGTAAATTACTGCTTTATTTTATTGCTATTTAACTATATTTTATTACAGTGTCCTTAAAGATATTTTGTTTTATATTAGATTTTTTGTTTTATATGGAGATTCTTTGTTTTATATTTTATGTATGCACCACGACATCAAGTCAAATTCCTCGTATGCGTGAACCTACCTGGCAATAAACCCGTTTCTGATTCTGATTATGCTGTCCTGCCTGTGGTTCTGTATCATCAGGCTCAGCAACAGCGCGGGGACGTAAATGATCTCCGTGGCGTCTGTGCACTGTGTCAGAGTCCCACTCTAACGCAGCGTCCACACGGCGGCATGCTTTGAAGCTTGCCAGTGGGCGTGTCTGAAACTCGACCAACAACCAATCACATGAATCTCCCGCCTGGGACACACAAGCACGCGGTTTGATTGGCTAGAGCTTGTACTGGCACATGATTTGATTGGCTGACGCTTCCGTCGAAGCTTCAAAAGTTGAACATTGCTCAACTTTTGAAGCGAGCAACGCGAGCAAAGCGAAGCGACGGAACCACAATGTAGTTCGGCAAAGCGTGACGTCACCCCATTCAAAGTAAATGGGCAGAAGCGTTGAAGCTTCAACGCACGCCGCCGTGTGGACGGGCCGTCAGACTTCGTAGGACACAGGGCCAGTCTGTCTCACAACCATTCCTGGAATCCATTTGTGATCTCCTCCCACTGTGCTTCGCAGATACACAGAGTCGTCCTCTTTGAAGAATTGTTCTGCAGCACTGCGTCATGGCGATCTTTTTGTTTATATTGTTTATTTCGCACAGTCTCTTTTGTGCAAGGCTTAAGGAAATCCAGCCTTGTCCTGATGTGTCTGTGCAGAAACAGATCCGCTGGGGATTGTCCAGTTTTGCAGTTTGGTGTTGATCGATACTGTCAGGATCTGTCTGTGTTGTGTTTTGTCTTGTCTTTTTCTGTCTTTGGTTTCCTGTTTTATTTTGAAAAAGTGTTCACCCCCTGTCTTGCCTGTTGCTTTCTGTCTGTTTTCCCTCCTACCTGATTACCCGATTGTGTTCACCTGGTGCCCCTGTGTTTTCTCCTCCCTCCTCACCTGTGTCTTGTTTGTGTGATTAGTCTTGTGTGTATTTAAGTTCTGTTTTTCTGTCTGTCATTGTTGGTTCATTGTTTGTCTTGGACTGTGTCACGGGGTAGTGTTCTGTTTTTTGACATCAGTTTTTGCCTTGAAATAAAGAATTTTTCTTTGACATCTGCATTTGGGTCCTGCCTGCTTCACTCAACCCTGACAGAATGAACCAACCAGGAATGGACCCAGCTGATGATCCATTTGAGGTGGAGTTACGTCGGTTTACCTACTCATTGGCTTGCTGCTATCGCAGGTGGAGGAGAGCGTCCAGTGTTCAGCAGAAAGAGGCTGCTCTGGCAGAGGCTCACCAGGTGGCAACAGTGGAGCCATGTTTAGTGAAGTACTTACCTGACTGGATATTGGACTTCCTCTCGACATGTGCTTGCCGGCCTGCTAGCCCCAGGCATGCTAGCTCCCTGCCTCCCAATTCCCAACCTGACACCATACGTCTCGGTGTGTTCCGTCTGGAGTCAACCCCTGCTTCTTCCCCATTTCCTGCTCCTGTCCAGGAGCCGTTCGCGGGTACTCGTCTGGCTTTTGGAGGTCCACGGAGCCTCCAAAAGGCTCCTAAGAGAAGGAGTCGCAAGTCCAGGCTAGCAGCCCGAGCCCCAGAAGCCATGCTTTGGGCTCCAGTACAGGCCCCAGCAGCCATGGTTCCGTGCTCCAGTGCCGGCCCACACAGCCATGGTACCGTGCCAGTACCATCCCACACAGCCATGGTTCCGTGTTCCGGTTCCGTGCCCAGCAGCCATGGTCCCGGCTCCAGAACCAGCCCACACAGCCATGGTTCCAGCCTCAGTGCTGGCCCCAGCAGCCATGGTCCCGGCTCAGGTACCGGTCCCAGCAGCCATGGTTCCGGCTCCAGTGCCGGCCCCAGCAGCCATGGTCCCTGCTTCAGAACCGAACCTTACAGCCATGTTTCCGGCTCCAGAACCGGCCCACACAGCCATGGTCCAGGCCTCTGTTCCGGCCCCAGCAGCCATGGTTCCGGCCCCAGTTTCGGCCCCTGCTGCCATGTTTCTGACTCCAGTTTCAGATCCAGTACTGGCTCTCCGGCCGACACCAGCTCCCCGTGTCTTGTCGGCGTACCGGCCGACTCCAGCTCCTCGTCTCCTGTTGGCTCTCCGGTCAACGCCAATCCCCTGTGTCCTGTCGGCGTACCGACCGACTCAAGTCCCTACTCAGGTCCCTTCTCAGGTCCCTTCTCAAGTCCCTTCTCTAGTCCCTCCTCTAGTCCCTACTCTAGTCCCTTCCCAAGTCCCCTCTCGAGTCTCCTCTCGAGTTCCCTCTCAAGTTCCTTCTCAAGTCCCCTCTCGAGTCTCCTCTCGAGTTCCCTTTCAAGTCACCTCTCAAGTTCCCTTTCAAGTCACCTCTCGAGTTCCCTCTCAAGTCCCCTCTCAAGCCCCCTCTCAAGCCCCCTCTCAAGCCCCTTCTCGAGTCCCATCTCAAGTCCCTTCTCCAGTCCCTACTCAAGTCCCTTCTCTAGTCCCAACTCCAGTCCCTACTCAAGTTCCCTCTCTAGTCCCCTTTCAAGTCATCTCTCGAGTCCCCTCTCAAGTTCCTTCTCAAGTCCCCTCTCGAGTCCCTTTCCAAGTCCCTCTCGAGTCTCCTCTCGAGTTCCCTCTCGAGTTCCCTCCCGAGTTCCCTCCGAAGTTCCCTCTCGAGTCACTTTCCAAGTCCCTTCTCAAGTCCCCTCTTGAGTCTCTTCTCGAGTTCCCTCTCGAGTCTCTTCTCGAGTCCCCTCTCAAGTTCCCTCTCAAGTCTCCTCTCGAGTCCCCTTTCAAGTCACCTCTCGAGTCCACTCTCAAGTCCCTACCCAATGTCCTGGTCCGTTGGAGGTTCCGCTGGGGGTCCTGCCAACTCCATGTCCTGTCCCGTTGGGGGCCCCGCCGACTACTCTTCTGCCGGGGGTCCTGCCAACCCTATGTCCTGTCCCGTTGGGGGCCCCGCCGACTACTCTTCTTCCGGGGGTCCTGCCAACCCTATGTCCTGTCCCGTTGGGGGCCCCGCCGACTACTCTTCTGCCGGGGGTCCTGCAAACCCTATGTCCTGTGCCGTTGGAGGTCCCGCCGACTACTCTTCTGTCGGGGGTCCTGCCAACTCCATGTCCTGTCCCGTTGGGGGTTCCGCCGACTACTCTTCTGCCGGGGGACCTGCCAACCCTATGTCCTTTCCCGTTGGGGGTCCTGCCGAGACCTGTTCCGCTGAAGGTCCTGCCAACCCCATATCCTGTCCTGTTGGGGGTTCCGCCGACACGTGCTACGCCGGGGGTCCTGCCAACTCCATGTCCTGTCCCGTTGGGGGCCCCGCCGACTACTCTTCTGCCGGGGTCCTGCCAACCCTATGTCCTGTGCCGTTGGGGGTCCAGCCGACACCTGTTTCGTCGGGGGTCCTGCCAACTCCATGTCCTGTCCCGTTGGGGGTTCCGCCGACTACTCTTCCACCGGGGGTCCTGCCAACTTAGTGTCCTGTCCTGTTGGAGGTCCCGCCGACACCTGTTCCACCGGGGGTCCTGCCAACTCTGTGTCCTGTTCCGTTGGGGGTCCAGTCGACACCAGCCCTTGCTCCATCCGGGGGCCCATTGACACCAGCCCATGTCATGTCCAGGATCCCGTCTACGCCTGTCCCGTCGGCTCCGGTTCCTGTCTGGCCGACACCGGGTCCTGCCCGGCCTCCTGAGCTGTCCCGGCAGCGCCTTCCTGCCCGTCCTCCAGAGCTGTCCCATCACCGCCTTCTTGTTCGCCCTCGAGCCCGGCCCCCTGAGTCCCCCAGCCGCGGCCTTTGCCCTCGGGCCCGGCCCCCTGACTCCCCCAGCCCCAGCCTTCGGGCCCGGACCCCTGACTCTTCCAGCCGCGGCCTTCGCTCTCGGGCCCGGCCCCCTGACTCTTCCAGCCGCTGCCTTCCCCCTCATGCCCGGCCCCCTGAGTTCGCCCGCTGTGGCCTTCACCCCTTTTTGAACTCTGCCTTGCCCCCGGGCCGTCTGCCCGAGCCCCCCTTCTCGGCCTCTGCCTTGCCCCCGGGCCGTCCGCCCGAGTCCCCCTTCTCGGCTTCTGCCTTGCCCCCGGGCCGTCCGCCCGAGTCCCCCTTCTCGGCTTCTGCCTTGCCCCCGGGCTGTCCGCCCGAGCGACATCAGTTTTTGCCTTGAAATAAAGGATTTTTCTTTGACATGTGCATTTGGGTCCTGCCTGCTTCACTCAACCCTGACAGATACTGCAACAGAAACACTGAAATCTTGTCCTCAATGTTCAGGGAAGTGGTAGTAAGCTTTTTCATACATGACTTGAATGTCTGGACGTATCTCTCTGGCAGACCATTTGTTGCTGGATGTCCCGGGGCACTTGTGATATGCAGTATTCGCTTCAGCCTGGTAAAAGTCTGGAACTCCTCCGAGATTAATGTGGTAGCGTTGTCTGTGACAATTTGCTCAGGCAGACCATAGGAGATGAATAATATCCTCAGCCTTGTGATGGTAGCCTGCGCTGTGATTTGTGACATACGAAACACTTCCAGCCATTTTCAATATGCATCCACAACGATCATGAACATGTTGTTTAGAAAGGGTCCAGCAAAGTCAATGTGAAGTCTTTTCCAGGACTCACCTGGAAAACTCCCATGGGTGAAGTGGGACATGCTGAGGCATTTTCTGATCCAGCTGGCAAGTCTCACATTCTTTGCAGACCTGCTCAACATCAGCGTCGAGGGCAATGTGAAAGTCCATCTTCGTTACTGTGTTCCTCTGACTTACAGTTGACAATGTGATAGTCATAGGCAGATAAGATAATTGCCCACCTCTGACTACGTGCAGCAGCTAGTGTAGGCAGACTCTTGTACTCTCCAAACAGTGACAGAAGAGGGCGATGGTCGGTCACTTAGTTAAAATGTCTGCCCCACAAATACTGATGGAATTTCTCCATAAATCAGTCCTAGCGCTTCCTTCTCTATCTGAGAATATTTTTTCTCTGCTGGGTTAAGTGTTCGGGAAGCGTACGCGATTGGTCGTACCTCCCCATTAGGCATTGTGTATTGGATAACTGCTCAGTTGCCATATGCTGAGGCATCACATGCTAAAGTCAGTGGAAGACTGGAGTCATATTGGGCTAAAACCTGGTCACTAGTCAGTAGCTCTTTACACTTAGCAAAAGCAACCTGTTCTACCTCAGTCCACTTCCACGTAACATTTGCTCTGAGCAGTTTATACAATGGAGCTAATACTGTCCTTTGCTGGGATACAAATCTACCATAATAGTTGTAAAGTCCCAAGAAAGCTTGGAGCTCCTTGACATTTGTAGGAGCAGGTGCCTCCTGTATGGCTCTCACCTTTTCCTTGGAAGGCTTGACACCATGCTCATCCAGTGCATGGCCCAGGTACTCTATGCAAGCTTTGCCGAACTCACAGTTAGATGCGCATTGCTTTAACTCTGCTACATAATGTGCTACCGGTTGGTTAGCTTTCTGGTTGCACCGGTTGAAACGGAACCTTTCCGCCACCAATAAATCCTCCTTCCTCCCATCCTTTGGCTTATCAGGCTGCACCAGGTTTCTTAAATGACCCACAATTCTTTGCCCCACGGACCAATTTCCACGGACTGGCACGGTGGCATTAATAATGCGCCTGCACAACATAAAGAATAGAGGGCAGTTTCAGTTTACTTGACATTTGTTAATTTTTAATGGTTATTTTTTTCAAATCTGCAATTTGCTTGTGTATGTGTTTACATTATTAAAAATACAATTTAAATGTGATTACACATTTTCTCGACGACTACAAACATGCACAAACTATGCAAAATTGACACGGGAGAAAAGTGTTGCTTGCTTATTGTGCGGGAAGCATGAAATAGAGGGAATAGAAAGGGGTGTCTACCAAGGGTGACTTAAAGGTCCCATGTCATGCTTTTCTGGTTATTACCCGTCCCCTTGTGTGTTATGTAGCTTTTTATGCATGTAAATGGTCTGCAGAGTCACAAACCCTCAAAGTACATCCTGTAGCGAGTAAAACTCTAACACAGAAAAGACCTGTCTATGCTGCCCCAGAACGCCTCGTTGGAGATTTCTATTTTTCCATTGTTTACTTCTTGGGTATAGTGACGTATTTGGGTATAGTGACGTAACATAACGTCCGCGGAGCCGTTACGTTTGGACCAATCTGCGGACTTCCTCACACACACACACACACGGCGGGACGTTGCGAGGCTCGCTGCTGTGTGTTTCGGGCTGGGTTTCGCTGTGTCTCGCTGTCTCGCCGACCCCACACCAGTGAGCCAGCTCACACTGTCCCGCGCCTCGCAACGTGTGTGTGTGTGTGTGTGTGTGTGTGTGTGTGTGTGTGTGTGTGTGTGGTGTGTGTGTGTGTGTGTGTGTGTGTCCGCAGATTGGTCCAAACGTAACGGCTCCGCGGACGGCCACTGGGCTCACAGGGAGGGGGGGGGCAGGAGCTCCAACAAGCCGTTTAGGACAGAGAGTGAATACACATACTATACAGAGATGCTGTATGAGAAACCAATGTGAGTTTGGAAAATTGCACAATATAAATCTATTTTAGTAGACCTCAACAATGGAATTATGATCAGTAGAAATGGCCATGACATGGGACCTTTAAACCATCATGACAACTCACAAACTAACTATGGAGTAATTATGGATGCTTCATTTACTTGATTTACATTAGAGAATAAAACTCGTACGGAAGGCTTATTTAAATAGAAAATCCTCCTCCTGCGAGCAGACCGACGCCGACGATACTCCCGCTCTATCTCTTCCTCCATCTCAAAAAATTGATGGATAAAAGACAACAACAAAAACGTGCCCATCTTCGATCTTCGCAAATCAGTTATGAGTCTTCAAACAAATCGCGCTCAATAAGGCGGGGCCTTGCATATGACGCACAGCTGCCCACACGCTAGCCTGTTCCATTCTTCGTTCTCCGAATGCTAGGAAGAATTCACACTAAAAACGCTAAATCTGCTAAAAAGATTGAAATAGAAGATGCAGGGGCAGGGAATTATTATAATTCTTATTATTAGAATCTGTGTAATATGTAGCCAGGAATTAGCAATGCCTTGATGGCCTACTTCAATGGATGTAAATTCCCCATTGTGGGTAAAATAATATTTTACATCTTAATAGTGTGTGTGTGTGTGCTCGCGCTTTTGTGCCTGCTCTATAGTGCCCGTAATAGCGTGCACTGGAGTCCGTTGTTATGCACTTTGTGTGTGTGGTTTTGCTCGGTGTATGTGCGTAATTAGCACATCGGAAAGCACCTCAGCACCCCACTCAAAATACCTTCCCGCGCCTCTGGGCTAGCTGAATCCCCTCCTGCAGCTGTGTGCCTGTGCATTCAGCAGGATGTCCAGGGGACTTAGAATAAAGTTGTTATATATAATACATATAATGACACTTTTCTAGTGGTAAACACTGAATAAAGAACATGTAGGGTTAGGGTCATAGAGAGCGAGAGAGAGAGAGAGAGAGAGAGGCATCTGGTGCTATCTAGCTACGCTAACGGATATAAGGAGCTGTTTCAACAACAAGGAGAGGGAGAGCTCTCTCCTATCAGACTTGTTCAAATATAGCATAATAGGTGACCTTTTAATGACATAATATATTTATTTAAAGTAAACTATTCAGTTTTTTCAGTGCATGTAACAAAATGTTGGGGGCGTTTCAGTTCTATATTTATGTCTTAGAGGTGTGACAGCTTTTTACCAATGGATTTACAGCCATTCCTCTGTGGACCAAGCAACAATGTGCCAGAAAAATCAAGAAAATAAAACAATATCCCAGTGTGCTTCCAGTATGTTCTTTTGTCCAAAGTGTTTTCTATTTGTTTTGCCCCACTCTCTCTATCTTTATCAGCTGTTTTTCCTCCACTCGTTCCACCCTCTCTATTTTTCCACCTTCTAGGCTCAAGATTGGAGCAAGGGATGATGGGTCCTGGCACACCAAGACTTCTGGGTAATGGTGCCAGGGCTTTAATGCTACTGATGCTGTGTGTGTGTGTGTGTGTGTGTGTGTGTGTGTGTGTGTGTGTGTGTGTGTGTGTGTGTGTGTGTGTGTGTGTGTGTGTGTGTGTGTGTGTGTGTGTGTGTGTGTGTGTGTGTGTGTGTGTGTGTGTGTGTGTGTGTGTGTGTGTGTGTATCTGGCACCTAGATAAACCCTGCAACACATTTGGCATCAGGTCAGCTGAGGTTTGTGTGTTCATCTTTCTTTCTGTTTGTTAGTGTGTGTGTGTGTTTGTGCTCCCTGGAGGATGAGAATAAGACATGGTCATCAGGAGCAAGCATTCCCCCACAGGGCTTGCCATGCCAACACTCCTTCATATACATGATATTTCCTGTAAGCCAAGTGTGTGACAGTGAGTGTGCATGCATGTCAGTGTTCACATGTGTCTAAGTCTACATAGTGCCTTTGCATTCCAGAATATATTTGGTGTTATCAAACATGGGTGTTTGTAAATGTATGTTCATTGATTTCTGTTGCTGTAACAGTGAAAGTGTATGGTTGTGTGAAAGTGTGTGTTATGTGCATGATTCATACATCTATCCAGGTTGGTATGTGTGTATTTGTAACTCTTGGTGTACAGAACTGTGTATGTGTCAATGAGTGTGTTCATGGAGCCAAATTGGAGCAAAACAGAACGCAGTGAGTTCCAAGCCCTGGGGCTGTGAGCTCTAAATATAAAGTCAGAGTTGAGGAGGAGTCATATTAGCTGCAGACAGGAAGTGTAGCTCTTCATCAGCGGCTTTCTTGGGCAGTTTACAGTCTCCCTTCAAAACATCTTCTTCACATTTGTTTGGAATGTCCTCTCTTTTCCCCTGCAGCTATAACTCACACTCCCAGGCTGAAAGCTTCACCTTTGCTAACTTACAGATCTATAAGCCATGCCATTCACTTTACTACAATCCATTGATTTGAAAGGATTTTTATTGTGCAAAAAGTTAAGAGTTTGTGATATGCGTCATCATTTTATAAAGTCTCTTTTAAAACGTTCAAGAGTCTACAACAGAAAGGTATCATGGTGTGTTTAGCTGTTCTTCCTTCCTTTCCTTCGTTGTTTGACTTAAAATGTAAATCAACATATTATTCCCAGCTTTTGAAACAAACAAGGTCAATACAAACAAAGACCAAGAATACTCACTCATACATATGTCCTACTACTGTACAAAATGAGTGTGTCTTCAGTTGGGAGAGAGAAACTCCATCTGGAGGGAACACAGGTATTTTAGCCTTAGCATACCATTTACATGCACCAACATCGATATATCACACTACAGGAAAGGGAAAACCAAAAGAGCATAATAGGGCATATTTTATTCTCTTAATTACTTATGCAAAACAAAAAAAAGGTAGAAAAATGTTTACCTAACAATTAAATAGCCTATAAACCATTTAACATGTAAATCAGAACACGGATCATTTCAAACTGTTGAAAGGAACATTTACATTTTATTTAACTACGAGGTAAGAAAATTAAAAAAAGCAAATTCTAACCAACTCATACATTATTCATAATGCAAAGTTATGTCAAAGTCACCCCCTCAGTGTGACTGTGAGTTCACAGATAGCTAAAGTAAATTGACCCACACTCCCATTTGATGATACAGTATATATTTTATAAATGGACGCTCATGCATAATGTATAACAAACACTGATTCTATTGTTTTGTTTTTAAGCTAAATTCACCTTTATATATTTATCAATGACCCAGTGCTTCACAGTTTAAATAATGTAAAAGCAAGGCTGTTATTATAAATAAATACATTAATTAATTAATAAAAATGAAATTGAAGTAAAACAAAAATAAGGGGGATTGTATCAGCAGACATAATGGAATATTATAGTCCAGGTGAAAAAGCCCAAAACGGGTGGAGTTAAGTGTTCATTTCCATCTAACAAGCAGTTTACACAGTTGGACTCAAGAGTTTAATTTCATATCATAATTATACAAACTTAAGATCATTATTACAAAGAGTTATAAGTAGAAATGTTCTTCTTCCAGGATTTCACAGAACAGGTAGAAACAGAAATGTCATGCTCTGCAGAATCTTGTTTGCAACTTTTACAACATGAGGCGATTTGGCATTCTCTAAATAAGCGTCCGCCTTGCATAACACACAACAGTTCCCAATTTAACTCTTTTAATTACATGCCTTTGGAATTTGGATTACGCAGCTGCTGCATGGTGTGTGCTTTTGGAAGCGACGCTGGGTAACACGGTGGGTTTGGGGCAAGAGTCAGTGCAGGAAATGTAGGCTGGCTGTGAGGGGGGATCCAGCGTGGTTTACCTGTATCTCCCCTCATGCAGGGCTGCGTCTTTCTCTGCCTCGCTGTGTTGTTTTCTTCAGGGGATTTCCAGGTCTCTAACTGCCATACAAATCCATTATGTCCGCTATACACTCTCCTCTGATCCTCATATATATCCTCTCCTCCTAACCTTCTCCTGCCCTCATTTTTCCTCAGTTTTATTCTTGATCCCTCCTCCCGTTTTTTACGTCTCAGCTCCCTAGATCTCATAATTTATGCTTTCATGCTTTCACATAAATGTCTTCTGTTCACAACTACTTTATTGAATAGACAATTCCTCAGTTCTGGGGGGCGATGTCTCAGGAGGCAGGTGCAATAGGGGCGTTACCCACTCTGGGCCAACCTCTCCAGGCTTGGCTCCTGAGAGGGACAGGCTGAGACAGGGGGGGATGTCTGACAAGGTTGTTCAGACTATCCAGGCAGCAAGAGCAGGATCCACCACAGCCTGTTACAGGCCAAAGTGGTTGGCATTCCAGCGATGGTGTGAGGAGGGGAGTCTAGAGCCCCTATCGTGTACGTTGGGCTCTATTCTGTCCTACTTGCAGTTACTGGTGGACAGGGGGCTGGCTCATTCCAAAATTAAAGTGTATGCAGCAGCCATCTCGTCCTGCCATGAGGGATTTGGCGGCAGGTCAGCCTTCAGTCAGCCGCGTATGTCGCGGTTTTTGCGAGGAGTCAGGAGGCAGCGCCCAGTAGTGCACGCCTCTGCCCCGCAGTGGGACCTGCCGTTGGTGCTCGAGGCTCTGGTCACAGAACCATTTGAGCCTCTGGAGCTCTCCTTCCTGAAAGCACTGTCATGGAAGACAGCGTTGCTACTTGCCTTAACTTCGACCAAGAGAGTGTCGGAGCTGACCGCTCTGTCGGTGCACCCAAGTTGCTTAGTGATCCGGGGTGACCATAGCAGGGCGACACTCAGACCGAACCCCTCCTTTGTTCCCAAGAATTTAAGGAGCTCGTTCAGGTCAAGGGCTATTCAGTTAGGGGGCTTTAATCTTCCACCCCATGGTGGGGCCAGGGAGGCTAAATTGCACCTCCTCTGCCCGGTGCATGCGCTAGCATGTTATGTGGAGCACACGGCTGCCACTAGGCGCACTAAACAACTGTTTGTGTGCTTTGGGGGCGGCTTGGCCGTTAAAACTCTGTCCAAGAAACGCCTGGCAGGATGGCTCTGCGAGTGCATCTCACATGCCTACGGACAGGCGGGAAGAGCCTTCACCAAGGGGGTCCGTGCACACTCTACACGGGGAATGGCTGTGTCAACAGCCTTATTTAACGGAGTGAGTGTGGAGGACATGTGTGCGGCGGAGTCTTGGTCCACGCCAGGCCCCTTCATAAGGTTTTATCTCTTGGACATGTCTGGCTCCTTCTCATCATCTGCGCTTGCTGAGGCAACACAGGGCTGGTGAGGGGGGGGCTGTGGGTCAGCAGGTATCTGACCCCCCCCCTGGACATAGTGCACTTATGTTTTCCCATGCTCCTTAGGGACCCGGGAAACATGGTGCGCAGTAAGCCCCATACAGGGCTGGAGGACTCTCCCTGGGCAGGCAGGGAGAGCCCTCCTCACTGTTTTCCAGGCACACGATTCACGAGGTAAGCGTGTCTGAGTGTGCCCTACCAGCCAGGTAAACTGCGGCCCCCACTTCTCCACGGTCACAACCGGGAGAGAGGAGGTTGCGGTGCAGTGGCTGGTAACCAAAAGCCGGTCAGGGGCAGTGTGGTGACTCGATGTTGTTGGACGACAGGGCGTTTAGGCATCAGGGCTCCACCCACTGTACCCATAGAGTCCAGTAGAGGGCAGAGCCTGTGTGAGATAACGGTGGGTTACGTATTGTAACCCTATTTATATAAGCACAGGCGGAGCCCTCTACTCGGGGCCCTGTCTGTCCTATGCTGCTCGCTGAAGAGAAGTGTAGCATGACAGCCAGGAAGCGAGGCCGCCTTATATACGGTGGGCTTGCGCGCGCATTCAGGTACGCCCGCCCCAGGGGGCCGGCTACGGTTATAGATATCTCAGTTAATTTCATTTAATTTCAAACCTTTATTTATCCAGGTGTATCCCTTGAGATCATTGATCTCTTTTTCAAGGGAGACCTGCTCAATCAGGTTCCACAAGAAACATAAAAACATAAAACAACAGAACAACAAAAAGGACATCATACTGCATCATTACAGTTGATGAATGCTCGCATAGTATGGTTGAGAGGTAGTACCCATAGAGTCCAGTAGAGGGCTCCTCAAAGATGGCGTGGTCGATGTTTGCGTATTGCATCGAAAAGTCTGGGCTTGGAATGACGCTGTTAATGCTTGGGATGGCTGAGCCGTGTGGAGAAGACAGGTCAATTATGAGCCTCTTTTTTCCGGAGTATTTCCGAGTAGCTATGCCTATAGACCCTTTTACAGCCGACGTCATCAAAAAGTTGCGCGCGCATGTGGGCAACAGAAGTGGTGTTGTTTTCCAGCAGTTCTCAATGACAAAGACAAGGTAGCAACTGGTTAGCAAGCATTTACAAACTGTACCCAGCATCAACATGTCTGGTTGTTGCGTATACGGTTGTACGAATCGCTATTCCACCGGCGGACTAAAGTTTTATAGGATTCCGAGAGGACCACGACCATTTCAGAGCAACCGGAGGCGTCTGTGGCTGCAGGCGATTAAACGTGTGGATTGGAATGAGGACATTATCAAAAATGCTCGCGTCTGCAGCGCCCACTTTCTTTCCTGCTGATGTCTTTCCACATGCACACTCCAGAAGTAACCGCTGCGTTCTCTGTCCTTCCCATCCTAACATAGAGCTCAACTTTGAATAATATTGCAGCTGCATGGCTGCAGCATGGGCTGCAGCATGACCCAAGCCTGAAATTTCACAAAATCATAATAAACATACTGGGCTTGAAAGTAACATTTGCTCTCAGACAAATCTCGGCTCTGGCTATGAAGTAGGTAAACATCTAACTTACTAGACATGTGAGTAAGTATCCTAAGCTTAATCAGGTTTTGAATGTAAGTGAATGATATTGGCTGCTGACATTTTGAACCCTGTTGTCACTGTGTTGTTGTTCATGAAAATGTTAGTTTCAAACCCTGGTTATGATGAGAAAGTTACAGGGCAAGGCATACGATTTTTGATATGGAAAGGAGAGTAATAGCCAGCTGAAAGGACAGTAACACACCCCTGAACTGTTACCTACAAGCCCACAACACCAAAAAACGTTAAAATACCCTTATTACTTATCGTATCTGCACAAACAAGATATCGATTAGCAAGCTGAGATTGCACAGATTCGACAGGTATTAATATCATTACTGACCGATCCGAACTCGCGACATGAGAAGCTAACAAAGACATCACACCACGTAGCATTAAGTAGCCAACACGGCAATATGTCTTACCTTTGTTGTTTTCTGATCAAAAGTTGTCTTCAATGGCATTAAAACTATAAAAACACTGCTGAAGGTTAATCCAATGTGTCTGTGTCACTTTGAAATGATTTCTGATAATCCATCAGCAATAAACCTAGTTTCGCTTTGGGCAAACTGTGTGCGCATAGCTCTCATTTCTCAATGGTAACGTGTGTGTGTGTGTGTGTGTGTGTGGAAATTCCCCTTCGATTCTATTGGCTCTAACGGTTCAAAAGAGATGTCAATCATCAATATCGACCAATGGGTTCCAGAAAAACGGCAAATACACCCAAATGACCCCAGAGGTGGGTTTTTTTGTGCTAAACCTCTCTAAAAAAGGTAAAATGTCACTTGTTTTGCATCAATCTTGATACAGGGTAATTATTATATGTTATAGTTTGGATTCCTAAAGCTTTTAGTCTACTATCCCATCATTCAAGGGTGGTTTTCACGATAATTAATGGTTTATTTTTGGACGGACTATAATTTACATTTTTTTACTATGTTCAATCTGAATTTACTTTAAAATAAAAAAAATCTATATTGATTCGGACTTTTCTACATCCAACTCACAGGTTTATATTGCTTTGAGAAAAAAGATTATTAATTTACCCCTTTTAGAAGGGAAGTTATTGTCATTTGTTCTGGGAATGTCATTTTCGAGCCTGAGACCTGAAAAACAGGCTTGGGGCTTAACAGGTTAACAAAGGCCAATCTCGCTCCCTAGCCATCATGCAGTCCTTCGTAGACTCACCTTAATCTCTGCCCAACACCAGTTCATCCTCAAAGCAGCACACATTCCAGGTCATCAGAATAGCATCGCTGATTCTTTGTCTCGTTTCCAATTTCAGAAATTCAGAAACTTGGCCCCAGAGTCGGATCTCCATCCCATACCAGTCCCACCGTTTTCAGCAACCACACTCAATTAAACCCACAACTGGAACTACTCTCTCACGCTTCACGGGAAGCCATCCTCAAAAGCCTTGCCCCAAGCACCTTGTCAGCCTATCTTACCGGCTGGAATTGCTTTAAGGCATATCACGGCACATACCAGCTACCATTCCCCACTCTGGACGTCATATCTATCTGCAATTTCATTACCCACGCTCATTCCATCCGTAAATGCCGGACCTCCACCATTCAGACCTACTTGGCCGGAATCAACTTCTTTACAAAATTAGCCAGCGGCCAACAATGTCCTTCCACGTCACAATGCTGATCAAAGGCTTGCGTAAGCAGGAACCCTCCCTCACAGCCAAACGACTGCCACTCACTTCCGACCTTCTCAGCCTCTGCATCCGTTCCCTACGCTCAGGATACTTATCACCGATGATCGACCTTACCCTTGAATGCATGTTTCTGTTAGCATTCTTCGGCTTCCTGCGATGCTCCGAATTCGCACCTACTTCATCCGCCTACAATCCTCACCATCACCCCAGCCTATCCGACATATCCCTCCACACAAACGACTCTCTCATATTCACACTCCGAAGGAGTAAAACAGATCAGCTGGGAATTTCTTTCCCCATCTACATCTTCCGCCTGAACTTTTATCTCAGCCCATACTAACACTAACAAAATACCTCAGCACAAGGTACGCTGCCCACGCAACACCTCAACACCCACTCTTTCTCACCGAAACAGGGAAAATGGCCACACATTTCTGGTTCCAGAAACACTTTCACAACGTCCCGCATATTTCGGGGATATTCTCAGAACACTTCGAGCCATTCCTTCCGCATTGGCGCAACGTCCACAGCAGCGAGACTGGGCATCTCTGATCAAACCATCCAGGTCCTGGGCCGCTGGTCATCCCAAGCTTACCACACCTACATCTGCAACAATCTTAACGATCTCAGACAGGCACACGCTCAACTCAGTTCCATTTAATCTGACTCTTTTGGGGGCCCGTAATCAGCCCAAGCAGATCATGCCGGAGACGGAACCCCCACTCTGAGTCTCCCACTGCACGGACCACAGCACGTCCTCCCAGACCAGAACATCCCTTCACCCCCCTCATATCATTTATTTGTTACTTCTGCAATAAACCTACAAACATCACACGGTTTTGGCATGGTTCCTGCTAGTGAAATGAAGTTAACTTGTTAATCTATGAAGGTAGATATGGTGCAAAATGCGAGAGCGTGTAAAACCTGATGTGAGCACTAATCTGAGTTTGTGTGCATACATTTACACTTGTATAAAATATCCACGTATCTGTGAACCAAATTTGAAGTCACAGAAGAAAAAAAAAAGTTTTGTAGCTTGTAGAAAAAAAATGACCTTAGTGATGAAATGTTCACTTGCAGAAAAATATATATTTTTTAAATACATTTTCCTTTACAACTGCAACTTGGTTATTACAACCTCTCAAATCAGTCATTACAACTTCACGAATCTGCTCTGTGGCAGTATAAACCAACCGAATGTGTCGCAAAAGTATTTTTCACCTGTAGATGTGGGGGGAGGGAGGGGGGTTGGAGCAAAGGGGCGGAGCTATCAGAACGAGGAGGCTCTCGGGTCAGTCACACACAAGTGACTACGGTTCCCCCTTTCACACCAACGCAGCTCCCGTTCTAGCTCACAACAACAACAATGGGGGACTGCGTTGGGTCGATGATCGTGTTACTTTTAATCATACGAACCCAGATTAAATTAAATAACTACTTCTCCAACCTTGTACTTTTCTCCAGAGTGCCGTGGTTCATTGTTTATTAATGTGTTACAGCGGAATTTACCGACCGCTGCAGTGCAGCTCGTCCACTGGAGTTTATTCTCCCATTAACTCACAGCAGCGGCCGCTGTAAAGTAGGCCTATTCACTGTCTGACTGTCACACAAGGGAACTTGAGAGGGAACTCGAGAAGAGACTCGAGAGGAGACTTGAGAGGGAACTTGAGAGGGGACTCGAGAGAGGACTTGAGAGGGGACTTGAGAGGGAACTTGAAAGGGGACTAGAGAGGGAACTCGAGAGAAGACTCGAGAGGGAACTTGAGAGGGAACTCGAGAGAAGACTCGAGAGGGAACTCGAGAGGAGACTTGAGAAGGGACTTGGAAAGGGACTCGAGAGGGGACTTGAGAAGGGACTTGAGAGGGGACTCGAGAGGAGACTCGAGAGATGACTTGAAAGGGGACTAGAGAGGGAACTTGAGTAGGGACTTGAGATGGGACTCGAGAGGGGACTCGAGAAGGGACTTGAGAGCGAACTCGAGAGGTGACTTGAAAGGGAATTTGAGAGGGAACTCGAGAGGAGACTCGAGAGAGGACTCGAGTAGGGACTTGGGAAGGGACTAGAGTAGGGACTAGAGGAGGGACTAGAGGAGGGACTAAAGGAGGGACTTGGGAAGGGACTAGAGAAGGGACCAGAGAAGGGACCTGAGTACGGACTTGAGTCGACCAGAGAGCCAACAGGAGACGAGGTGCTGGAGTCAGCCGGTACGCCGACAGGACACGGGGAGCTGGCGTCGGCCGTTTCGCCAGTACTGGAGCCGAAACTGCATCCGGAACCATGGCTGCTGGGGCCGGAACCATGGCTGCTGGGGCCAGAACTGGGGCTGGAACCATGGCTGTGTGGGCTGGTTCTGGAGCCGGAACCATGGCTGCTGGGCACGGAACCATGGCTGTGTGGGATGGTACTGGAGCACGGTACCATGGCTGTGTGGGCCGGCACTGGAGCACGGAACCATGGCTGCTGGGGCCTGTACTGGAGCCCAAAGCATGGCTTCTGGGGCTCGGGCTGCTAGCCTGGACTTGCGACTCCTTCTCTTAGGAGCCTTTTGGAGGCTCCGTGGACCTCCAAAAGCCAGACGAGTACCCGCGAACGGCTCCTGGACAGGAGCAGGAAATGGGGAAGAAGCAGGGGTTGACTCCAGACAGAACACAACGAGACGTATGGTGTCAGGTTGGGAATTGGGAGGCAGGGGGCTAGCATGCCTGGGGCTAGCAGGCCGGCAAGCACATGTCGAGAGGAAGTCCAACATCCAGTCAGGTAAGAACTTCACTAAACATGGCTCCACTGTTGCCACCAGGTGAGCCTCTGCCAGAGCAGCCTCTTTCTGCTGAACACTGGACGCTCTCCTCCAACTTCCATAGCAGCAAGCCAATGAATAGGTAAAATGACGTAACTCCACCTCAAATGGATCATCCGCTGGGTCCATTTCTGGTTGGTTCATTCTGTCAGGGTTGAGTGAAGCAGGCAGGACCCAAATGCAGATTTCAAAGAAAAATCCTTTATTCCAAGGCAAAAACAGAAGAACACTACCCCGTGACACAGTCAAAGACAAACAATGAACCAACAATGACAGACAGAAAAAACAACTAAAATACACACAAGACTAATCACACAAACAAGACACAGGTGAGGAGGGAGGAGAAAACACAGGGGCACAAGGTGAACACAATCGGGTAATCAGGTAAGAGGGAAAACAGACAGAAAGCAACAGGCAAGACAGGGGGGTGAACACTTTTCAAAATAAAACAGGAAACCAAAGACAGAAAAAGACAAGACAAAACACAACACAGACAGATCTTGACACTAAGCAGTCCATGACTTATTAAACACTCTACATTCGCCGTCAACCTACGCTTTTTAGCACTCATTCGTAGCAGGGGACTCAAATTGAACCTCCATCTACTGCGTTCCCCACGAACATAATTAATATCTCCGCTAGCAACAACCTCAGGAGGTGAAGCTAACACCACTCGTCAATGTAGAGTGTGACAGGAAGAAGCACAAACACGCCTTCAAAATAAAAGCCAATTTCGGTAATTTCATCGTTTGTTAGCTTCATATGTAAAATTGTGTGGTTTGTCTTAGACCTCCCGGGCCAGGCAGAACCATCATGCGGGCCGGGCCTGGCCCACGGCCGTCTAATGCCCAATAACTAGCTAATTAACGTTACCGCTGTAAAATAAGTCACGGATAAAATTTGTTAATGTATGTAACATTTACCAACGTCGACATCACGTAATGTTAGCAAGTGTAACGTTAAACTAAACTAAGTTCAACATTTACCAGCGTCGACATCACGTAATGTTACCACGTATGTTTGCAGAGAAATGGCAAAATATCTGGCATGGAAATAACAGTATGCTACGAAATACAGCAGCATAATTAAATTGTTGTTTTCACTTACCAGAATTTAATCAGTGGTGCAACTGGTTGCTCTCTGTCTCTCCGGTGTAGGAAAAGATCAAGCTAACTGTCGTGTTGAAAAATGGCACTCTTCCTGGGCGGCCTGGGTTGTTTGAAGACAGTTGAAGAAGAGGGTCCTGTCTTGTCGAGCTTTCTGTTTAATGCGCATGTGCGGGCCTGTGCTTAACCTTAAAATTGTATATTCGTCAAAACGGATATTTCTTAGTTGAGCTCTTAATGAAAAATATTTAATAAAAAAAATGTATTGAAAGACAAAGTATTACTTGAAAAAAATAAAACAAATAATGTTAAATTGAATGGAAGGACAATTATAAATTGGATCAGGGGCGGATCCCCCCCCACTGTAGAGCCTTGCCCCCCCAGCTGCCCCCCTAACTTTTGTGTCCCTAAAACTGTACTTGTAGAAACAAACCTACACTATGTCCACAAGCTTATCAGGCATCAAAACAAGCAGTACATTAATTAAAAGTGAATCATTTTAAATATCATCTTAGGCCCGTTAAAAACGCAGCTACGGCCCTGCATTAAACTGCGGAGCGGCGTTCAGCAGACCGCGTCTCACACAGCTGCAGAGACCAAGCTGCCCCAGCACCCTGAGGGGGGGAACAGCTTCCCCTTGGAGCATTTCCCCTTCCACTAGTTTTGTTTTTACTAAGGACGAGAGCTTGAAACAAAATATTAATAAAAAGCTGCCGTTTGAATCGATAGCGTTTAACAGACAGGCGTTACGTTGCAAAATACTAGACAGACAGCGCTAGCTGGGAGATCGATCACTTTTATTTGCTAAACCATGCGGTACTACTAAATCCACGTAAATTACTCTCACACATGTTGGATTTAAGCACCCTTCAGTTGTTGAAGGTTCGAGCCCGCTCCGCGCTGTTCGTTTGATGAGTGGTCTGCTGTAAAAAGGAACGGCTCAGACAGAGATATGAGATTAAACAATAAGCTGATTTAATGGTAGAAACAACAGTACAATATAACGAAGTACTTATATAACGAAGTACTTCGGGCCTCAGCTCTTCCACCGTGCGATGTACGTATCAGACAGTCAGACAGAACAGAGGCCGCGAGTGTACAGAATTCACAATATTTATTCCCACAAACGGAGAGGAGTTGTGTGGGAGGAGTTGTGTCGGTTGCTCCTCCCTAGGTGTTCATCCATTGGTGGACTCACTCCTGGGCGAGCCCTAGGCAGTGAATCAGAGTGAGTCAGCCATTGACGAGGTCTAAACAGCGAATCAGAGTGAGTCAGCCATAGGTGTGGGAACTTTGGATCTCCTGCGCCGCCGATCAGTCCCAGGTCATCTTTTATGGCAGCCATAAAATAAACAATTCTGGGTTGAACGGGGGTGAGGTACCAATCCTTATCTTCGTTTATCCTCAGCACCTGGCCGTACCACTCCGCATCCCAATCTTTCTCTCAGTACAATCTCTGCATAGACTCAATGGTGTCAGTTTTATTACCTTTCTCCTGCACCCCCCCATGCTCCTATCCGGCCCATTAAAAACCCGGGGGGGGTGACTCCTCTACATTCCTAAGTCAACGCACACACAATTGACCACAGCAAACAAAGGAAAAATAGGAACACTTGGTCTAGTTTCATAAGTATACATTTTACACAGACAAAGTTATAATTATTAAAACAGGTTATATAGGATATACAGGTTACTTTAATCCCCCTTTTGATCTCACCTCCAGAGATCAATTCACACAAAGCATTCAAAACATAACCACTGTCATTCTTTTCTACTGCGTCTGTCCCACAATGAACGGATACAAGGCACACAACAACAACCACATGTTACTAAAATGGCAATACAAGTAGCTATTGAAATCAAAAGAGA
>CM062265.1:33265178-33335178 GCA_031216635.1 Dissostichus eleginoides | reverse complement strand
TACAGTGGAATGTTCTACTGCAACACTCCACACGCGCACATACACAGTGTACCCGCGACTGTTACAATTAAAGCTCGATGATCAGCTCAAGGCATATAGGTGTAATCAGGGGTAAAGTGCTATTTTTATAGGTGGGGAGTGGACCTAACCTCCTCTAGGGGGTCCGGGGGCAAGCTCCCCCGGGAAGATTTATTTTTAAATATTGAAGTAAAAAGCATCAATCTGGTGCACTTTGAGAGCAAAATGAAGAGATCTATGGATACCTCTCTCAACACCCATTTGAAACAGAACTGTAAACAGATTTACTTTTTCTTTATGGATATTTTACAAATGACCCTTTTAAACTTTATTCTTTTTTTACTGTCATATAGTATTTCAAACCTGTTTTTCATTTATTCTCTTATTTTTTTATAACTATAATGATCATATAAACGTGTGCCTCGGAAATAATTGTTTACATTAATGGTGACCAAAACGTTTGAGACCCACTGAGATAACTTAGACTAAAGTGAACTATCTAAACACTGAGAGTCCTTTAGTTCAGGGGTTCCCAACCTTTATTGTGCCAAGGACCGGCAGATACATAAAAGAAAAATCGCGGACCGGTTGTCAATTTTAACTGATTTTAATATTTATTCACCAGCAGTTAGCAACAGAGACTAATTGTATGTAACAGCCTGAACAAATACTAGAACAATACTAGAACAATATGCATCCAAAACATATTAACAACGTTATTCAGTTTTTAAACCAAAACGGGAAAACAGATAAATCAACATTTTGTTTTTGTTTGTATGATTTACGGATAATCCAGTGAATGCTGGGAGAACGAGGAGAAGGTGCATTATGAAGGAGATGTCCGGTCGCCAGGGTGTGTGTGTGTGAGTGTGTGTGTGTGTGTGTGTGTGAGAGTGTGTGTGTGTGTGTGTGCGTGCGTGTGTGTGTGTGTGCGTGCGTGTGTGTGTGTGTGTGTGTGTGTGTGTGTCGTTTGTTCCGGTGCACACACACATCATGCGCCTTGGTGACCGGACATCTCCTTCATACAACGAGTAATAGGGGGAATAATCGGGCAGTTTGATATGTGTAGAGGTGTGTGTGTGTGTGTGTGTGTGTGTGTAGAGGTGTGTGTGGTTAACACGTAGCAGCCTGCAGTCACTCTTAGCTGTTCCGATGAAGGTAAACAGTGAAGGCGGTGCGTAAAAAGGCACAGCTCTCGGCACGCTGGTGCTGCACTTCTCAGAGGCGGAGTATACGTCCCGCTGCCTCCTGATGCTGCAGCCATTTCATGAAGTGAAGGAGGTTTTCCTTCTATAAAACAGCTGTGGGCAGCAGATACTGGAGAGTCCCGGACATGAATTCATAGATCAAGGCAGACTGGTTCACAGACTCTCCTATTTTGCCAATCCGGTGCTTAAACAAATATCTCAACACCTCTGGCCGACATGTCCTTAAAATGAAGTCCGAGTTTGAAATATATCTCAAATCTCCATTTCCCCACATAAATATAACAGTCTGCAATGAAACGGTTGTCTCCTGTGTGCTCCTCTTCCTACTTGGCGCACCGGTAACTTTCTTGTGCACACGAGAGGCTGAGACCTTAGGCTGAGCCGCCGAATCCCTCGGAACATCATAAAAGCCATTTTCAACTGTTTTCTGGTGAAAGTTTAACTAGGCTACTGGATGAAATAATATGACTGGTATAGGTGTGAAAATTAAACACTTTTTGAAAAAATGATAAAAAAAAATTATATATTTATAATTCTGCAAATATTACGATAAACTCACAGCTATTTCGCCCGGCAGTAACACCTCCGCGGACCGGGGGGTTGGGAACCCCTGCTTTAGTTCACTGAGCCTCTCAGTCTGAAAGGAGAGGACTCTCCTCCACCTTGTTGTTGAAAAAGCTCCTTATATCCGTTAGCGTAGCTCGCTAGCACCAGAAGCTAACAACAACGATCTCCGGTACCGGTGCGCTCTCTCTCTCTCTCTCTCACTCGCGCACACACACAAAATGGCTCGTTCCACACACACACAGAGCCGAGCTTGAATGAAACACAGAGACCCAGACGTACTTGTACTGTACTGTATCATATTATTTTTGAATCAATAATTTTTCAAATTATGATTTTATTTATTTTTTTCAAAACCATTTTTCCTCCCAGTCTCTCGCGCCCCCCCTGTCATGCCTCTGCCCCTCCCCCCCCCTGTCATGCCTCTGCGCCCCAAAACACTGGGTTAGAGGGTCACTCATTTTGAATGGAAAAGTGTTGGGTGTACGGAAAATATGA
Organism: Dissostichus eleginoides; assembly: GCA_031216635.1. NCBI lineage: Eukaryota > Metazoa > Chordata > Actinopteri > Perciformes > Nototheniidae > Dissostichus > Dissostichus eleginoides. The sequence continues at coordinate 33,332,890 of CM062265.1, read as the reverse complement.
AATTCCTTGTAAAGAATGTCATTCAAATTGGGAGAGCCGGGAAAGGAACATCATTTTCAAAGAAAATGTTACAAGCAGTGACAATTTTGCATACTGATCATTAACTGACGTGTGTGTTCTGTTAAAACCAGGTTCTATGTAGTAGAAATCAATACACATTTAAAATGATTTGAGTTTGAACGGAAGGTACGCATTTTTACTTTTGATCCTGTCAGTCAGGAGGAAAGTAACACAGGGATGGGTCTAAAGTAACACTATGTTACTACATGAGTGTCATTCAAATTAAATGACATGTTATTTAGCTGACACTTTTGTCAAAAGCGACTCACAAACCCGTGATAGCGTAGATATGCCTTGGGGGGCAATTAGGGGGGTGTTTGCTCTATAGTTGCCAAACGACAATATATATAATAGTATATGTTGACTGCAAGGAAAAAAAAGGGAAAGGCTACGGTCACAAACGACTGATGTCTGTTTTATGTAAATTATGTTAATAAAGTCCATTGTCTTTTGGAATATATGGTCATGTAGACACTTTTTTTGAAAGCAGTGGATCAGGTTTTCTTCATAGCTGCCAGTGTTGCTATATAAATCAACTATTGTAATGATTCCACATTTCCATTTCCAGCATAGTGTGTAAGAGACATTGTGTCCTTCCTTGAGGCAGTTTATTCTGAGATTATTGCTCTCATGCTGAAAAAACAGAAGGCAAATCCACACTTAGAAAAGGGGAATTAGAGGTGAACCTGACTGAAGAATAAAGACCCTTTAACCCATATTTAAAGTTCTAGCAGCCGCCAAGCGTCCTGCCACTCTCACCACATGTCCTTGTTCTGATAAAGACATGAAGAAAATGTACCCTTTCAAACATTTTCTCTAGAAAATGAGCCTTTGTACAATCACAGCAAGCAAGATGGACAGTTTCCATTACCAGGCCCTTGTAATTAAAGGATTTGTACTAATAGCAAATTTATCATAATTCCTGTGGGCTATCAAGTCTTTGACAGGCTATTTCATTTCAGAGCAATGTTTCATTTTAAAGCCTTCAGGTTAGTGCAGTGTCTTTGCCTTGACATCTAAACCCTCGTAATGAGACATGCGCACGGAGCGGTATATGCACACACACACACATGAACTGCCAAATGAAAGCAGTCTTCTGGACTGTACTCGTCATGTATGTGCTCTTGGGTCTACTGGCACACACACACACTCATTTCATACAACTTCAACCTAACAATCTGCTTCTATTGTTGCATCCTAATAGAGGCTGGAGGTGGCCTCATACAATATCAAGCGCACACACATTATTAGTGCACACAAAATCATAGCAAACACCCGCGCCCTATTTACATGCAAATTCACACTCTAATGGCCAAACACACATTCATGCTAAAAGCAGTAGGCTACGTCTGAACATCATTACAACAGCCTGTCTCGCCAAAATGAAGCTTCACTTTGACAAAAGTCTCTTTGAATAAAATAAAGGCTGCAAGCTTTGATCATATGATGAAAAATATTTCCACTGCAAAAAGGGTTATTTTCGCAACAGTGGTTCCCTGTACTGTGAGTACACTTTGATATCACTTCTATAAAAATGATGTATCTTATTCAAGCTGCATATCTTTTTTGTTATTTACTATTAAACACATGCTTTGATTGAAAAGGTGCCACTGAGTCATCCTTCTGAAGCGTCTAGTGAATTGGTCCCGCCAAATACCAGGTTCTACTGGCATCTGGCTCTCAGCAGGGGGTAAGGTCCATCAGTGGGACCCACCCCGAGCTGGAGGAGTCAGTCAGACACTGTGAAGGACGCTTCAGGGCAGATGGTGTCCTCCAGCTGAAGGACGGTCGCTTCACCCAGTAAACATGGTACCTCAGCACGCTTTATTAAAACTATGGTTGGACCTTATCCCTCCTCAGTAGTAGAATCAATGTGTATTTTCAAACCTCTCTCTTACCGCTGAAATCTTTTTATACCAGGTTCCTGACGATACCTTAGTTTTTGACCCAATAACACAATTAGATTGTTTATGACACTTCAAATAGTCTGATACTAAGAGTTTTATTAAAACCAGAAAAGATATCCAAAAACTATTAATCCGACCACATTTTTTGTGTGTGATTCTCACTTCTGTACTTGTTAGCTTCAGAAAATTGAAATGTTGAGAAGTACATAAACAGTTAAACAGTCCTAATCTGTCTCTTTGGCTATCTTCTAACACAAAATGGGGATTACTTGAAGGTGTTTGAGGCGTACCCATTCAGTGATGATATTACTTTACCAAACCGCTAGCAACTGAAAATGACAAGGAAACAAACCAAACCAAACCAAGTTCGTTCAGGCAGGACACTAAACAGAGAAAGTTATCTGTATCTAATAAACATCTAATTGAAGTTAAATGACACAAAAATAACCAACAAACCAAATCAGACCAAACTTAGACCAACACAACTGAAATAAGCCAAACCAAAACCAACCCAGACAAAACGTAACCAAACCAAATTTCACCAGGCCTAACTTAATTCAAACTGAGCTAAAGGACCATAGCCATATTTAGCAAAGAGTACTCCTTAGTCCGTCCATGTCATTGCAGTACTCACAAGCGATGATGTTGCCATAGCGATTCTTGTTGCGGTTCTCGTCCTTCTTGGCCGTCTCCCAGGGCGCCGTCTGTCCCTCCGCCAGGGCCTGGACACACACATGAACACGTGCACAAGAGTTTCATGTTGAGGTATGAACACAGAAATATGCATGCACATATGGCATGATGCCCAGAGCTTGTACACTGACACATGGGCCGGCAGAAGTTAAAATAGTAACATGAATATTAAAGCAGAGAAAACTGACTCTGTGCCACTTAGGGCAGGGAGGGTTTAAGGAGAGTTTTCACAAGAAGGCAAAGCTAACAGCAATTCACTTTTGATTAAAGCAACAACAAAATAATAATGCAAGTTTTTAAGGCAAATTATGTGAACATATCTTAATCAATTCAATTCAAGTGTATTTATATAGCCCAATATCACAAATCATATTTGTCTCAGAGGGCTTCACAAATCAACAAACACAATTGACAATGTAAAAGCAATGTAAAACAATGTAAAAACAACAAACGAATCTTACAAGATAAATGTGAAAATACCAATTAAAAGAGGTACTTAACACAATGACACAAATACAGTTAGAGTACAATAATAAAAATTCCATAAAACGAGGGGTCCATGAGGATGTTTAAAAGGGGGTTTAAAACCAGTCCTAACTGTACGCTGTACCAAAGAAGAAAGTCTTCAACCTACTCTTAAATGTGTGGACACTGTCTGCCTCCCGAATTGACACTGGAAGTTGGTTCCAGAGGAACGGAGCACCTGATCTTATTTCGTGGACTCTGGGAACCACCAACAGACCTGCACTCTGGGATCTTAATGCCCTAGAGGGGCAATAGGGGATTACAATATCCTGTAGGTAGGATGGTCCCTGACCATTGAGCGCTTTGTATGTAAGTAAAAGTATTTTAAACTCAATCTCGGACTTTACTGGGAGCCAGTGCAAAGCTGCTAAAACAGGAGTGATGTGGTCCATCTTCTTTGTTTCTGTTAAAACCCGTGCTGCAGCATTTTGTATTAATTGAAGGGTCTTTAATGATGAGTTTGGACAGCCTGATAAAAGGGAATTGCAATAGTCCAGCCTGGAGGTGGTAAAAGCATGGATGAGTGTTTCTGCATTGTTATGATTTAGGATGTGCCTGATTTTTGAAATATTCCGTAGATGGAAGTAGACAGTCCTTGAAATTTGCTTTATATGGGATTTAAAAGACAAATTCTCGTCAAAGATGACACCAAGATTTTGTACAGTGGTGCTGGAGGTCAAGGTAATACCATCCGAAGAAATTATATTGTTGGACAGTTTGTTCCGAAGGTGCTGGGGGCCAAGTATAATGACTTCTGTTTTGTCAGAGTTTAAAAATAAAAAGTTGCAAGTCATCCATGTCTTTATGTCTGTGAGGCATTCTTGCAGTTTAACTAATGGAAATTGTTCATCTGGTTTAATTGATAGATACAATCAAGTATTGTATCACGCAATCAGTATTCTTCTCTATTACAAATAATTGTTTCTCCTAAAGAATAGCACCATTATCATATATATTTTTCAATGATAATGAGAATGATGTTTCAAAATTGTTCTTTCTATCTAATATCGCTAAATAAATATGGCAATAATCAAAGTTTTTTTTTTAATTCTTTTCGGAATTATGCAGCCCAAATATACATAAAACATTATGTGATTTTGTGATTTCACATAGTATTTCAAACTATGTAATGCTTTTTGTTTCTTTCTACTAGTGGTAGTTTTTATTGAACAATTGTATCATTCAAAGTGAGAAAAGTTTTCAGAGACAGACCAATCCATCGACAACATTTAAGTAAACACTTTTGTTTAAAACACAATTTCTAGAAGGATTTGAATGTTTATAAAGTGGCACTTATGTAGTCCTGTTATATGTAAGCATTATGAAGGGATTTGCAATGGGTGTAATATGAAATAGAAGTTTTTTTTATTATGCTTTAGCCAGGTAATTGTCGGCAGTATTTCAGCCAACTCTGGGATACCTTTCTAATAAACAGACCAACAGGATGGCCAATGACGATGCCAATCAAGACCAACCTCATTGGCAGGTGTAAAGCGCTCAAACTGAATTAAAATGCAACCAGCAGTAAGGAGGAACTTCATAGTGGATGGAGCACAACATGAAAAAGTGCAGGTAAAGACTGCGGGGTGTTTGAAAACAAAAAAAGTTGTGGAATGGTCTTTTTTTTTCAGTGGAGAGAAGACTGATTGTCCTTTCCCCCTGCTGGGATGCTGGGCCCATGTGAAAAGCTTTACAAACACAGCAAGGACTCTATACAATATAGCAGAGAGGAACTTATTCACATCCGAAACTCCGTGGACAATAACCCACCGATAGACAATGGAGATTCGCCATGGCTTCTTGTTGCTGTCCCACCTGAGAGACGCAAAAAGAAGACCAAGCGGGGGACCCGCGCCGAGAAAACCGACCCCCTCTTCCGAGTATTCTTCTGGCTAATGTTCAATCCATTGAAAATAAGCTAGATGAACTCAGAAGTCGGATTGCTTTTCAACGGGACATTAAGAACTGTAACGTGTTCATTCTCACTGAGACTTGGCTCAACCCCGCTATCCCGGACTCCGCCATTGTTCCTGACGGATTCACTATTTTTCGTCAGGACCGGACTGTTAACTCGGGGAAAAGTAAAGGTGGCGGTGTGTGTGTAATGACTAATAACAACTGGTGCACAGATGTGAAGGTTATTTCTTCGGACTGTTCCGCTCATTTAGAGCACCTCATGATCACATGCCGGGCTTTTCACCTGCCGAGAGAATTCACATCTGTTGTGATTACAGCAGTGTATATTCCGCCGCTCGCCGACAACAATACGGCACTCGAACAGCTGTTTGGGATTATCGACAAGACCGAGACTTCACGGCCAGAGGCGGCGTTCGTTGTGGCCGGGGATTTTAACACCGCTAACATGAAGAAGGTCCTGCCGAATACTACCAACACATCAGCTGCCCGACGCGCGGGGGAAACATACTGGACCATGTTTATTCCCCTTTCAAACATGGATATAAGGCTCTCCCTCGCCCTCCCTTCGGCAAATCAGACCACATCTCACTGCTGCTGCCTGCTTACAAGCAGAAACTTAAACGGCATAGACCGGAAACAAGGATTGTACAGCGATGGAGTGAGGAGTCAGACTCAGCTCTGCAGCACTGCTTCGAATCTACGGAGTGGAGTGTGTTTGAGGACAATAACATCAACACACACACGGACACGGTCATCTGCTACATTGGGAAATGCATCGATGACGTGGTACCGAAGGTTTCTGTACGAACATTCCCAAATCAAAAGCCCTGGATAAACGGCGAGGTTCGTACCAAGCTGAAAGCGCGCACTATCGCGCACAGAGCTGGAGATTTGGAGGAGTACAGGAAATCTAAATATGATCTCCGGAGAGCAATCAGCAGTGCAAAGAGACAGTACAAAGAGAAGGTGGAGTCTGACTTCAAAGGCTGTAACACCCGGAACATGTGGGCGGGACTAAGAACAATGACAGACTACAAAGGAGCAGCGGGGGGTGCTGCGGGAGTGTCTGCGTGCGCATCTCTCCCAGATGAGCTGAACAGCTTTTTTGCACGTTTTGAGAGCAGCCAGGCTGGGGTGCAGAGAAGGATCAGGAGCCCTGCCCTTTTGTTTTAAACAGGGCAGATGTGTGCAAATCCTTTAAAAGGGTTAACCCACACAAGGCTCCTGGACCTGATGGCATCCCTGGCCGTGTTCTCAGGGTGTGTGCAGTTCAGCTGGCAGAGGTGTTCACAGACATCTTCAACAGGTCCCTGCTGCAGTCTGTAGTCCCCACATGCTTCAAACACTCCACCATCGTTCCTGTCCCCAAAAAAACAATAATCACCAGCCTCAATGACTACCGCCCAGTAGCACTCACCTCCATCATTATGAAGTGCTTTGAGCGGTTAGTCAAAACCTTCATCACCTCCTCCCTCCCTGACTCTCTGGACCCCCTGCAGTTTGCCTACAGAGCAAACAGGTCCACAGACGACGCCATAGCCCACACCATCCACACTGCCCTCTCACACCTGGACCAGAGGAACACATATGTGAGAATGCTGTTCATTGATTACAGTTCAGCATTCAATACCATTGTGCCCTCCAAGCTGGCCGTCAAGCTCAGAGACCTCGGGCTCAACAGCGCCCTCTGTGACTGGATCCTGAACTTCCTGACGGGCAGACCCCAGGCAGTGCGGGTGGGAAACATCACATCCTCCACCCTGATCCTCAACACCGGTGCCCCTCAAGGCTGCGTGCTCAGCCCTCTCCTCTACTCCCTGTTCACTCACGACTGCGTGGCCACACACAGCTCCAACACCATCGTGAAGTTTGCTGACGACACGACCGTCATCGGCCAGATCACAGACGGCGACGAGACGGCGTACAGAGAGGAGGTCGGAAAACTGACATCTTGGTGCCAGGATAACAACCTCCATCTCAACGTCAGCAAAACAAAGGAGCTGATTGTGGATTACAGGAAGCAGCAGGGAGAGGGACACGCCCCCATCGCCATCAATGGGACTACGGTGGAGAGAGTCAGCAGCTTCAGGTTCCTTGGGGTCCACATCACTGAGGACCTGACATGGACTCTTCACACCACCACCATCACCAAGAAAGCTCGACAGCGGCTCTTCTTCCTCCGCAGGCTGAGGAGGTTCAACATGGACTCCAGGATACTCTGCAACTTCTACAGGTGCACCATAGAGAGTATCCTGACTGGCTGCATCACGGCCTGGTACGGCAGCTGCACCGCCCTTAATCGTAAGGCTTTACAGAGGGTGGTGAAAACTGCAGAGAACATCACCAGGACGGAGCTGCCATCCATGGAGGACCTATACTCCCAGCGGCTCAGGAAGAAATCCCTCAGGATTATAAAAGACCCCCATCACCCCAGTCACAAACTGTTCAGTGTGCTGCCGTCTGGCAGGCGTTACCGCAGCATCCGGACAAGAACAACCAGATTCAGAGACAGCTTCATCCCACAGGCAATAAGACTGTTAAACACCTGAACTGCTGAAACAATTTCATAACATTCATCTGCTACTTAGTAATTATTTATCTATTATCTAATATATCATTCCAACAACTTGTATATAGACTCGTATTGCACTATTCCACTTTTTTTTAGAACTATTTTCCTTTTTTGTATTACTTTTAATATAATATAGTTTAATATTGTTTTAATATTGTCTGCTTATCTGTATTATTGTGTTGCATTGTTGGAGAAGCCTGTGACCTAAGATATTCAACGACATAATTACTCTTTAGCTATGTTAGTTTGACAATAAAGAACCTTGAACCTTGAACCTTGAAGTGTGTTGATGTGAGGCTAAGCATGTACTTAATGTGAGAAGCATTCACTACAAGTTCCTTCATCTATGGAGTATGAGTGTGTGAGAATGCAATCTAATGTGGCATGCAAACATGTGTGTGTGTGTGTGTGTGTGTGTGTGTGTGTGTGTGTGTGTGTGTGTGTGTGTGTACGATCACTTTCAAGCTTTTACTAAGCATACCCCAACTCACTAAGGTCGCCATATGGACACCGGTCTAATTTAGAACAATCATTAAACGACACTGGAAGAGGTCACACACACATATACACGCACGCACGCACACACACACACACACACACACACACACACACACACACACACACACATTCTCACCATAGAGTACTGTGCTTTTTTAGTCCATTAAGAGCTTAAGAAGACCAAACAACAGCTTTCACTGTCATACAGTAATATGACCTACATGCACACAAACACACACACACAAACACTGCACAAATTCACTGTGACAGACAAACAGACACCTAAACTTATCGCTCTATCAAGCAGAAAATGGGTTCTCTTAAAGTGGCATATGGGCCTATGAGACTGTGTGTGTGTAGTGTGTGCGTCTGTGTGTATGTGTGTGATGTTTGTGTTGCAAACATTTGTATAATAAGAGAGCTGCTAATATTAGTTTTTAGACATCTTAGATAGGATTATTCTGTAGGAGGGTTATGCAAGTGTGTGTTTGTGTATGTGTGTGTGTATTTGCTTAAGGTGTGGGTTGGCTGCCCTTTTCTACTACCAAAAAGACTTCTTAATCACACTCCTCTCATGCGAATTCCGCTTTTCAGGATTATAAAGGTTATGTATTTAAAAAAAAAAGGTAGGTGGACAGAGGACAAGACACACACACACATATACGAACACACACACACATACACACGCACACAGCCTCTGCTGTATTATAGATTGAGTAATTAAGTTACACTTTCTGCAATCACGGTTCAAAATACTGAATAAATAATATTTATAAAATCACGACCACATTGAAACATGTTGGAATCACAGCGTCTTTGTTTATCACAATAAATAACATTCAAAAATATATTTTGTTATACAGTTCTACAGAAAACTAGCTGAAGAAACTTTTGACCTCATTCTCAAAATGTTAACCAATGGACATACATTTCCTTTATCATATAAAAATTTAAATTGTTGGGATATTCACAACAGTATAACCTGACCAACTGACCGGTCTTTATGCATAATATTCATTTTGATTCCAAAGGTGTAATCCCAGTGGGGAGCGACTCTGTCGGCGAGGCTGCTGTCGCTGTTAGTGGGGTTAATGGGCTTCAGCACTGGAGGTCACATCACACACACACAGAGACAAGAACACACCATATGGGGTGTGGTGATGGACACACACTAGGGATGTTAAGATTCACCGATTCGCATCGGTGCACCAGCATAAACGTTCAAGATGCGAGTGCACCGGTTACAGTTTGGGTTGAACTCGCGATGCATCGATTGTAGCCTCTCTGCATCAGTAAAAAAACGATTCATTCATATAATATCCTCTCATCTTGTCAGCACTCAGCAGAGACGATCTTTGATCTTTGCTTCGCACTACGGAGGCCGAGAGTCTCAGTTATTGGCACACATGGAAGTCGAGGAGAAAGAGAAACACAGCGCACCGAAAAATTCCTACAAATCAAACGTTTGGCAACACTTCGGATTTTTCAAGAAAGACGGTCAACTTGAAAAATCGCTCGCAAATTGTAAACAATGCCGTGCCGCTTTAAAGTACACAAGTAGTACGAGGAACTTAGCGATGCACATAAAGAGGTGACATGGGGTCTGCGGCTGAAAAGAAAAACCTGAAAGTTAGACATATGAGTTAAATCACTCAGTGAGGTGTTATGTCAGTGAGAGTGGTGTTTAGTTTACAACAGACTGTGACTGCCAATAATAGTTTAAATGTCTTCCTTACTGTAAGCAGTTATGAAATACCTGTTTGTGAAAGGTTATTTGTATTCTTTATTGTTCATATAGAAACCACTGCTTTCTGCTCACTGGGGAGTTAGCCTATGAATGAGTGTTAAGCACATCAGGCTGGCAGCTGTATGGGCATTGCACTATGGTAGTTGTTATTTGCACATTGTTAATCATGGGCAATGCATCCATAAATTCTTTAACTGTGAGGTGTTATACAATTGTACTGTAGCCACTCTGGAGAGTTTTTGAAGGTAAAAAAGGTAAAAAAGAAACAGCATGATGGGATGCGCAGTACTAGTAGAGAGAACCACATATAAAGCACTTTTTTGTTAATTTATTATTTGCTGCATATAAGGAATAAAACAAAAATCCTCTGTCGTACCATATTGAAGTATCATTATTTTGCATCGTGTTGAATCACATCGTATCGCCCCGTATCACATAATGTTGAATCAAATCGTATCGAACTGTATCGCAACAGGGGTGAATCGTATCATATCGTATCGCATCGCCTGGTGTTTCAAATGTATCGTATCGTTGGCAACGTATCGAGATGCGCATCGCATCGGCCTCAGTGATGGAGATGCACATCCCTAACACACACACATCCAAAAATATTTAATTTATATTATATATTTTTTCCGATTATTGATATTATTCTTATTTTGTGTCTTTGTTTTCATGAATACTTTCCACTGTATGTCTTTCTCTGTTAGCGACAGGTGACAGCTACCAGCTTTACTAATAAAGATCATCTTGTTCTATTTCTCACACACACACACACACACACACACACACACACACACACACCACACACATTTGTTCTCTCCTGAAAGGTATCAGTGGGTATAAACCAAAATGACAGGAAGCAAATGAAAACAAAACGTACGGCATCACAGAGGGACAATTTTCAACATGCATGCAGAGCTGCTAATAGAAAATGTTCATTATGTTGAAATGGGAGCGGGTGATAGAGAGAAGCAGACTGTTCCTGGTGTCTTTTCAAAGATTCATTTTCAGCGACAGACACAAAGTAAAAGAAGGAAGAACAAAGTGAAGACAGGAAGGATTCTATTAACGAGGATACATGAAAAAAGCAAGGGAATGAGGATTTCGAAGGAAAATGATCCCATGGAAGAGTGCGTATGAAAAAGAATGATTGTAAAAACGTCTGCTTTTGATGAACTGCTCCAAACAAACAGTCAGGCCCGGCAGAGAGAGGAAGACAAACAGAAGCAGTAGAGAGCAGGGGTGTGGGAGACAGTATTAAGGAAGTCTGACAAAAACTGAAACATGACATGGGATGAACAGAAGATTAGGAAGTGGAAAAGAAGGAGAGAGTAAGAAAAAAATAGGAGTAAAGGCTAAATGAAAGGATGATTCAAGCTGAGCAAAGATTGAAAGGGAAATTGAAGTCGGGGGGGAGAACAAGGTATTATGAAAAAGAAGAAACTTGGGACAAAACGAGAGTAAAGACAGAATGGATGCAGGAATGGGTTAGTATTTATTACATGTTTGTGTTTTGGTTAGATGCTTGAATTGTGATCAGTGATTAACACAAGTTCAAGAGTTTTTTAGGTTTTGTACTACGGAATAAAATACGTCAGTAAACAGGTCTGAACATCACATCAGCATTAGCCACCTTTAGCTTAGCGTTGGTGATTTTTTTCTTTAGCCTAACGTTAGCTTTTTACTTCTGGTGATTGCACTTACACTTCAACTATTATAAAAGCGTTGGTTATATGTGTAGATTATCCTGCCAACAAAACGTGTAAATATAAACGTGTGTTTACCAAAAATCTTATTTCTGCATTATTCCGTAATTCACAAGAACAATCCTATTCTCTTTTTGGTCAAAGGAGCCCTGTAATGCTAACTTCTAAACACTGCAGCACTCTACGACACAAACTGTAAAAGAAAGAAAGAAAGTAAGGAGAGGAGAGTTAGTTTTACCGTCTCTCTGTTTGTTTTGCTGATCATCAATATTGATGAGGTAAAGGATTAATAATTGATAAGGGTCTCCAGCCATAAAACCAAATCCAATCTCTCTCCTTCACACACACATACACACACTGCACAACTGGGAAGCGACAGCAGGGACAGAGAGGAAATATGGATGCAGCGATGGCAAAATAAAGGAATCTAATTACCAAGCCGGAGATGCCGTTTACGTGTTTTATTTTCATATAATTTATTGAAATGTGAACTAAAATCTGATCATCTGTGCCTCGGAAAAGTCAAAAATCAATCCGCAGAAAAAAAACAACAACTCTCTTTTGAATGTTTTCTTATGCAAATGAGTGATGTATGAGATTTCAGCTCAATGCAAAAAAGCATCTTGTCTCGTCTGACGCAGTTTTACTCCATTTACTATAATGATCATTTTTATTGTGCAGTAAGTATTTTGTGAGCAATTAAATATATTTTCAGTCAAATCTGCCTTTGATTCTTGTTTTGACTTTGAATGCTGATATTGCTGATACAGTATGCTATTCAGGGTCATAGGGGCTGCAAGAAGTTAAGATAAAATCCAGATATTGGCTTTCGGCTTTTTAAAAGTCACATATATCAAAAAAGACAATAGTTTTCTCTTTGAATCACTATTTTACCAGCGGTAATGTGACGAAGGTAACTTCGTCACTGTGGATTGACGGCTTCGGCCTTGTAATATTGCACATGTGGTTTAGTTTGAAAGTGTTCCCCCTCCCGTTTTGTCTGTGGCTGGTGATTGTGTTCACCTGGTGCCCTGTGTTGTCTCCTCCCCCCTCACCTATGTCTTATTGGCCTGATTAGTGTGTGTGTATTTAGGTTCTGTTTTCCCTGTCAGTGAACAGGTAGTGTGTGTGAGATCCTTGTGGCTGGTGACTGTGTTCACCTGGGCAGCAATATTGAGGCTGTGTCATGTACCACAGCGATGATTAAATGCCCACACCGGGTTATATTTGAATTCTCTGCCTCTGCCTCCTTGCTTGGTCAGCCCGCTCGACGGTCAGCTTCACAGGTAATAATTATACATTCAGGCATCACACAAACAGTTTATTACACATGTTATCTATGTGCTGTAGCATCAAACCTTTGACCTTCTTACTAATGGCTGCTTGTAATGTTGTCCATCTGAAGATGTTCTTGTTGTTCTCATTATAAGCCTGTGTGTGTGTGTGTGTGTGTGTGTGTGTGTGTGTGTGTGTGTGTGTGTGTGTGTGTGTGTGTGTGTGTGTGTGTGTGTGTGTGTGTGTGTGTGTGTGTGTGTGTGTGTGTGTGTGTTGTGTGTGTGTGTGTGTGTGTGTGTGTGTGTGTGTGGTGTGTGTTGTGTGTGTGTGTGTGTGTGTGTGTGTGTGTGTGTGTTGTGTGTGTGTGTGTGTGTGTGTGTGTGTGTGTGTGTGTGTGTGTGTGTGTGTGTGTGTGTGTGTGTGTGTGTGTGTGTGTGTGTGTGTGTGTGTGTGTACCTCATATTCCTCCTTGAAACCGTAGCCCTGTCCACACTTCATCTGGGTGATGTGCTGCAGGAGGTCTGCAACTCGAATAGCCGGCTGAAACTGACCCGCCTGGAACTGACCTGCAGGAACAGAAACATATTGTAGAGTAAAAGAAATAAAATGTTTTTATATAAACAGCGGGATGCAGTTAGTATGTGTTTTTTTGTTTTTATGTTGTTGAATAACTGCTGAGTAAAATAGCTAACTTTTACTCAATCAATAAATAAGCTAAGTAGCGTCTTGAGCTTTATCCAAGAATAAGACAACGCAGTATATTGATGGGAATAGTTAAATAAGTACATCTCACTGACTTTTTAAACTAACTTGCTAGCTATGTCCGATTGTTTTATCGTCAAACAAGCTTACAACAACTTGTATCAGGCATGTTACAAAATTACTAACCTCTATACACTATAACTCACCAATCAGCTAACACTTAACTAACTGACTAACTAAATAACCTGAGAAAACCTGACACACACAGTTAGCTACTTGTTTGATAATAAGTTTTAGCACCAAAACCTTTAGCATTATCAATAAAGTATAAGCATTATAACATTGGTCTAACTATCTAACTAACTAGCTAACCGACTAACTTACTAACTAATTACTAACCTACTAAGTACTAACTAACTAACACAGTGTCAAGGCTTTGTGCATGTACCGCTCTGGTAGGAGATCTCCACAGACTCACAGCCTCCGTAAGGAAAACTTTGAAGGGTCAGAGAGGGCTGGGCGAGCGACGCCTGGCTACTGTCTGTTAATAGAAAGAGAGAAAGAGTAAGTTACCATGACAACAGACATCCTACCTATAATAATCCCCCCACCCACACTCAGTACTGTGCACAGTATGGACACATCACAGGTGAGAAAAGTTGGGTGGTGGAAGAATAACTAATTAAGTTAAAGTAGAAAAAACAATGTCTTAAAATATTGTAGTAAAAGTTGGGAAAACGGCAACATGTACTTCATGTATCAAGTATAACCACTCAGTATGCAGAATGGCTCTTTTCACAGTACTGTATAATAAAACACTATTTGTTTTATTCGGTATGTATCACCTGTTTTATCTCAATTCTTTCTAAAATCTTAAATGTCTCCAAAATATAGTCTAGAAGAAAGAAATATTGGCTGCTTATGGTTAGATTAATGAGTCATTTAACACCCTAAACCTTGATTGGTGGGCATGACGATAGGACGGCTAATTGGAATATCTTTCCTCCAATTAACAAACAGACAGATCGATTTGATGAGAGCATGGGTTTTATTAGTCAGCACAGATGGAGGAAGAAGGTTCAGTGGGACGGAGGTACTGATCAAGGATTGTCAAGAGCTGAAACAGAGGACCCAAAGCGTTTTTGGTGGAGGAAACTTGATGCAGCAATACAAATGCTCCATTCACTCTCCGTTAGAGAAGGAAGAACAATGTACCACCGTGATTCATTTAATATAAGGTCTATTTGTTTCCACCACTTGTCTTCTCTTTTTCTCTCAGCTAATCCTGGGGAACTGAAATGATTGAAATACTTTGGGGAACCCTAACCCTAATTTTAGTTTTCCATAAAGCCCGCATCACACTGTCCCCTAAATTGACACTAGATGGACACATGATAAAGGAAATGTGCAAATTCGGCTCTAATCGTAACAGCATCGGGCCATTCGTGAGGGCATCTTAAGCCATCGTATGACCGCCGGTGGAGTTTCTCAGCTCGGGCAGCAACTTCGTGAGCTGTGGCAAAAAAAATTGCCGAAAGACCTTGCGAAGGTTCATTTTCGTGTTGAATTCGTGTGTGCATTTTGCCCTTCGTAAGGCCAGCGTGAGGGCATCTTGTCAAATCGTGTCATCTTCGTCTTTACTTCGTGTGATCATCGGTGCCATCGGGCATTTTTCGCCTCACGAAGACAATACGAAGGAAACAAGAAGCTGCCTGATTGTCTTAGGAAGGCAACACGACTACGTGAAGCCCTCGCAATGCCGTCGTGTAGCCATCATATTATAGTACGATGACATCGAGATGGGACCACGGTGTGCAATGTTTCCTTGCAGATCACTTCTCTGAAAATCATGTAAACAAATTATGTAAATTTGTGTTCTGTGAAACTGAAAAGGATATTATATTGTTTTTGTTACTTTCGTTGCAGTTGTGTGTCTTAAAGGTCCCATGTCATGGCCATTTCTACTGATCATAATTCCATTGTTGAGGTCTACTAAAATAGATTTATATTGTGCAATTTTCCAAACTCACATTGGTTTCTCATACAGCATCTCTGTATAGTATGTGTATTCACTCTCTGTCCTAAACGGCTTGTTGGAGCTCCTGCCCCCCCCCCCTCCCTGTGAGCCCAGTGGCCGTCTGCGAGACAGCGAGACACAGCGAAACCCAGCCCGAAACACACACACACCCGCAGCCTGGCTGGGAGTTTGTGTGTGTGCTCAGGCTGAGTTCCGCGGTGTCTCGCTGTCTCTTCGTTATTTTGAAGGCGAGTTTACGCTGTTGACAGGAAGTTGTTGTTGCTATGGAAACAACATGACGGGAAAAAAAAATGTATATCGTCTACATATAAAGACGGAGAAAGTAAAGAACAAAGTCTGAAAATATCAGTGACAATTTGTATTATATACAATCTCAAGTTTCCAAAATGTGAAGTCCCATAGTACTTTAACATAATTGTTTGTGTTACTTTCGTTGCAGTTGTATGTCTTAAATGTAATGTAAATGTTGCCTTCGTGTGTGGTTCGGGCGCCATCGTGTGGAGTTCTGTAGGAATCGTACTTGATTCGGCTGTTGATTGGCCGTTGACCAAGTTCGGGGCCATCTTCGCGCAAAATTCACAATTCCATATTCGTGTGTCCATCTGGTGTCAATTTCGGGACAGTGTGACGCCCGCATTATAAGAGAGTTGTTAAAGTTTTGTTGGTTTTAATAAATGTTCTTTTGTTCAGTGCTGTTGCAGTATGGCAGTTTACTCACTGAAGTGTGTATGTGTGTGTCTCAGAAGGAATAGGGTTTGTAATATAATACTGCAGGACTCTATGTTTTCTTAATGGAGCTATTTGCATGTTAATGATGGCTGTGGATTCATTAGTGCCGTTAAGTGGCTTCTCCATAGGCCAATCTAAACACTGGCTTCCCTAAACGGATGAAGAATGAGCCGACCACACGGGTCTGCTGCTACCACTGTGACAGTGTCCTGTTAGTGTTGAGAGACAGGACAAAGGGCTGAAAAACTAAATAGTATATTAAATTGTCTATTACGAGCTTAAGTCATGATGTGTGATAGGATTGATACAAGAGTAGAAGACAGAATGAATAATTGGAATGAGTGACTGAAAGGGGAGAGGAGGAAAGCGACCAGATGCCTAAAATAATGGGTAACCTAGGCTGAAGAGATTTTCGCGTTTTGTTCTACAACGTAAAAAAAAAGTGACTAAACAAGACTACTAAATGTTATTACAAGAACATTATCGGCCTTTAGCTTAGCAGTGGTGATACGCAGCCAAGCAATCCTAATTTAGTTATTTTATAGGCTAACATTAGATTTTTATTTATGAAATGTTTTATATTTCATTTACGCTTCAACTATTGTATACATGGTGTAAATATGTCGAGATTTTCCTGCTTAACAAAACGTGTAACTATAATGAAAATGAGTTTGCCAAAAATCTTATTTCATGGTACATTCCAAAATCATTTTGTCCAGGGGGCCCGGGTCGGCTTACAACAATACATCATCACTGCACTACACTATTAAGACATGGAAGAAGTAAGGCAACAAGGAAAAAAGGGCAGATGAGAGTGAAAGAAATGTGAGACAGGACAGATATTTGGAGAGGAAAGGTGTAGGAAATACAGGAGTAAAGAGTTGATGAGAAAAATAGAGCCGAGAACAGGCAAGGACAAACTGTCTGCTCTCTGAAACACAACCAGGATGTACTTCACACTTCCCCTTCACACTGTCTCCACTATAGTTCAAGTAAGAATGAACTCCAGCCCTTCAATCCATCCCATTTATCTTTATAAACTCTTTCCATCCTTCCTTAGTACTCCTCAATCAACCCTTTCTCCTACCACTGGTTTTTCTTTTGATAAATACATTTTAACACAAAGCAGCACACATCCTTCATCTCTGAGACTCTGAATATTCCAGGCAGCTGGCTTCACGGTCGGAGCTGTGCGTTTTATAATCTTTTAAATGTGTTCATACAGTTCGTTTATCCATTGATGTGAGGTATATCGTATATGTGTGTATATGAGTGTGTGTACTCCGGCACTTACACAGGAATGTGCTTTTGCATGCCTATCTTTCAGTATTAGAAAATGTGTGTGTGTGTGCGTGTGTATGTATGTGTATGTGTGTGTGTGTGTGTGTGTTTTTGTGTGCGTCACCCCAAGGTCAAATATGCATTAAGCCAGGCATGAAATGGAGTCATAGCGGTAGCTCCACAACACTGACTATGATGAAGACATCTCAATGCTAATGGGGAGATTTATTGACCCTACATTCACAAGAGAGTGTGTGTGTGTGTGTGTGTGTGTGTGTGTGTGTGTGTCTGTGTGTGTCTGTGTTTGATATAGAGACATACGGAGAGCGTTGAGTGTGTGTTTGATAAGAGAGATGCGATTGATTTTAAGAGAGAAGAAAAATGTGTGTGTGTGTTGAACCTGTTTCCCATGTGTGTGTGAAGGCCGTTTCCACTGTCAGGGAGTGTGTATGTTAATGCAGTCCTTCATGCTTGGCAGTGTGCTACATAAAGTTCCCTCCTCCCACTCTGTGACTTTATTAAGATGCAGTTATGGATGGCTTGGCTCAGAGTATCACTATGTTAACTCCTAACTCCTTCGCCTCAGACGTCTGTACCTGTGTTTCTATATTTTGCTTTTATTTTTAAGTCTTCGACAGTTATCTTTCTCTTTAAGCTTTGTTTACTTCTTTGCCTTACTTTGCGTGATTTATATAACTATAATGCTGCATCTGCTTGATTATGACAGCGGCTGCATTCAATTCTCTTTTATTTACTTGCAGATAGAGTGCGGTGCAGTCCTAAAACCCGGACGTGAGTCAGCATTTTACCTCTGAAATAAGGTCTGTAGTTAACACAGGCTGAAGAGACTTTAACGTTTTGTTCTACGACAACAGTAAATACCCCCACTGGTGAATGTCTGACACTTTAATGTGTCATAGCAACAGTGTTTGCTAACAAGTGGCTAAAAGAGGCTGCTAAACATTATCACTTCAAATGTTAGCCGCCTTTAGCTTAGCATTGGCCACATGTCGTTTTTTTTTATAGCCCATAGCTTTTTACTTCTGTCAATTGTATTTAAGCTTCATTAAAGTGTTGTAAATATGTCGACATTATCCTGCTAAACAAAATGTGTGAAGTTTAATAAACATGTGTTTGCCACAGATAATAATAATAATGATTCCAATGGAAAAATCCCATTGCTTTTTGTCAAGGGATCCCTTGCGATGCTTATTCCTGGCTGCCTACAACACTAAGTCATCTCTGCATCACTCTATCGAGGATCATATTTTCTGTATTTTGCTATAGAAAGAATAAATAATAATAAAGCTGTGGACCATCACTGTGTTCAAAATATACTTGCACATGATTGAAATGGAAAACTGCCAGCTTTCTCTGCAATCGTTGCATAATTCAATGTAATTCACCCATATCCTTTATACCCCCCAACTAGCAATTACTGTTAATCCCAATCATAACAAAGAAAATGACTCCATTACAGAAGCAACTGTCCTTATAGAGGATCATAATGTCCATACCCTGTTCTTATTCATGCACCCACACACACTAATTATATCAGGAACAATCAAACAATAATTGAATCTGAAATGGAAATTATGTTAAACACTAAAGACTTCGACAATATAACCGTTCATCATCTACACCCTTGGATACAATCAGTAATAATCCAATACTGTCTATTTAGTTTAACCAAGACAATCCACTGTGCTGTGTAACTACTTGTAGGGTAAATAATGCAACAGCCTTCATATTTCACACAATGCCAAATGTCAACTTTATTATCTGACTATAACAAAACAATACAAACAAATATCCATCTATCTTGAGGAAATTATTGTTTGTTGAAGCCAGGTCTCCTTGAATTTACACAATTTCTCGAAGGGCCCCTATTATGCATTTTGGGGTTTTACCTTTCTTTTAGTGTGTTCTATAGGTTTCTGTGCATGTAAATGGTTCTGCAAAGGCTCAAATCCCAAAGTTCCCGCCACAGGGAGTTAACATAGAGACATCACTACGTAACAATGCACGTCCATTGGCTAGCACTCCAACATATTGTACGTGATAAGCTAAAGGGCAGGGAATCTCTAAGGGGTTGACCAATCACAACAGAGCCAGAGCAGACTGGGCTCTGGTTTCAGACAGAGGGTGAAAAGAGGTGCTGCAGCACAGGCAGTATGAGAAAAAGAAAGAGCTTTTTGAACATTAAAGCATGGAGACATGTCACAGTAGAGACACTGAATACAAATATTAACCTTTAAAATGTTCTAAAACTTTTTGAAATGAAATATTAAAAGCTGGTGGACATGTGTCTGAAGAGATGTATTTAGTTTTATAAAGGTGGAATAAATGTGGCTGTCTTTGTGTCTTTCTTTCGGTCTTTCTCTGGAGTACAGGGTCAGGTTCAACTTCATTTTATTTTGCTGCAAAGCCGGGCCGGTGTGGATGAAAAATCACTCCGATATTTGAAACATATTAAAGTCAGATAGTGGAACAGTGAGCCACTAGAATAAAGTATGGAAACTAAAAGTGTAACTGAGCTGCTGTCCAATGTAGACAGAAAGCAGTAGATCAAATGTAGACAGAAAAAAGTTATCGCATCAGGGCTTTAATTCTCCAAAGTAACCTTCGTCCTTTGATATAAAATATTTACTTGACATTATCAGTTTATTTGTTTCATATTTATTTGTTTTTTTTCTTAAATCTTGGTTTCTAATACAATGCAACATACTAGCTTTGCAGAGCATAATAGGCAATACCATATGGTCAAAATTTGACGGGGTTAGATCATCAAAGTCAATGTGCCCATCAACTGTTAATGGGTTCTTCATTCAAATATAACAGGTTCAATGAGTGAAAAAATAGAGAACAGGAAGTTAGAAATAAATTGAGCTTGTGTAACAAAGATAAATATTTCCAACATAGAGATAAACATAGTGTAATTAATTGTTTAGCATTGTGATGAGATGGAATAAAAACCAAGACCTGAGGATGCCTGACATAAAGAAGAGCCAGAGAAAAAGCGAAAATAAAATCATAAAAGCTACAAATGGAAGAGGAGACAGAGAGGCAGCAGAAAATATATCTGGACTGCAGTTCACAGGGATCTGCTGGTCTAGACAGTATACCAGCGTTAACCTCAATCTCACCTCCCTTCTTCTGACATGAGGACACACAACACTGACTCACAAGTGTGTGTCTGCACGCTTAATGGCAATGAGTGTGTGCGTACAAAGCCACTTCCTTTGAAACTTACAGGCACCAGAGTTTAACAGAGGTATCAACAGAGGTATCACAGAGTGTGAGTAGGAGGCTGTTTGTATGTTAGTTACCTACACAGTAATCTGAAAAGTCACCCAGCAGCTGCAAACAAATCTGCTTCTTATTTAACAAACATGTAATTGTATCTTGGAAAATAAGACCAGAGAGAAAAAGAGACTGGTGGACGGAAATATGTATTATTTTATCATTTTATCTGAGGATGCTGGATAGTAAAGCTTGTTGTTGCCACCATCTGCTCATATACAGTAAGTATAGGCTTCTGCTGGCTGTGGATGAAGATAATTTGAGATGTGAGGGAGTAAAGTAATGCGACATTTTATACAAATTCATGCCTGTTTTTCTACCATGCATGGCCAAATAAACCAATATATTATTCAAGCTTATGTTTAATTTTAATCATCCAGTTTATACACTTCCTGTCCTATATTCTGGGCCAAATCACTTGTTGACTCGCTAAACATTGAAATTGTGATTATAAAAAGGCCTTTGTTTTGTTAAATACTCCATTCTGATTGGTCAATTTGGACATTTCGAGGGTTGTTATTTCTTGCTAACAAGAAATAACAACAGCTTTCTCCATCAGAAAACACCAGGGAATACTTTTGGAAAGTTAATTGTTATATTTGTGGAGAGCACGCACATTTTGATTAATGATGGCTAGACTGTCCCCAGTAATGACAAGAAAAAGAGAAGTCAACAGAAGAAGGGAAATAGGAAGAAAACACTAAAGGGAACAGCAGAAGAAGAAAAACAGGAAGTAAACACTTACAGGAAAACGGTGTGGGCTCTCGCAGTGCCCACACCGTAAACACGAAAATGTAAACAGACTTGGACAGTTACAAAAAACCTCCATCAGCTCTGCCGTCATTTTAAGTTACGTTGTTGTTTCCGCAGTTCCAGCCATCTGTACCAAGTGGAACGGACTATTTTTTCTGGGTGGAAGCCATGCTTTAGATTATTTGGTATGTGGCTGTGTAATAATCTGGATTTCTTTCATTAATGACTGCCTCGTTTACCATTATCCCTTACATAATAGCCATTTTGCATCATCACATGAAGCTTTGGGTGTTGCAATGGCACCCCAGGGAGTAGTTTCAAATTAAGAGTTCTTAAAATGCTATTATTTCAACTATTTATATTGTCAGTATTGATATTGATCTCAATATGAAACTTGGAAATAAAAATGGAACTTACATTTGTGCATTTTTATGTTTCTATCCTCAACAACTGAACGTAAAATCTATATGTACAGCTATAGGTGAAGGTAAATATAATGAAAGCGACCACAAAAGGGGTAAGAACAGATTTCAGACTGTCAGACCGCGAAGCAGACGGACTAGTCAAAGGAAGTGGGAGTGAAGGACCACTAGATGTGAATATAAGCTTTATAAGAAGTGGCTTGAAAAGAGCACAGAGGCTCAATCTTCCCTGAGCACATAAAGGTTGAAATTCACTATCTCTCAAAAATGCTCTCACCTTCAATTACCTAGCACTGTCAAATTATGGCCAAACAAAATGACTACCATTAGCCATAATCACCTTACATGCAAGCCTGATGCTAAGCTGAACTAGGCTGGAGGAAATTAATTGCCCTTCAGTAATGCTTTGGAAAAACTACTTCCAATACTGTGGGTAGAAATGATGAGCTTTCTACACAGGAGGTGATTCTGGACCAGCGTCCTCCTCCACTGTGGCAGGACAGTTGTTGTTGCATCTTCAAAATACCCAGCGAAAGACACATCATTGAGGTCTGCTGGCAGGGATTTAATCTGTTCCTTCAGTAAAATATGCATTGAAAAGTAAAGGGTGCTTCACTTGTATACTGTGTATGACACTGGCCTGCTGAACCCTCTTTCACTACTCTTTCTCCTTATCCATATCTACAATCATTCTCCCTTTTCTAAATATCCCAAAGAAACAAAATCTGTGTTCCTGATGGCTTCTGTCAACTAAGAAACGTTTATCTCAACACATTCAGCATATGAATGCACATTGTTTAAATATATCTTTGGTGTTTTATTTTAAACATGACTAACATCAGGGTTGAAAGGGTAACTTTAAATCTTATGTTCCGCTTACAGATGGAAAAGCTGCCTTTCATTGAGCATATTCAGTCAGTAGTGTCCACTTCATTTCCACATTACGTCTTAAAGCTCATGGACACTTCGAAATAACCACTTCCCAACTCTGGAACCAGCAGAAGCCGAGGAGCACTTTAAGGCACCATTGATGGGGGTCTTCACATTCTAGTCCTAATCCTACTTGTTTGTTTGGTCTTCATATACATATTGTGCTTGGCTTCAGCACATCTTCTTTGCAGCATCCATCCAAATCAGAATATTGAAGCAGTAAATCACAGAAGATGATTCTGTGAAGTCTCATCATCTCCAAAATGCTGTCTCCACTAAAGCCATTGCTTTTGAATCCATTATGTATGGATTAAAAGGGATATGGTCTAATGTGCCTAATCTTTGTTGTTTTGAAAGCCCTTGAAAAGGCAAACAGGAATTTGCAAGGGGATTTTAGTTTTGCATCTAGCTTTTTCTTTGGTGTCCAAGGTTCCCGGGACGCCTTTGCATGGCTCTGTGCTTCTATCAGTGCATTTGTTCAACTGTGTGTACCTAATTAACCAGGAAAAGCTCCTGATTCATGGAATAACATGACTTCTGTGCTAAGAAGTCATGCAAAGGACTGTCCTTTGCTGGCCACAAAAGGCTGACGCTTGCTTTGTGAAGTGACAGAGAACAGTGTTGCGTAGCCTTTTAACATACATCAGAGTCTGTGAAATTGATTTTTCGAAGGAAAAAGTGTTTGCACATGAAATGCACGTCATGCAGCGGTGGCTTTTCACTGATCCAGTGGATTTACGTCGCATCAATGTTAACACTGCGCGGGGTGTCTGTGCATACGGATAACTGTGAGTGTGTTCCTGTGTGCACATTTGTAACTTTCTGATGTGTCCTTGTCTCTTTGTGCATATATTTGTGTGTGAGTGCTGGCTGGGTGCTTATGGATGCAAGATTTTATGAGGGAGGATGTGTGTGTGTGTGTGTGTGTGTGTGTGTGTGTGTGTGTGTGTGTGTGTGTGTGCATGTGTGTGTGTGTGAGAAATCCCATTTCCATAGCTGAGAAAACACCTGAGCTAAGGAGAAATCTTTGCAGCTGGTTCAAAAAGAATACACACACACACACACACACACACACACACACACACACACACACCCACACACACACACACACACACCGAGTTAAACCCTCCTCTGCATTGCATACTGGATACGCTCCTTCTCCCCGTCTTTGATCCCTCAATCTGTATGTCTCTTTCACTGTCCTCTTAATAACTTTCTTCTTCTCTCTTTCTCTGCTCTGCCTCTCTCTTCAAGCTATTAAGAAACGATCCTCACTGGCAGCGTTCAGGCTCCTGTTACCATTATCCACTTTCAAAAGCCTGAAAGGTATTGGAATGTATCTAAATGGAGGAGTCTTACTTTAAGAATGAAATGTTTTCTATCGCTTTACTTAATAATGAAATCCAGTTACGCTTGGAGGCCACTTCAGATTTATGGCTAGGTTAATAACCCTATGGGAGGTCAGCGTGGAGAATTGAGCATTATTGGCAAAACAGATGCACACAAATGATCAGTAGAAAAATATTACGAAGAATATTGATTGTGTTTGCTCTGGTGGGCATATTTTCTTTTTTTGAGTTAACTAGTCTAGGGTTAGGGTAAGGTTTAGGATTAGTCTTATCACATTAAGTGGACAGCTAGCTTAGATATTTTAAGTAACTTTAGCAATACAATTAAGAAAATGTGCTCACATTTAACTAAGAAAATGATTAAAAGGAGAAATGCTAGAATCAGATGTTTTCTTATTGAGTTCCATCGCCCTCCCGTCATTCTATATTAAAGAAGAGTGTTCGTTATGATAGAGAACATATCTGCAGTACATCCCAACTTGTAGCAAACTTGCAAAACACACGTATTGTATGAAGAAATATGCTGTTAACACTAGAACCACCAACGGGTACATTTTACCCGCAGCTGTTTCTTGATTGTATGTAACTTTTTTTCAATAAAATATTCAAGTCTCCCAGTCGGTGACTTTTCCTGAAAGTGTGTTATGTAGCACCCTCTGTTGTTAAAAATGGTCAATATGAAGTCAGATTGAAAAAATGGCCCAACAAAATGGCCATTTATACCCATCAGCGCCAGCGGGTAATATTTACCTTATGGAAAATGCAGTGATTTTCGCGCTATTGGTCTCGCGCAAAAACATAAACATGACGTGTTGCTATAGCAACGCCTGTTGTTTACTGCGGTTCCTTATAGATAGAGGGATAGAGAGAGAGAGAGATAGATAGATAAATAGAGAAAGATAGAGAGATAGATAGATAGATCTAGCGATCTTTTATACTTCATGCAATCTGCACTAGATATCATATGAAAGCTGAGAGTCCACAGATTCTATTGGTATACGTTTCATCACTGTGCGATCAAAACTCACCGTTAACCCTGTGTTCTAGTATGATAAATAAAAGAACATTGTACCTTTAAAATCAATGCATTCTAATAGCGGGTCAATTTTACCCGTTGGCGGTTTAAGGTATACAGCGACCCCTGGCGGTTCTAGTGTTAAAGAACTTGAAATTATTCTCTGTTTCCTTTTTATCTCTATTCCTCCACCCCCCTGTTTTAATCTCACTTTCAACACTTTCTATTAATGTTCCCTTCGTCCCTATGTCTGCCATTGCATTGGTATTCCATTCTGCTATCTCTCTTCCTATTGGCCTTGGATGATGGTCGTGAAGAAGATGATGATGATGATTGCAAAATGCTCAGTGGTCAATTTACAGGTTCTCTCCATCCACTAAATTACTGCTCTAATCAATGAAATAATTGCAATGCTAAGCGTGACATGAAAGCAGCATCAAGGGATGATGCTTTATGATGTTTACGTGATGGATGGAGAAAATATTGGATGAGCAAATGGAAAGAGGACTGCAAGATGGTCTGAAGACGAAGATAGGATAATGTAGAACTGGAAAAAATTGGAATTGGATTGATGGATGGATGATGGGTAGAAGGAGACAATCAATTACAGTATAAAAGCAGATGTGGATATAGACAGTGATGGAGGGACAGAAGAGTCGATGGATGGACTAACAGATATTAGGAAACGAACAAATGGGGAATGGAAGTATTAATGGATGAGTGTATGGACGGTATGAATGGATAGATGACCGTGGGAGGAGCGGAGTAATGTGTTGACGAGAAAACAGGATTGGTAAGACGATGAGAGAGGTGATGGATGGATCGATGGAAAGAAAAAATGTAATTAAATGAAACAAAAGTCGATAGAAGAACAAAGTTGTGTGAACTGAGTTTGGAGAGTTGGGGTCATGGCATGGATTAAAGACGACATACAATGCTCATCTTCAGGTTCATATTTGCATTCTGTGCCTCTACTGTGACATGTCTCCATGCTTTAATGTTCAATGTTTTCTGATTGGTTAGCTGGCCCGCTCTGTTGTAATTGGTTAACCGCTTAGAGATGTCCCTGCCCTTAACCTATCACGTACGATTTGTTTGAGGGCTAAACAATAGAAGCCTGAGTGTTACATCATGCAAGATTTTGTTCTATTCTAGATAGTCTTTTTTTTTTATTTGTTATGCATGTGTTGTACGTACCACATTTTTCTTCACCGGGATTATGAAAATGTTGTTTTACATCTTGTATCTCTCTCTAATTGTGGATAGAACATATGGTTCAAGAAAAACACTAGCGTAACTCTGTGAAGATGTATGACAGCAAATGTTTGCCGTTGCACAAATCACTCAAGCGTTGTTTTGCATTCTGCTTCATCATGCCTTGATGTGTATCAGCAAATGGCAAAGAAACCTGTGTGGCCAGTTGTTTACATTACTGTTAATCAGCGTACATATGGCCATTTTTCTTGGCCAGTTAGTTTTAAGAGCCTATACGATGCAGAGTAGGTGTCTATTATTGTGATTTGTCTTTTTCTGTTTTTCTTTCTCTCCGTTTCCTGGGCAGTTAAAACATGGGCTCAGCAGGTATAACATTGATTCAGCTGGTAAACAGAGGAGATGAGAGGAGGAACGGATGAAGTGAGAGGGAAGAGTGAACACTGAAGTTTGCAAATTAAGCGGAAGTCAAGAATGGATGCTCGAATACCTGATAATGAGTTTAGGAAAGGACAGGAACAAAACGTTAAAGGCACAGAAAAAGCAGAACATGTGAGTATGGCAGAGAAAAATCATTCAAACTAAATGGTGAAAAGAATATTTGAGAAAAAGAGAAAAACTCTTATTTGTGGGTCTGGATTTACCCAAAATAGGAAGGGTTGAACAAATACAATTAAATAAATGGCCAGAAATTGGGCTTGTGGCCAATCAGGCATAGTAGCATTACAATAAAATGATTATATATATATATTATATATTATAATATTAATAAAATTAACATTTCGATTCAAACAAAAAAGTAGGAAAAAGTGTTTTGACATGTAGAGTCAAAATGAGGGAGCACGATGATGTGATGGCAGACCTGATGACGGGGGGAATGGCAATAATTGGCAGAAGAGAGGAGAGAAGAAGAAAGGAGTGATATGGAAAGGAGGGATGGGAGGAGGTGTGGCAGGAAGACGAGGAGCTGATAGGTATTATCACATTATACAGAAAGGAGGCCGGCAGACAAATGTCACCACTTACTATACCTCTGTGTGTGTGTGAGCGAGAGTCAAGAGTGTGTGAAATGGTCTACTTGTGTAAAGGCTGGCCACAGACACTCAAGCTTACACACAGATACACCCACACAAACACACACACACATGTCACACTTTGGCAGGGGCCACAGCCAATCTGCTTGGCAAAGAAGAGGCCAATCTGGCCAACAGAAGGGGAGAGAGGGAGGGAAATGAAGAGAAAAAGACAGAAAGAAGGTACTGGAAAATGGTTTTGACATTTCATTTTTCCCATGTGTAAACTTTGTGTATATGCATGTGTGTGTGTCTCTGACCTTGTATATGAATACATGTGTGTGGAAGACAGTTCATTTGTTAACTTTTGCTTCACTTGTTGGTCACACTTCCACATGCTTGCACGCACTTTAACAGATACACAATAAGATACACACAAGTCAGAGCTGTATTTACTAAGAAGTATTAACCACAGCTTCTATGCTTTGTAAAAATAATGAAACAGTTTGTACTCACCTATGGAAGTTGTGGCTGGAACTGGCTCTTTAGACACTGCACAAAAGAAAACAATGAAAGTCAATTGATTTTGATTGAAATGATTGGGACAATTAGGTCTAACAAAGAGTGGGATTATATGGAACAATGAATACTGTTTGTCCTGCATTTAATATTTGTCTGTGGTTGTTGATTGTATTGGAATGTCGACCTCGTTATTTGAAATGTTTTAGGGATCCTATTAACTATGTTTTGTATTTTGTTATTTATTCAATTATAATATTTGTTTGGGTGTGAGCAGGTATTGTCATCTGATCAAACTGTTGTGTCCTTTGTGAATAGCTCTTGCCTGATAAATAAAATGTTTGTAATATTTCCTTTGAAGCCTGAATATGAGTGTCAATGTGCAAACTAACTGTGAAAAAACATGTTAGTTGGGTACAGGTAACAAACTTAGAAGCTGTACAGCATTTTCTGTTAGTATCCACTACCTGACATGTATGCAAAAAATAATATGGTCAACCCAAAAAGGAAACTTGGAAGAAATACAGTATGTCAGTTTCTCCGTTGTCATTTATAGGGATAGTTTGAGCAGATGAAATCCCAACTGCATGAAACTCCACAGGCATTGAATCGTTGCCTAAAGCCTCTTCAAAGATTATGTGTGTGTGTGTTTGTGTGTGTGTTTAAGTGTGTACCTGAGTAGTAGGAATTCAGCAGGGATTTGCTCTGCAGTGTCTTGCTTCCCTGCACAGAGAATGAGCATGGAGAGGGGGAGGCTGGAGAAGGAGACACAAGGGAAGAGAGGTGAGAGAAGGTGAGAAAGAGGACGAGGAAACAAGAGGATGTACGGGAGAAGCAGGAGGTGGCGAAGTGAGCGGTGGAGTGGAAGGGAGGTGTGTGACAGAATAGGAAGGAGAAGATGGAGAGGAGGGAGAGGAGAACAGAAACAGAGGACGAATTAGGAGGAGAGAATGGAATAGTGTAAGTGGGAAGTGTAAGGTGGAGATGAATATATGAAAGCAGAGACAGGAAGTGAAGTACAAATGGGGATACAGGACAAAAGGGAGAAGGCCAAAGAGATAGAAGAGGGATAGGTCAGTGAGTGAATCTAAAAATAAACAACAATCAATCATCACAGGACATGATTAACAATGAAAACATACACAAAGAAAGATCCATATTCAACAAAATGAGGAACAATCCAATAACACTAATGGCACCATCAATGCTACCGTATTGAATTTTGCAATACAGAAGTGGTTCAGTCTCAATGAGCATGCACTCAAATATGACATGCTCTCAATGTTGGTCAATACATACGACTGATTTTGTGGCCGGTATAAAGAATGGCCGTTCAAAGTAAATGGATTGAACCAATGGAGAGGAACAATGATAGCATTTGTCTTGCTAACTCAGCTAGCCAGCACTTATTGAGCAGTGAACTACCTACTGTAGCCTCTCTTCACTTAAACAAATTGATTTGTTATGTGTTTCTAGTGAGGACCAATGGAATTTTGACTCCTTGCCGGGGGAAAAGTAGTTTGTAGTCAGTTGGCACAAAACCAAAGTTTATCGTATATGTGAAGTGATTGTCAATCATAAGCCTTAAGAAAAGCCTCAGTGCTACTTGGCATTAATTTATCAGAATCTCTCCGCCAAAAGATAGTGCTTTTAAAATGTTGATAGGCCAGAATATCTAGCGTAATGAAAGGGTTTGGGTTTTCATTACATTTCATTTTAGAGGGATATTGTTTAGATTTTCATTTTGGTGCACTTTTTTGGCTTTGACGGCTAGCTTCATGCATTGAATAGCTACTGCCTGTTCAAAGCTGCACTGTGGGAATAAAGTAAATAATAGAAAGAGTTGGAAAAAAGCTGAGCCCATACATCAATGCATATACATGGGGATCACCATCAGGTCTGCCAAGGGTTATACATAATTGAAAGGCAGGATAGACACACACACGCACACCCAATAAGATCAAACCCAGGGGGAATGCTGGGAGACTGACTGTGACATATTATATGCTACCTAAGGCCGTTCAATAATCCACACTATCTGAGCTAGTTTACGCACATGTAGCGACACACTACCTGCAGCTAGTTGCTTTGCTGTGTGTGTGCTCACCTAAACGTAAAGACATGTATCAGTAAACTTTAAGAAGCCATTTAGTAATCATGCATGGCATCATATACAGTATTTTCACTCTTGTTCATAATGTATTTGTTTTGTGTGTTTGAGAGACCTGACGGTCCGAGCAGGGGCCATTAGTGGAAACTCTCCAACTGAAGGAACCTCTCCTCTGCCTCCCTTCATACTCAATGTGCCTCTCCTCTTCTGCCCCTGTCTTTCTTTGTCATTGTTTCCACCCCCCCCGCCACTCCCATCATCCCCTCTTCTTGTCACCTCCTTAGCCTGCTTCAGATGCACCTTCTCACCTCTCCTTCCCCTCATATGACGTTTAAGTAGTATAGAAGAATTGTAAATCAATTAGCATGATGGTTTGTAAAACATTCTAGCTCGATGTTGAAAAGTTGTAAAAGCATTAGCAATATCCCAAGGGGTCTTCGGAAGTAGCCACTTATAACATCTTGTAATAATGGCAGCTAAGGTGACACTCAAGTTATCCATTTGTCTCGCTGTCACATTAAAAGAATATGAAGAGAATGGCTTGAGAGATACTAATGTAACATAATATGTTACATTAGTATCTCTCAAGCCATTCTCTTCATATTCTTTTCAAATGGATAACTTACACATATTATGTGTAAGTGAGCAGCATCCATAAGTGCATATGAGCAAAAAAGGTTTTGGAGAGAAACTCCCCTGGAAGAAACTTTGTAATATGAGTCTTTGCAGACCATTTATGCACAGAAACCTATATAACACACTACAGGAAATAAAATCCCCGAAAAGCATAATAAGGCCTCTTAATATAATTGAATAAATGTGCTCACCAGTAACTGTAAAATGTCTGACTGCTCATAAATAATATAGCACATGTTGTGTAAAATGGCAGTATAAAGGCTGACAGAGACCTCATCCAGTGTTTGTAATTTCAATAATGCTCTTAATAATAAGTGTGATGGTAATTTCCTGATGCATACAGGTGCCTTTTTGCCTAATTCATATTCTATTTGCTCGACTGTTTTCTGGTGCAATGGCACGATTTCCTCCCTAGCAGATAATTTAGGTTCTATCTTCTTGTCATCTCGCTTTCTTCCTCATCACCTCTCCAAATACCCCCGAAAATACTTCCTCCTCTTCCGTTACAAAATCCCCCTCGTCTAATGCATACCAGCACTGTATGCTAACGCGCCTCAAAAAGAAGCTCAAATTTAATACAGTGAGGAGTGTTCCTGCATACCAAAAGAAAACTGCTTTGACAGCAATGTCCTGTGAAGATAACTGGTGGCTGGGTGAGAATGCAATAACACAAAAAGGTTATTTGCCCTGCGAGGGTCCTTCCGCGGAAATATTATTGGGTCCCCTACCCATCGTCAGCGTTTTTTCTCCGTCTCATTAGGACTGAGCCTGGATCAGTGACGCATGTGTGTGTCCTTTGTTTCTTTCCCTTTTTACAAATGTGTGTGTGTGATAACACTGCCAAAGGGAGGAGTAGAGGAAGACTATTTCATGGCACCAACTCTGATGAACCAAACAGTTCATTGCCATGGATCCTAACAACAAGGTGTAGAAAGGCACAACAAATATATTTTTCATAGTCTATCCATATAGTTTAAATGGCTTGATAATTAAATACAATCTCCCTCTGGTTTGTGTCGCATATGCCAAGACATATTCTTTACTTTCCTCCAAGGATGATAAATAAGAGTCATAAGAGTAATAAGTCTGTCAATCTTTTGGAAGTCCGAACTTCACTCACATATGCCTTAAATCAAGAAGACTTATTTGAATGCCAAAACTATATTCGGCCCGAGGCAAGGTCCAGTCAACTGTGCCTGGAAGCAAAAAAATCCATGACTTATAAAATAGCCATTACTTCATCATATATTCAGTTCCCAGGAGAGATTTACCTCTTCTTTTCTAAATTCTTAAACACGGAAACTGTGTTAATTAACTCGGCAAAAGCGTAGCTAGGTTTAATTGTAAGAATGCTAATACAAAAACTAAAAACTTAATGAAGCAACCAAGGTCAAGAAGAAAATAAGCTTATTTTCTTAATGATGCTATTGCCCAATCAAGTTTATTTTAAAGAGGACTTATTCTGCTAATTTACAGGTTCATGTTTGTATATTGTGCTTTTACTGTGACATGTTACCAAAGATGCCTTAATGTTCAAACAGTGCTTTCTTTTTTACTTTATTGTTCACCCTCTGTCTGAAACTAGAGCCCAGTCTGTTTTGATTGGTCAACCCCTTAGAGATATCCCGCCCCTTAGCCTATCACATACAAAGTGTTCGAGCGCTAGCCAATAGAAGCGCGAGTGTTGCATAGTGATGTGACTATGTTATGGAAGTAAACAAAGGAGTCCAATGGAGGCGTTTCAGGCAGGGGGGGTGTGTGTGAAACTCCCTCTGCAGGGAACTGTTAGCCTCTGCAGAACATTTATGGCGCTTTTCCACTGCCGGGCCTCGCTCGGCTTAGTACGGTATAGTTAGGCCTTGTTAGGCCAGGCTCACTTTATGCTGCGTTTCCATTACAGTTTAGTAGCTGGGGCAGTAACTATAGTAACGCAGTGTAGGCGGAGCCGTGACGTCATCTTCAATGCGAACCACAGAAAACCAACATCAGCCGTTAGCTGTTAGCACTCAAGCTCACAGCTCCTCATATCTGTTCAGAAACTAGACAAAAGGGAAACAAGTACAAACCACAGACTGTCTGTGTCATGGCGAATACAGTCGCTGGTTTATTTATGTCTGTAGGCTGTTGTTGTGAGTGTGGACAGTCGGAGCATATAGTGCGTTAGCTTAGCCGATCTCCATTTAGAAAACACGCATTTTAAAAGGTTGTTCGCCTGCCGTCTGTCTGCAGACTTGTCAAAGCATTAATTCATGGTTTTTACTAACCGGTATCAGTATGTTGTTACTTCGGCATCATTTTGAAACGTGTATTACAATTAAATCACGGTCAAATATGTTCACTTTGTTGTAGTTCTAACCCCCTTGCCAGCGATTCTCTCTCTCTAGTTTAGCATACTCAGCCCGACTCAGCCTGGTTGTTGGCCCGCTAAGAACCTCAATTTTATGGGGCCAGAAAAACTGTGAAATAGTACCCGCTAGCCGGTACTACGCCTAGTGGAAACGCACGGCACGCTTAAACCGCGCTGTAGTGGAAATGCGCCATAACATGCACTAAATCCACTCAAATATGACACTACAGGAAAGGGAATACCCTGCAAAAAGCATAATAGTGCTCTTTGAACCAATGTCAAAGCTTTATGGTACATTTATGGTCGAGATAAAAGCAGTCCTCTCTAAGTGTTTTAAATGCAAAAACATTATTCTACGTGAGAGTTGCAGTGCGGACAGTAGGAAGAAGAGAGCAGGCAATTATGGGCGACATTAGCCTGCTACTTAGTCCCTCTCCAGCACCCCTGGCTTTCAACGGCCAAGCACTCCCAAAAGGCCAGCATGACATTTTCAGGAGAAAAAATGTCCTTCTGAGGGGCCCTGTCTGATAACCATGAACACACACACGAAGACACACACACATAACCGTGCAAATGCACAACGACTTTCATAAGATTGCTGTTGAAGTCACACTGATGGATTGGAGAAAGTCCCAATGCAATATGCACACATGTTCTTGTTTGAGGCAGAAAAATAAAAGTTTAGGGATGAGGGAAAATGATTACAGCGGCACTAAGTAAGATGGAGGCTAGTGAAGCAGCACAACATACTGCTGATATTACTAAAAAAGGAACATATGGAGAGTTTTATTATGAAAAAAAGTCCACTATTTGAATAAATTAATCTGACAAAATGATTAATGGCACAGAGACTTAGTATATGCATATTTTCTAGAAGAGACAAGGGCAAAAGAAACGTTATTACAATTTGAAACAAAGATTAAATTAAAGAGATGTATTTAGGCTAAGTTTTTTTATTATTATTTTACTTTCTGGTAACATATATTCTCTGAAGATTCTCCAAATGTAGGATGCAAATTGAGGTCAGAAGCACAGAGGATTTGACTTACTGAAGCCATTGAGGTCCTGGTTGGAGGTGGAGAAGGGGTCGTCTTTGTGCAGCGTGCTGACCTTGGTGGTGCTCTTATCAGCCGTGGTGACCGGGCCCATCTCCCTCTGCTGGGTGGAGCTGCTGGCTGTCTCTTTCTGCTTCTTTGCCAACTTCCTACAGTTTTATGAACACATACACGTTAACAAGCATACACACAATGACATACAAACAGGTTTATTTACACAAACAGACATGCATGAAAAGTGTGGAATCCACATGCAGAACCTGAACACATTCACATGTATACAAACACACATACATCACCAGATCAGAAATATTGTCAAGGAAATCATTTATTGTGAGAACCGCAAGCAGAGGACAGTTTATTTTATCTAAACGTGCAGTGATTTGAACACACAAATGTCAATATGGCCACATGAGGATGAACATTTTTGTTTTATGCATTGCGATATTCAAAAGTTCTTAAACATTGTTGTGGTGACCCACAACAGAGTGCAACTTGTTGACAGTATTAGCAGCTGTATAATCATGATATGAACAAATGGTATTTTAGACATTTAAGGCTATGGTTAGAATGCATTTAACAAAGGCAGCAACATTTAAGGACACCTTTTGTTTTAGGGTTAGGGGTTAAGGTGCGTTCACACTCGACGCAAAGCTTAATTTTCGCAAATGACGCAGCAAAAGTTCGATTTTTAGAAGAGTTCGAAATTTGCCTGACATGAATTATCTTTAACTAGAAACAAAACATCTTGTATTATTGATCCGATCTCCATTCAGAAAACATACATTATAAAAGTTTTCTGCCTACAGTCTATTGGACACACTATCCAAAGCATTCATTCATGGTTTTTACTAATCAGTGGGGTTTTTTGGCATCATTTTGAAAAATGTTTTACAATGAAATCACAGCATAGTATGCTAATTGTATGTGAATCTTCCCTTTACGGCCGGTGTGAACGCACCATCAGGGTTCTTCCAGCATTTTTGTGGTGTTATCCTGAAGTTGCAATTTAAGTAATATAAAAGAAAAAGCTTTCCGATATCTTGCCTTTTGGAATTGAAACACCCTTCCAACATTAAACAGTCACTATCTATAGATCTCCTGCATTGGAATCAAATGCAGATAATATAGTTATAGGATTGAATGCTGATTAATAAGCATAACCACACGTGTGTTCCGCCAGTCCAGAATTAGACAGTAATATGCAATGGGAATCATATTTTAAGATATAATAGATCTAATCTAATGACTGTCGAAAAAAAAGCCTAGGTACAACGTTTAAAAATGGACAGATTTTTTTTCTCCTGCAGGGCAATTAGAGCAAAGAAAGCACAGGCTATATGATTCAGTGGGGAGGGGTTGACATTCAGTAACATGTAGGGCTTCTACAGTGGCTGTAAATGGTAAATGTAGTTGTGTGACTGCTGATGAGATGTCCCTTGAGTGTGGTTGTATCGTAAGGATTTTTTCTCTTCCATTCACTGTCTGTGTGGTGTCATAACTCCCATCTGTTGGCAATTTAATATTGGTTATTTTTCAGTTGTACCTGAAACTTCAGTTTTAAGTTCACTGAGGCACCAGATGGCAGAAGTGACAGCAAGCCATTACAATCTGACATCGACTAGTAGATTCACCAGAACTGGCAGAAGTACCACCATAAACAGATTTTTACAGTCTTGTCCTGTATGCATTTCCTGAACAAGTACCTCCAGAAGTCATAAATGTTCTATGAGCCTCAACATACTGGAAGTGATAATAAGTGAGTCTTATTTTAAAAGTGTAATTCTGTCATTGACTGCATACTGAAAGAACTGCTATTTTTAACAGAACCATTTTTTTTGCAGGATGAGTAGGACCACCAAAACACTCCTTTGACTTTAGTCTTTCTGAGGCTCAATCATTTTAATTGGGGATGAGGACCAGGTTAGGCACTTCCTGCATGATTTCTGAGCCATAAGGTTATTTATCAGCACAGTGAGCATTCAGTGTAGATCTATATCTTGTGTATTCTACAGATGAGGAAAAAGGAACGTTGTTGTTCCAGATATTTCATTTTATTTTTCAATTCAGACAGAATGATGCAGACAAAAGGACATTTGAATTTCACATCTCAAATGCAAACAAAAACAAAATGTAAAAGGTATAAAACCTTGGAACAATATTGTTACAACCTAGTTTCTGCTTTGACAATTGCTTATTATTCACATTGTACATTTTACATTGGCATTATCAATGGATTGGTTCAGAAGTCAGCATGTTCTTAACCAGCTGTCATGGGAGTACAGTGAAGAAAACCTAAATCTCAATTAAAGTCACTGGAGTAGATAGTCCATAACCCCAAACAATTTCAATGCACACTGCTTGGGTGTCATGCAAAATATTTTTGGGGCAATTAATTTAAATTAAAAAGGATAATATATATGACACTGGATTTGCAGAAAAAGGTAAATAATATTACATACTTTAACATATTTTCATTTGAAATACAAATAAAACATTGGCTATTAAAATAAAAGTAATGAATGAATCTTATTTTCCCAATAACTTACAACAGAAACAAAGCTATTTTTATTTAAGGAACTACCATATGTGTGACCCACCTTTGAAACATCCTTTTTATACATGTTCCTTTACCAACTATGATCTGATATTACAATTGGAGTTGAGTTTGAAGCCAGCAATCTGACACAAATGTAGAACACTATGCAGCTACCCTAATGGCTGTTCCATGGGATTATTATTAATTTAAATGTCATGGGAGTCTTTCTTAGGCCCCGTCCACACGGAGACGAAAACGAAAACGAACCAAGGTCGATATCAAAAAAGTCTTCCGTCCACACGGAATCGGCACAAGAAACGTGTCCGTCCACACGAGACCCTCGACCCGCTGGAGACGCTGTAGTACATATGCTGGGCCTGTAAGTGGCGCTGTACTTCCGCCACAAAATACACCAAAAGCAGCGAATAAGACCCCCGGAGCATGGTTGCCATGGTT
This sequence comes from Dissostichus eleginoides, assembly GCA_031216635.1. NCBI lineage: Eukaryota > Metazoa > Chordata > Actinopteri > Perciformes > Nototheniidae > Dissostichus > Dissostichus eleginoides. The sequence goes on along the minus strand of CM062265.1, from coordinate 33,295,578 downwards.
GCCTGGTTGCCCTTCTGGTTATTCTCCGCTGTGGATTTAGCAACATGTAGTTCATGTAGTTCTCCATGTCCACTTGTTGCTGATGGTTGTGGTAGAGGAGCTGTAGATTTTGCACTAACATCTGTAGCATGGTCATTAGCATCTGGAGCACGAAAGCAACCCTGTGATCCACCATTGTTGTTGTTGCGAAACGCATCAGCAATGACGCGGGTGACGCGGGGCTGAGCAGGAGAGGTGGGAGAGGCGGGGCTATGATCGTTTAGGGCATACACACGGTCCCGCAAGCGTTACGTTACCAGACCTTCCCACTTTGGGAAGCCCTATCGTTTGAGGGCTCCGTTTCTGCGGTTCCGTTACGGCCTCGTGTGGACGAACCGTCCATACGATAAAGAACTATAGCGGATAACACCCGTTTCATCTCCGTGTGGACGGGGCCTTAGTTTGCCCCAATATGCTTCATTTAGCATGAATCCTTGTTTACCCAGATTACTTCAACTGAAAGCAAAACTCTAGAATCACAATGGACATATTTGTGGGAAAATACGCTAAGATGGAAAACACAAGTTTGGCTTACATATCTATTACAAAACCAAGACTATCAATTTCACTTGTTGATGATGACCAGCCAAAGCTTCACATTTAGGTAAAGCTTTTCTTTAATCGACCAATGTCTTAAACCTTCCACTAATTTCAAAAAGTTGTTAGAGTTGTATTCGTGTTAGGATTGGTGGTAAGTGTTTTATTTAACTTTTTAAGGGTTAGTTTACTTCCAGCTACCATTTAAACGTTTACTCATCAGAAAACTGATTTGCCTTCTCAAGTGTTTAGCAACAAAACACTAAACAGAGATCTAATAATACTGCACTGCCACAAACTGCCAAAACATAGCAACACAACTTTCTCACAGTGTGCAAGCCATGTGTACCGCCTGCTGTGCTTTGCAAATGAACAACAGATACCATCCCTAAATATGTATCAGTAGGAATCCTTTTCAGATTTATTTCAAGATGAGTCATATGAACAATATCACGGTCTCTTTTCAGAAGTCAACAGAAAACCTCCTCCATTACCCACCAACACAATCTTCAACCTACTTGAAGTGTCTGATATCCAGTCACGAATGCCATACAGTGGGCTGTGTGTGTGTGTGTGTGTGTGTGTGTGTGTGTGTGTGTGTGTGTGTGTGTGTGTGTGCATAAGCATTTGCGATAAGGCAGGCAAGTGTTTGTGTGTACTTGTTTCTGTGAGCAAACACTTGATCTCATGAAGGCTGCTTACTGCGTGTGCTGGACCTGCAGTTTTGTGTGTGTGTGTGTGTGTGTGTATGTCTGTTGTACTTGGCCATTGGTGCAAACTGGCCAGTGAGTTGGTGTGTTTCTCTCCGAACTATCACGAAGCCGCCTTATACGCCTGCTTAAAAAACTGCTCCATCCTGCAAAGTCGCTACAAAAGGCAAATAGGAAAAAAAACACTTCTTTAATTCAAAGCATTACTCATATCATCCCTACAATGACTAATCAAGTCTCAAATATTTCATGAAATACTTTGAGGTTGAGTCAAAACAGTATGGTTTTTGTAATAAAGAAAAGGAAAATCTATGTATTTAAATAAAAAAAGATCTCCAACACATTTGATTTTCCTGGTCATATGACTCAGTTCTCAAATCTATGTCAATCTTTAAACAAACACACAGAAGATCATTTCTGTAAAGTGTACTTATTTTGAACACTCTTGCAAAAATAATCAAACATGCATCCTCCTCCCCTGCCGGCAAATTATTCGTTTTTGTTCCTCTACATAAAAAGGAACATTACTGCCCGCTCGGCACTACACGTTTGCGTTGGATGTAAATCAAGGCTGCAGAATCATCCAATGCGAAGACAAATCCTATGGAGAATGGGCTGGCGGCCATCTGTGTGTGGATGCTGGGTGCCTTTACACACATGATAATCTGCGCTTGCTGTGCAGTTTTATTATCTATGATCTTTTTGTGTTGGTTTTGGGGAATGTGCTTCTCTAGGATTTGCATTTGTAGAGCCCTCTACGGGTCAAAAAGCAATAAAAGGGAGGTCAAATGTCTCTTTCCATATCTGTAAAGCAGTAGAATGATAGGCACTTTTACTGATATTTGTGTATGAGGTAAAGCAATATGCAGAAACACAAAAATAAAAGGGTGTCATTGTACTTTGTGTGTGTCTGTGTGTTTTGGTATTTATCACTATTGGGAGACATCATTTCGTTTACACAATCACGACATGAGGACCTCTGCAGTTTAGGGATAAAACATCAATGTGTGTGTGCATTAAGTGGGTCTGGGATCAGAACATGAGTTGTACTTTTACAAGCAATCCGGCCAAGAAACAAATACATATAAATTAAAGAGAGATTATTGATCAAGGAAGAAAGAATAAAGTGAAACGAGGACAAAATAAAGTAGAGAAATAAATGAAACATTAATCAATCCATCAACCTGACCTCCTCAGCAGCCCTACCCATCTCCCCTCCTGGCTCCCCCCCCCTTCACCTCACAGCCCCTATCCCGGTTCTCCCCTGTGACCCCAATGCAACTGTCCACCCTCATGGCTGGAATGAACTCCACCTGCACTCTGGACCCCATACCAACAAAATGTGTCAGGGAATGCCTCCCTCCCATCTCCCAACTCATCACCACAATCATTAACTCCTCCCTCTGCTCTGGATCGGTCCCCCCCTCACTCAAACTGGCTGCTGTTACACCCATACTGAAAAGACCTGGACTCACACCTGACATCATGTCCAACTTCCGGCCCATCTCGAATATCCCCTTCCTATCAAAACTACTCGAAACGTGTTGTAGCCTCCCAACTGAAAGCCCACCTCAGCTCTAATAACCTGTTTGAACCCTTTCAATCAGGATTCCGCACCAAACATAGCACAGAAACAGCCCTCCTCAGAATCACTAACGACCTCCTCCTCTCTTCAGACTCCGGCAACCTCAACATCCTCCTCGACCTCACAGCAGCGTTCGACACCATCAACCACACCATCCTGCTGTCCCGCCTGGAATCATCACTTAACATCACCTCCTGCACTCTCCTGGCTGAAATCATACCTCACCAACAGACACCAGTTCATCCACATTAATAACTGCACTTCCTCCACTGCCACTCTGTCCCAAGGCGTCCCCCAGGGTTCGGTGCTTGGTCCCCTCCTCTTCATCCTCTATATGCTCCCCCTTGGAAAAATCATCCGCCGCCATTACCTTCAGTATCACTGACATCCAACTCTATATCTCCACAACAACCATCACTGCCACAACTCACTCCACACTCACCAACTGTCTCTCAGAAATTAAATCCTGGATGCAAACAAACTACCTTCAACTGAACAGCGACAAATCAGATATTATCCTAATCGGACCCACATCCCGCACCAACACCACCCAGAACTTCAACCTCACCCTTGACAACACCTCTCTAACCCCCTCTCCTCACATTCGCAACCTTGGAATAATCTTTGACAGCTAGCTCAAATTCAATAAACACATAAACCATATCACCAGGACCGCCTTCTTCCATCTAAAAAACATTGCCCGCCTCCGCCCCTCACTCTCCTTCCTGGCTGCTGAAACCCTCATCCACGCATTCATCACTTCAAGACTGGACTACTGTAACAGCATCCTGTATGGTTCATCATCCAACATTCTAAATAAACTGCAATATATCCAGAACTGCGCTGCCCGCCTCCTCACCCACACCCGCTCCAGAGACCACATCACCCCGTCCTTCAAAACCTGCACTGGCTCCCTGTCCGTCAACAAATACACTTCAAAATCCTTCTGCTAACACACAAAGTTCTCAATAACCAGGCCCCCCCCTACCTCACCGACCTGATCCACCACTACACTGCAGCTTCGTTCATCAGAAGCGAACCTCCTTTCTATCCCCACACGAACCAAGCTCCGAACCTGGGGGACAGAGCCTTCTCCATCGCTGCCCCCACCCTCTGGAACTCCCTTCCACAACACATCAGAGACTGCACCGACCCCCCCACTTTCAAAACACTGACCAAAACACACCTCTTCAGACTGGCTTTTAATTTGTGAATTATGTTGTATTGCTGTTTTAATATATATTTTTTTAATTCTATTATAATATGTGTTGCTGTTTTAATCATTTGTTATTCTATTTTATCTCGTTTTATCACCACTTTAAAGCGTCTTTGAGCACCTGCAAAATATTATTATTATTAATCAGATATACTAGCATCCTTTAAAGGAAACAAATGAAACGTTTGAAGAATAAACTAGGTGATGAAGGCGGAAAAAATAACCACAGGAACGAGAGGGAGTGTTAGAAAGAAAGAAAAGTGCAAGACGGAAAAGGAAGCATGGCCCTGGTAAAGTGTCGCCCATAATAATTTCCCTCCATCAACCCCGGTTCAACCACCCTATACTCCTCAGCAATATACAGGCGACAGAGCCTCAAAAGCTCCTGTGTGATTGGAGCTTAGAGTGGCCTATTCCTGGCTATCTGACTGCACTTTGACAGAAAGTGGGCAGGAGACGAGGCAGAGTAGGTGAGCAAAGAAAAGAAAGCCAAATCTAAAAGATGAAGAGATGGAGAGAGAATGCAAAAAAGAGAAAAGGTTGAAGTGACAAACAACGCAGAGAAGCAGGTGAAAGGAGAGGAGTCAGAAAAGCAACAGATAGAATTGGAAATGCTTTCTCCACCCCTCCCCCATTCCTTCTCTCCACCTTTACCTATCACACATTCATCCCGTTAATGGACTCATTTAAATGACAAATTCCATGCATATTGTAAGTGGCAATGAGTGCAACGTAATCCTTCTTTAATGAATGTCATGTCAGCAGTTCATTAAGCACTGAGGTTAGATAATCATGGACTACTTTGCCCCCCCGGCGATGATAATTGCAGGCTCTCTGATCTGCCGGTAATGAGCGACGCCTGGCAGATTCAGTTGATTTTTTTAAGGTGGGGGAGGGGAGGGGGGCCCAGAGCTTCATTTGATGGCTGAGACACGAGATGAGACGATAGAGTGAGTGAGGCGAATCTGCGGTACATTTAGTAATCATGAGCAAATGACTGCTTTTTAATTATTGTTCATTTGATACATTAGGTGCTATGAGCACTTGTAGGGTTCATTTCCCACACGATGGATATCCATATCTTTCAGTATTTAGAATATTTAAATAATGCAGTTTTGTGAATCTTGGTGCTTTCAATCAAGTCTTTTTTTTCTGTAAAAGATACAGACATTTGTTTTTAATGTTTGCAATTGTCTATATACTGTAAAAGCGTCTTCACTGTCATTCAATTTGAGATTTGTTCATGTTTGCGGCCTTTTAAAGAGGCCCCATTGTACTCATTTTGAGTTTCATATCAGTATGTTGTGCCTCTACTGTGAGATGTCTCCATGCTTTAATGTTCAAAAAGCTCTTTATTTTTCTCATACTGCCCTGTGCTGCAGCACCTCTTTTCACCCTCTGTCTGAAACCAGAGCCCAGTCTGCTCTGATTGGTCAGCTTGACGGCTCTGTTGTGATTGTTTAACCGCTTAGATAAGTGTTGTAAATGTCCCGCCCCTTAGCATATCACATTCAATGTGTTGTAGCGCCAATAGAAGCGTTAGTGTTACATAGTGATGTCACTATGTTACAGAAGTAAACAAAGAGTCCAATGGAGGCGTTTCAGGCAATGGGTGGGATAATAGCAAAAGGTAAAGGTAAAAGCCCAACAAGTAAAATTGTGCTTCTGTAGTTTTACCAAGAAATTGAACAGTTCAAATATTCAAGCAATTTTTTACATTTGAAGAATAGGCTTCTGGCATTATATGTACATGTTTGTTGCACATTAAGTTATGAAATGCTTTCATTTAGGGGATTTATTTTGTGTTAAAATGGTGTTGTCTATATATGTAGCTACAAATTGTATCTGTATAGCTAAAATAATGGACCATGCAACATGTTTTTTTATTTTCCTGGAAAGTGATGCATGCAGAGGGCATTGCATTTGAGCAGAAGTCTCGTGAGTTATCAGGGGCCACCTTATGGCGTGAAATCAAACAAGGAAACAGCATTTGTTTCACTTGTGGAGGGATTGACAGAACCGGCGTATCATGGCGAGGATGAGCCAGTGGGTTGGCAGACTGATAGCTCAAACCTCCCCGAGCCATCCCCAGCCGGCTCAGACAGACAGGACGTCACTTCAGGAGGACAGCGGCGCTCCGGAGGAGGCTGCAGGCCCAGCCCAAACACACTTTCATCTATATATCACAGGATTTACAGGCAGACCCAGCAAGGGAGGGAGATGGAGGGATAGAGAGGGATGAGAGAGAGCAGATACACCCCCACACACCAACACACACACACACACACACACACCAACACATCAGGAGTCTTGTACAACTTTAAATCCCTCTCTCATCTACCAGTAAACATCCTTAGGCTATTGCTGTGTGTGTGTGTGTGTGTGTGTGTGTGTGTGTGTGTGTGTACAAATCTGAGTGTGTGCGCATGTGGGTGTGTGTGTGTGTGTGTGTGTGTGTGTGTGTGTGTGTGTGTGTGTGTGTGTATGCAGCCCTTTCCGTGCTTTGTTATTTTTACATCAGGTATTTTAAAAGAAAAACAAGAACACTGCTCATTTCTTTTTCCGGCCTTGTCAATCATTTTTGTTATTATACAGAAATACGTTGTTGTGTCCCTGTCTTTAAATATGTGAGTGTTTTGTTTATGCTGTAACGTACTTCGTAACCTTGTCTTTGTTTTGATATGATTGTGTTATTATATATGTTATTGTGTTGTGTTAATTTAGGAACCACAAACCAAACAAAAGTCAATGTTTGAGGGTGGTATGAATATTGATATTTAAGCGCAACATAAATAGATTACAAAAAATCTGATATTGATACAAAGACCAATATTCAGTCCCGAAATAAACATATAAATTAATCATTTTTGATGAGGGTCCTTGGGATCTACAAAGCAAGAGTGGGACAAAAAACATGTTTCCCAAAAAAAAAGTAAAACAAGTTATACGATCTATGCCTGTGAGCTGTGTGTTTGCACACAACTTTGCTTGAAGTGTGTGTATATATTTTGGCATTGTCAATATCGCAATGTGTATTCTAATTTTTTTTAGCATTAACACATTTAAGAGTGTGAAAAAGCTGAAAACCCACATACATGGCTGGCACCTTCCTAATTGTGTCAGTTTCTCCGTGTAAAGAAGTCATTTCTGGTCGGGTGAACCAGCCTCAGGGTGGCTGTTTTAAGAAGAAGTGGAATATGATGAATGTTCCGCTCAGTTAGAACTCTGCTGCACATTTGGAGGACATTTTCAGATGCTTTGAAGACAGCTGGAGAAGCAGGGATTTTCAGAAATTCTCTGCAGGGATTTGTAGGTGAGCTCGGGGCAACAGAGTGCATGCATGTGTGTGTGTGTGTGTGTGTGTGTGTGTGTGTGTGTGTGTGTGTGTGTGTGTGTCTGTGCATGTAGGAACGGACAGCTATAACAGTGCCTCATTAGAATTGGTTAATAAGCAGGAAATGGCCACTTGCTGGAGAAGATAACAGTGAATTACATTGACCTTTTAGGGTGAGACACTCTAAGAGAAGGGGCGTGCAAACAATGCAGATGAAGTCTGACTGAAGTCACCCTCTCAGCACCAAACTAATGCTGTAGTTAATCACAAGTGTCCTGATAACTACCAGACCAACAATGATGTCTGAAAAGTATCACAATCGTCAACAAAGATGCAGAAAGCTGAACACACTTAAGTTAGCATTTAGGTAACTAAACTTAAGGAAATGACTAAGCAACTCCTCCAATAGAAGTGTTCTGCCACTAATATTGGGTGTGTATAATTTTGTTAAAGCACAGCCGGATGGTGAGGAAAGTTTTCAAAGCTAACCAGTAGCTTTTTATATGGTTTCTAAACTTTATTAGCAAAGCCATTTAAAGTAAAGGCATTATCAAGACTTATTATCAAGAATCTGGACATATAAGGAGCTGTGGAGTGCATGTCTCCATTACATTAAAGCGACTTACAGTAAGTGCATTCAACATTCAACCACGAGGATACAAACTCTGAAAGCTATAATACAGAAAGCCCATTAGCCTTCAGTTAGCCAGACCCTTCAAGTGATACATACAGAAGTTTTTTTTCAAAATGTTTTTGTACTACATATCTGTCTAACCTTTTACATACAGTGATTTGTTTCTAGTCTTCGATTGAAAATAAAGTTTGGAAAAATTCAATTTTATTTAAGGAAGTACTTAAGGAATTGTCACAGCTTTTTAGGGGATTTTTGAGGTTTGAACTCGAGTAAAGTTGAGTTTGAGTCCAACTTTCACAGCTGATAATAGCTTTATTGCCTTATTGTACGCCAATTAAGGCTGAATCTACTAAAGACTATGAAACTGATTTTAAATACAAGTATATACATATAATAATATATTCTTTAAGAGTTATTATTTATAGCCACCTGCCTAATGAAGTTGTGTGCCTGCAGGGTGTCGTGTTTTTCTACCAGGCAGGTTTGTCCTGCAGACCTTTTACAATGCAGTGTAAATGTGTTGTTGACTGGCTAAATAAACAGGTGGAATATGGATTCCATTTTGGCCAGAGGAAGTTCTTTTTTCAGCATATTGTCAAGAAGGTTTCTGATTATTTTGAGGGAAACAATGTATATCCTCAAATTCATGGGGTTAAATTCTAACAGGATGCAAGAAAACAAGACAGAATCATAACAAAAATCAAAAGCTTGTCATAAGGAACACATTATGGGTTGAAAAAGGAATTATTCCTGATGTGAAATCTCTACTTACAGGTAATAAGAGTAGGAATAAGCATGTCTTCTGAAGCATGGTGAGGTGAGGCCGATGATGACAACAGAGCAAAACCCAGAAGAAGGACAAACACATTGGATTAGTTCATGGTCTGAATGAAGAATTGTTTTTGACTCGTTGACATTACATGTTTTTTCCCAATGTTTCAGTTTGTCTTCTTATCCAACTGTTCAAACCTGTCTATCTAACGGCTGATTCTACAGATCGTTTTATGTGTCCTCATACGAAAACAGTTTGCTGTCTATCACCCTCCCCCCCCTGGACTTGTTGCATGAAGCTTTTACAGACGCTGAGTGGTTGCCTGTCCAACCAACAGTTTGACAGTATCTCTATTTAGTTGTCTGGCCATGCTGAGTTTTTCTTTGCTGCCAGGGGGTCAATATGTCCGTATGTATTAAGTCTACTTCCTCGTTTGAAGAGAAAGGCAATTTGGAGGCCATTTATGGAAGATGTTACAGTTGTTCCACTATAAATCAGCTGATGTGGTCAGCACTCAATTCAATGAACTATGGGTTAATTAGGAGCCCTTTAGCTTGTGAAATGTTTACGTCCCTTATCCACAAAGTACACTATTTTCAAAGGAGATTGGCTTTTTTGTTAACTTTGAAGAGATGAAAACATAGACTTGAATTTCATCATTAATCTTGCGCTTCATGTAAAGTTTTATCACACACTATGTTGAGTAATATCATTTAAATGTATTACTGATATTATATCAATTAAACATATAACATGACAGTATTAAAATGCTTTATGTTGTTTTATATACATTATTAATTAGCAAATTTCAAAAAATGTCAACAAATAATAGTTACTTACCATAAACATGTAGTTTTCAAGGTTTATTTCAGGACATACTTCAGCCCAGAAAATCCCACAGTAATCAATTTGTTTTAGTTTTATTTATGTATTATTTACCTGCCCAATCTAAAGATCTAGTTATGGATGGTTGGACAATTATTCATCCTAGTTCAAAAATGGGTTTTAATAGGACTTATTTTATTAAAATACACAAAAATACACTTTAACAGACAGTATTGCTGTTAGTGCCTACGACTCTTTACTCAACATGGTGTGTGCTGATGTTAGCATGAAGCACTGGAATCATGAAGCAGGGAGTTCTCCTCATCACACAGATCATCCTACATTTTTATATTAGCCTAACGTACATTTTATGATTCGCATGAAATGCTTAAGTTAAGACTGTAAGGAATAAAGAAAGTGCACATCTGATGCCTCCATCACCAACGGACAGATAGGAGATAAGGAATGATAGCAGAGAGAAAAAGAGAGAAGATGGAAGTTTGGCAGAGGATCGAATGGAAGCAGAGATGATATTTCAGATGGAGAGTGTGTGTTGTTGAAAGTTTGACACTGGATTCGATTTAAAGGGCACATTCACACAAAATGCCGCAGATATAGGCTATAATAATGCAATGTTTTATTAGATATCTGTTGAATGTAAATCTAAGTATATTCTCTTGAATGTAATGCTTTGCAAAGTAGGTAAAGAAAATAGACAAAATAAAAGACAAATAAGAAAATAAAACATAAAAACTAGAGTTCAACAAAAGTTTAGTTGAAGTTTCCCCAAAAGGACCTTCCTAACTTTACTTGATAGCTCATCCACTGATCAATACGTCTGCATTTCACTTGACCAATATGTCATATCCATATGTGTGTTTGTGAGTGTGTATACAGATACAGATACTGTATACACATATCTGTGACACTTGACTCTGTGGTAACTCTGTAATGGCTTGTTGGCATATTTGCCCCTTCTGGTTGGAGGCCAGAGATTGGGATCTGATACTACCTGAAGCACACAATACACACAGTAAACACACACACACTTGGGCAAAACAGTTATACTGCATCTATCTATCTATCTATCTATCTATCTATCTATCCATCTATCCATCTATCTGAGTCTATCGGTCTGTATGCCTGACACACACACACACACACACACACACACACACACACACACACACACACACACACACACACACACACACACACACACACACACACACACACACACACACACACACACACACACACACACACACACACACACACACCTTGTCAAACCCATAACCATGTTTTAGGGGTCTGGTGACATCGTCCTTATGATATTAATAAAGTGCAGAGCGCTGAGAGCCTGGCTGTATAAGCCACAACCGTTAAAGCAGGTCATAAATATTAAAATGCCGTAGAAAAAACACTCCACCAGGTTGTGCACAGCACCGTGTGAAAAACAGGATACGGTGTTAGAAGGTGGTGAGTCAAAATGTATTTATTGCATGATTGTTGGACAATGAGGGTCGTGAATATTTGGGCACTTATGTGAAGAATAGATGTCATAATGTAGCAGCGTTCTGCATATCAGATACTGCTGTAGCTATCTGTTACAGGAGGTGACAAAAATACATTAGAGTGGAGTACAGGCGTGTGGCGCAGTGGAAGTGCGTTGGTGTTCGGATCAGGGGAGCACAGGTTCAAACCCCACTGCTGTCAGCATGTCATTGTGTCCCTGGGCAAGACACTTCACCCCAAATTGCTCCTGTGGGGATTGCCCACAGTATTGAGTATGTAAGTCGCTTTGGATAAAAGCGTCTAAGAAGTGACATGTAATGTAATGTAATGAGTAAACGAAGAGTGGCCGTGGCTCTGACAGACAGGCTGAGGATCAGGTGACTTTGTGACATTTCTGCAGGATACAGTGATGCACATTATTGAAATATGTCAGCCTTACCAACAGTGACTCTGTTGTACTACCCATGATGCTTGGTGCGGATGATTTATGAGTGCCTGTACTTAACATTAAACACCACAGTGCTCCCAAGTGTTTGCAATCAATAAAGGAAATGAAAATGACTTTGGCTCAAATGGTGTAACCTTTTAGCAAACATGTGTTGCTTCGTTTTTTTTTATGTAGCAAGTACAACCATAAAGACTCCAATGCAAGACACAGAAGCCTAGCCCTAAAGTGAAGATGATATTGTCTAAAATATCACATGTGTAGTATGTGAACATTAACCAACACAAAACAAAGGAATTTGAACATTTCAATGTTTTTGATGGCTTCCCTTCACTGACGACTCATTTTATAAAAGCTTTTAAAACAAATGTGTAAATGTATTTCAAATACTAAGCCCGAAAAGATTAAGAGGCAATACATATATACCGTTTTTACTTTTGAATATGGTGAACTAAACCTAAAATAATATGGCAACGCTATCTTCATCCCTAGCAGCATCTTGGATTAATAAAATATACCATAATAGTTTCTTGAAAACAATCAGAAATTATCTTCAGTCTACTTAATTTTGACAGTCAACTGTTAACCTTTTTCAATTTAAATCGTGCCACTTTAAATGGTTATTTAAATATAATATCTCACCTATTCAAATATTTGTTTTAAAAAAGGCTAAACTGGCAAAAAATGAAACATGTCCGACATAAAAAAAACATGTTTAAATTACAATTCTGAAAAGTGAAGTTCACCACTGTACTCAGATGAAAGGCCTCCCTACAGTCCATAATGTGCAGCACCTGCCTGCCAGTTAATGCAGCCCAACATGCTGAGTGTCAAACCAGAATGATGTAGCCATAGCAACTATAATACACATTCTTGGACAAGGTTGTTTGTCATTGGTTTATGCCACATGCAAACAGATCCATAAAGGGGAGAAATGAGTGCCATATTTGTATAAGGGCTGCAGGTTGTTTTCCAGCTCTGTATGGATGGGGTGTACTTTACACCTGAACACACACCTATCTGCACACACACACTTTCCTACTCTGATATGATGGCTTTGACTTATCATGGCTCTATATGAATGGTTTCTCCTGCAGAGACAAATAACCATTTACTCACTGGTATGACGGCTACAGTTTATCACAGGCTTATTATCAGGGGGAAAAAGAAAGTTCATATTTGTATTTAGTTTTCATGCTTTAATGTTCAAAAAGCTCTTTATTTTTCTCATACTGCCTGTGCTGCAGCACCTCATTTCACCCTATGTCTGAAACCAGAGCCCAGTCTGCTCTGATTGGTCAGCTGGCTGACCGCTTAGAGATTCACATACAATGGATTGGATCGCTTTCCAATAGATGCACACGTGTGACATAGTGATGTCATCATGTTACGGAAGTAAACACAGGGAAAAAGTGTGTGGGAGAGAAACTCCCTCTGGAGGGAGCTTTAGGATGTTAGCCTTTGCAGACCATTTACATGCACACAAACATATATAACACACTACAGGAAAGGGAAACCCCGAAAAGCAATAGGGCCTCTTTGAAAGCTGAGATAAATGAAAAACATCTCACCTGCTGCGTGAACACTCACTTTCTCTCTCGTACATGCAGCTAGGCCTATCATCTGTCAAACACACAATGACAGACACCTGCAGGCTGGACCACGTATGTACAGAAACATGGACATAAGGTCCTTAACTGACACATGTTACATGTGCATGCTGTCAATGTGGCTGATCAACACCTCCGCACAGCCAATTCAGCAGACATAACACAAGTGGGTAAATGCACACACACACACACACACACACACACACACACACACACACACACACACACACACACACACACACACACACACACACACACACACACACACACACACACACACACACACACACACACACACACACACACACACACACACACACACACAGCTTAATTACGAGGAAATCTGCCTTCTCCTCCATCTGCTAATATTGTAATTTTGCTCTTTAGCAAGCCACACCCAGGCCAGCCTATGTATATGCTCAAATGTGTGAAAGTAAAACTGGGGGTCGTTTGGAAAGTGACTTTATTGATCACTTTTAAATTGGAAAATAATTACCTTTTGAGAGCCAGGTTTTCATCTCTATTTACAATCTAGTTAATTAGCGCTATGTGACAATATGGATGTCAACATGCCATATGCATATGGACACTTATATAGATGCAAGAACAAGTAATGACTATATAAACACATGTCAAAACAAATGGGTATTGGGAAGATTTCTTATCTATTAAAGTCTCATTAAATCTCCGTACTCATGTACGTTTCTGTAGTGCAGATGATTTACTGCGCAGTGACAGATCTGATGTGCAGAGATTTTAACGAGCTGTATTCAGTTACAACAACCGATCTGACGTGTATACATCGGTAAACACCTGCATGTTTATCTTTTGCATCTTCATTTCTTGATGTGATTTTTTTTCTTTTTATATATGTGTTTAAGAATATTGACATTTCGTACAAGCATCTCGTCATTGAATCGTATTTCTAGGGATGAACAACAGACCTTGTTCCAACCAACCAACAAACTATCATGTAATATATTTCTGGTGTCTGTCTAGAGACGTTAGTAATATGTAACTTTGAGTATGCTTACCTTTTTTACCATTAACATATACATTGACATTTTACATTTTCCTGTTTAACGAAGCAATTAAATATATTAATTTCATTATGATACAAATTAATCTAAAACTCGATGTAGGATTATATTGAAGTACTGTCAAGGCATAGATTGCATTTAAATCCATTTTTATGTGGTTGTATTCCTATTGCATTTTTACTGTATTCACACTACAAGCGACAAAGCAGCAAAACGGCCGGCCGCCGGGAAATTCGGGGAAAACTGCCTTTTTAGACAGAACAAAAAACTAAAGCATATGATTGGTTGCTGCTACACCACATCATTGGATAGCTGACAAAACCAAAAACACTAACTACTAAGATAAGGATGCAACAACACGACGCTGGTTTACTGAACACAATGAGTACTTTGGGGCAAGAAGCGTCCAAGTTAATCATATCCAAACCATTTATTTAACAGCAAAATGTAAAATAAAACCTTCATAAAATAAAAACAATAAAGTTATTAACAGGATTCTGAAGAGCTAGTTGTAAAGCATTTTAAAAAGCAGTAAAAAGACAAATGATTCTGTACCTTCATTTTAAACTCCAAATAATGTGGCTTTAACTGAAGAGTGGGTATGATTAAGAACTGAATGACAGCTTGCTCTAATAATACATATTGTACCTGATTAAACCATGCAGTCCTAGTTCTAAGCCATTGAATTGAAGACAAAAGTATTACCAGAAAGTGGTGGAACCATTGAAAAAAAGACCTAGGTTGTGAATAACACATTGTTCCATGGAGTGTTCTTTTCCATGTACCGGTTAACATGTGCTCATACAGTACGTGAAAGTTCGTACATAGCTGTGCGTCTGTCTGTCTGTCTGTCTGTCTGTCTGTCTGTCTGTCTGTCTGTCTGTCTGTCTGTCTGTCTGTCTGTCTGTCTGTCTGTCTGTCTGTCTGTCTGTCTGTCTGTCTGTCTGTCTGTCTGTCTGTCTGTCTGTCTGTTTGTCTGTCTGTCTGTCTGTGTGTGTGTGTGTGTGTGTGTGTGTGTGTGTGTGTGTGTGTGTGTGTGTGTGTGTGTGTGTGTGTGTGTGTATGCTTGTCTAATGTATGGCCATCAGCCATTTTAACAGTGCTGTAATTGGACCATCAGGCATTTATCTCAGCAAGCAGCAGAGTCCATTATTCAACCATGTGTCACATCTTCAGGAAGGGGGTCAAGTCCAGTCCTGTGTGTGTGTGTTTGTTTGTATGTGTGTGTATTTGTGTTAGTGTTTGTGTGTGTGTGTGTGTGTGTGTGTGTGTGTGTTTGCCAAATTATCTGTGAACAAGCACAAGTGTAGCACCTGTCAGCGTGGAAACACTCAGGACTCTGAGGTGTGTGTGCACATGTGTATGTACAGGTTATTCCTAAATGTTTAGACTGAAATTTCAAGTCAAGCACAAACACACCCACACACTATCAAACACACACAGACACAGTTTAGACCATTGGCCTTTTAAGAGTCTACGATGTGGATCCAACCTGAGTCCATTCCCTGGGCTGACATCATTTACTAATCCCATCAATTCTCTTGTCATAGACTAAGCCTCTGAGGGTGCAGTATATTGACTGGAAAGAGGATGTGTCCTTTTTCATGTGCCAGTGCAGAGGTTCAACATTTATTTTTTTACTTTTTACATTGGGTCGAGTGGATTGTGGGTAATTTGAGGTCTTAGAGAAACTTTGGGTCATGACAATCCTATCATTTCCCAAATAATCCACCTTAACAGCTGTGCAATTGTACATTTTGTTCTACTCAAGGAGGAATTGTGGTCACTAAAGTCACTCAAAACTCAAATTAATTTACTCTTCGTACACAATAATATCCAACCTATTTTTCCATCCTTTATATCCCGCTCAAGAGTTTGCTTTGAAGATTGATTTTTCTTTTATACGTTAAGGAAAATAGTAAGGGTCAGAAACTGTTCTGTCTGTTAAAATACAATAAAATGATGGTTTAATAAAGTAGGACAACTTTGGAGAACTTTGGGATCATGTTTAATAACTTTGATAACTTTGGTTAAATCTACACTTAAGATTAAAGAAGAACTTAAACAATTATAACTTTGTTTCTTGAGGTTAAGGTCATGTTTCAGACATTAAACAAACCATTTTGCTCAATAAAATGCTTTCCGGAAATTGGGAACTGAATCCCATCACCATGACTATCACTATCTCGTCTCCCTTCATGTGATGAACATATTTGAACAGAGTAAACAAGAATGCCTTCAAATCGTTTAGAGAATTTCCAAATGCACTGTTTGAAAGATACCTTTCATTGAAAGATACCTTTCAAACAGTGCAAGTGCAAATTATGTGTTATTTTCATATACCAGTTTCTCAGGAAAACTGTTCAAGATGTATGCAGCTTTAAATGTAGGCTGGGGTGTTATGAAAGATAAATGACTCCAAGGCGTTAGTTACCATGACGGTCACATAGTGCCTTGTCTTTGAGCCCAGAACAGTGTGGGAGGAGATATTTCATACGGTGAGATCTCACCACATACCTCCCCCCTCTGTTATAGTCGTTGAAGCCAAAGACATATTTTCTGACCTACAAAGTTGCATCAATTACTTTACCTTATTCTAATATTGAGGCTGGCAGGTTGGCTGGATTTGGCTGGAGTAAATGTGCGTTTTATGATGAGACTAAATAATGTATGTGAACATGCTCTTACTATAAAAAAAGCAGCAGAATTCATATTTCCACATCCAAAGAGATTGACTGCAGATGCTGATATCTTTGCAATTAACACAATTACTGACAATGCATCAACAGCAAATGACGGGGAAAGTATCAGACAGATAACCAAACATCTCTCCCCAGACAGAAGTCATGAGATTCAAATGTTGGTTCAATGATAACTGTAAACGTGCACTCTTTGCAAAAACATAAATCACTGAGGACATGTGACGTGCAACAATGATGTACAAATGACTTGACTTATATGATCAAATATGCTAGGGACAGTATACCAAAAGCATCTTATTTCTGCTAACATATCTGACTGTTGCTCACACAAAGCCATTTTAACAGTCCCATTCTCACCTGAATATCTTCCTGATATATTACTAGATGAATTCTTAGCCATCAAATGCAAGACAGGTGCATACATGAGGACTTCTACTATGGCTCGTATTAGATTTTAAAATGAATAGAAAAGCCTACATTTCAACCACTTAGTGACACAGATATGGCTGTTAAATGTGAGGGCAGCATTAAGCCAATGCCTTTACTCAGGCTTTAACTGCCAAGACGAAATGAAATGTGTGCCACAGAGATTACAATATTAGGTGTTTCATGATTCACACTTTAAAGAAAAACGATGTGTAGCTTCCAAAAACGTATTTGAGTGTTGCTTTGGACAGCATACTGTTTGGCTTTTATCAACAATTCGATCAAAGCTAAAATTGAGTTTTGTTCTAACATTGGATATCTGCTTTTAAGAAGTATTTCCATTTTTTAATGGATACACATAATAAAAGATAATAATATATTTTTTAACATTTCTTTTGATTAGGCCTTTTGTGTTTTGTACCTTATTACTATAGCATAAGTATTTCCCTAGAATGTAACTGTTCAATCATACCAATACTGGATATCCCACCTCCATTTTTCGAGTGTAGCCTTAGTCATAAGATGCATTTGGAAAACTACTGAAAACCAGGAAATGCGAGGTGAGATTCACAGGGAGGGGAGGAGTGGATGGGTTGATGTCTAGAAGTAAACATACAATACCCCACGCTCAGAGTTCTCCATGTGTGAATCTCTCTATCGGAGCAAGCGCAAGGCAGGTACAGGAAGGGGTGGAGCCAAAGACAGGAAACAGGAAGATAGAGAGAGACATTAAAGGGCATGAGACTCGAGTCAAAGAGGCTGTGATGAGAAACCCTAGACATCTGTACACTGAGCATACTGAATCCAAATGGAGAGGTGCAGGAATGAGTCCTAGAACCTTAGTTAGCATTTTGCTAACTCCCTCGTCTCGAAGTCAACGTTTTTGTGAAAGTGTTTTACGGTAGTAAATAGCCCGCTGGTGGATTTACGAAACTTCTATGTGTAAAAAAAAAGAAGGTGGATCTGAACAAGTGACTAAATGTGACTACTAAACATCATCAGGCTGAACATCAGCCGCCGTTAGCTTAATGATGCTAAGCCAAGCGTCCGTGATGTTTACATTAGCTTTTTACTTCTGGCAATTGCATTTATGGTGTGGTGTTCAGATTATCTGCTTGCCAAAATGTATCATAAAATTGTGTTAACCACCAATTTTATTTTCTGCAACATTCGGGAATCCAATGGAACAAATCCATTTGCTTTTGGTCGAGGGAGCACTTGCGATGCTAACTTCGGGGTCGGCCTACAAAAATAGGTCATTAATGCACCACTCTTTTCAGAACTGAGTCTTAAACACTGCAGCTCTCTTTTCTGTTGTTGTCTGCAGATATGGTAGACTTACTACAATATTTTGTTCTCAGGATGAATTCATGTTGGCACAAAATAACCTTCCTTGTATTATTTTCTGGAAAAGAACCAACGTCATGGCTGTCTGACACTGACAATAAACTGGAGGCTAAAACAGTTGTACTCTCATTCACAATCCCTTTTGTTAATCCTTCAACATGAATGTTATACACATACACACACATTGGTGTGTAGCCTATGTCTGGAAAACAATGAAAAATAATGATCTGTGAAGGGCTTAAGATGGGCAGAACAGATTTCATTTGATGTTCATCTGTTTAGGCAGCCATGAAAAGATCCGACCTGCCCCATATGGGTTGCAAAGCAGACTTTCTCTTGCAGAATACATAACAAAAGTGTACAAGTGTGTGGGACTTTTGTAGGTTTTCATTAAGAGTGCTTATAAATGATATGTCAACAGTTAAGGATTTGTCAAAGTGACAAACATGGATATTACACCAGGTAAAATTCCCTGAGTTTCATGAGTGACATGAACAGTTTCTCAAAATGGCCCCAGGAACCCTTCGCAAAGAGTCAGGAGACACTGGAAACATTCATATAGAAGTGGACAGGAAGCCATATTTAGCAGAGGAATTTAATTTGACCCAATCAGTCTTTAAATCTGAACACATCCTGTTGTCACTCGTGTTGAGGAAATGTTCACTCAAACAGAGTTCAAAGAGAAACCAGTGAATCTTTTATGCCAAAGTTATTCCAATATTGAGTTTGAGGAGCTTTTCTCTCTGCCAATTCAGTTGGAAAACACAATATTAAGTTTGCAACACTTGTTTGACTGATACTCATTTTTCTTTCAGAACAAACGAAGAACAGTTTTTATGTACTTGTACATTATGGTTTGATTCAAAAAATGGGAAAAACAACAGAATGAAACATCAAAAGTAACCATGGGATGTTTGCTTATCATTGTACCCTTTGCTGTTAAGATGTTGAGAGCCAGAGAAGGATGTGATTGGTGTACTGGAATGATGAGCCTGGAATCAATGGATGTATGATTTGGCAGCAAGGCAACGACAATTTGTGCAAAAAGTATTATTCTGTGAATGTGTTTACACTTGTTGAAACACAGTTTTGAAAAACAGTTGAGCTTCTTTATATTTGATCAATTTAAGCACTAAGTAAAAGCACACTTTCCCTTACAGTACAAATGTGTTCAGCTGTGCAAACAGACTTATTTAGCCTTTTCCTTAGAACACCAACATCCTGTCCCTTGTGTTATTTTGTCAGGGAATAATGACAACAGGTTCATATCTTAGCTTCTACACTCAGGCATTCATTTTACAGCCACCAGCGCTTGTGATAAACAAAACAAAAAAACAGCCATCTGTATTTGCCCACACATTTACTGTATATGTATCCTTATTTATACTTTAGCATAACATATTTACTGTTTAAGACAATTTGTTCTCAGTGTTCTAATGGTAATCATCTCGCAAAACTACCCTGTATTACATGTTATGGCCCCTTTATGCTAAGGTATCCTATTCTTTGTAGCAGTCAAAGACTTGTAGGAAAATAGTTATAGTCTTAGTAATGCTTTGAATAAAATGTATGTGTTTTATTGTAAAGATATTCAGAACTGTTGTGAATATTTCTGGACCATTAGGAACTTTCTTGAAGTACAAATTGGTTTTAAGGACGCAGAAGAGACATCAATATTTGTGTGAGTATTTGGCTGGGAGCAGTGTTTCCGTGTTTGCAATCACAGATCCATCTGGAGTTCTCCCCTTCTCAATCTGTGTGTGTGTCCACGTGTGTAACAATCCATGCCTCTAACCATGTCAATATTGGCTTCAAATGCCCAAGGAGGATTATCAGGCCATCAGCACACACACACACACGCACGCACGCACGCACGCACACACACACACACACACACACACACACACACACACACACACACACACACACACACACACACACACACACACACACACACACACACACACACACACACACACACACACACACACACACACACACACACACACACACACAGATGGTGATATTACACTGACTTGCCATATGACAGTCGCACTTTATATCCAACCATAAAAGCAGGAGCAAAAAATGATCACTACTTTGCGGAAAAACATACAGAAACCAAACAAACACACTTAATACAATGATGAAGCGATAGTCAAGATCACTAGTGTGTGTTTTAATATGTATTCATGTGTAGCTGTGTGTATATTTAAATTGCCTTTGTGTGTTTGCATGCTCATTAACCCATTAACCCATTGGTCTACAATTCAATCTTTGAAATATCTTTGTGTCATTCTGTGGTTTTACTGTTTCAACAGCAGCAACAGACGCGTGATTGTGTGTGTGTGTGTGTGTGTGTGTGTGTGTGTGTGTGTGTGTGTGTGTGCAGCATCAGTAGCCTGTGGCAGGCCTGTTGCTCTCAGATAACATCCAATGTCCCTCTGTAGTCCCTATGTGTCATCATGATTCATCATGTCACAAGGGGCAGTGTTGTTGTGCCATTACCTCACAACTGACCAATCACTTCCCGTTTATCTATCATGGGCTAATCCAGGTTAGAATTCATTTCAATGTCCGTAACTTTAACCATCCTTTAGTTCTTCCTTTGGACATTGAATTCAAATTATGTAATATACAAATAGATAACCTTCCTGAAGTGAAATAACCTGTGGTTGCCTGTTATAAATACCTTGGTATCTGGCTTGATGATTGTCTCTCTTTTAAACCTCAGGTCAATAATCTGCTTAAAAAGCTGAGGGTTAGGCTAGGTTTCTTTTTCAGAAACAAGTCCTGTTTCTCACTTGAGGCCAGGAAAAGGCTCTGTGACCTTTTCACCTGTGCTGGACTATGGTGATCTGATTTATATGAATGCACCTACCCATTACCTGATCAAGTTAGATGCAGCCTATCACAGTGCACTGAGATTTGTTACTAACTGTAAAGCACTTACACATCACTGTACCCTGTATGCCAGGGCAGGTTTGCCTTCACTTACTGCTCGGAGACTCAGTCATTGGTACATGTTCATTTATAAAGCCATGCTGGGTAAACTACCATCTTACATCTGCTCTCTGATTTCACAGAGAGTTGCAGATAGCTATTGCCTGAGATCACATGATGTGTTTTTATTACATGTACCAAGTGCTAGGACTGTTTGAGGAACTAAAGCTTTTATGTGTGCAGCTCCTCTAGCTTGGAACACTCTGCAAAACATTTTGAAAATGAGAATTTTGGTTCCCCTGTATCATTTTAAAGCACAGCTTGAGGAATTGATATTTGATACTCCTGGTACCTGTCTTTGTGAATAAGTTTGTAAATTGTACCCCTGTCATTATGTTGTA
This sequence comes from Dissostichus eleginoides, assembly GCA_031216635.1. Taxonomy (NCBI): domain Eukaryota; kingdom Metazoa; phylum Chordata; class Actinopteri; order Perciformes; family Nototheniidae; genus Dissostichus; species Dissostichus eleginoides. The sequence continues at coordinate 33,273,497 of CM062265.1, read as the reverse complement.
TGTGTCCTTTTTTGTTTTGTGTTACATGTGTAACCATTGTGCGGCAGGTCTCCCTTGTAAAATAGATCGTTGATCTCAATGGGATTTTTACCTGGATAAATAAAGGCTACAAAAAAATAACAAAGAACTATAGTTACTATGGCGCCATAGAGTTAAAGGGGCCCTATTATGCAACTGTTCAGCTTGATATATTTTTTGTTTGCCTCTATTGTGACATTGTGCTTTCATGTTCAAAAAGCTCTTTCTTTTTCTCATAATGCCTGTGCTTTACCACCTCTTTTTACCCTCTGTCTGAAACCAGAGACCAGTCTGCTCTTGTACTTTAATCAAAATCGCAATATTGACAAGTTCTAAATCCTAATTAACCAAATTAAGAATTGCGGTGCTGCAGAGACATCACAATCTGCAAATTGTATTAAACAGACTTAATAGAAAATCCTTGACCCATGATCATTTGTATACATCTTTCAAGGAAAATGTGATTACATTTTTGAATAGGATCATTCCTTCTCATATTAAGTAATATATTGTTATTTGCAATAGCTGTTAAATCATGCAGCCCTAGAGTTCACAGTGCTGATTGTCACGGACTGGTCAAACACAAGTTTGGAGGCTGCTTGGATTGATAAGACTTTGACAAACACTATTTGTCATAGGCTTTGATATTATGACAAGGCAGAAGAAAGCTCTGGTAATTTATTTTTGTTTCCTTGACTATCTGACAGGTTTAAAATCAGTGAGATAAAGTGTGTAAGTGAGCCTTTTTACACTCAGTTACTAGACCTATCTATTAGGTTTTTAGACACACTGTAAATAATAATTGAAACATTGCCAGGCTGACCCCACCATGCTAGCCAGGGCCTCATAATAACCAGAAGGCCTTTGGAGGCGGTTAGGGATTCATAATTCAGATATTTCCACAGAAATGCACCTACAATGATCACTAATGTGAAAGGGCAGATGTCCAGCAGCACTAGATTTAAGACTCATACGGCTATACTTATCCTTTTTGTTTTGTTATTTTGCACGTTGGCCTACATAACCTCATCTATGTGCTTTTTCTTTGAGATGTTTATTTCTAAGCTATTAAACCAAGTAGGTCGATCAAGGCTGAGTCTCTCTTTGACCTACCATTAAAGCAGAATTAAAGCTTCAAATATAATACAATCACAAAACATGTCTGCAGGGTCTGAATTTTAAAGTGTTTTGATGAAAGGAAATAGAGGTTCAAGAAGTGAAAATAACATATTTTTCCATCAATTTGCAGATGCAGAGACGTCACCTTTTCTCCATTACTTAGCGGAGGTATGCTGCTCAGGCATAACACACACACAGAAAAGAAGCAGCGAGTTTTTAGGGAGCTTCACTAACATTCATTATTCATCCATTCTCCTCTCAACCTTTTTATGAAAAGTGTATCTTCTGGTGCCGGCTGTATGAGCCCTCGGGGCCACCTGGCTGTGGAAACATCGAATCCCCATTAAGACTTCAGCCATGTCCGGCGTTATTCACTTTTACATTGCATTATTAGCAACACCCCCCTGGCTTTTCTTGAGAAACAAAGTCCATTTGGAACACGTGTAACGGCGTTCTGAAAGATTAATTGGAAAGTTGTGCGTGCTCATTTCACGACAAAGTTTTGTCGCAGCATAATTAATGGGCCCTGAAAGGCATGTAAGACACTTTCAATTTAAAAAAACACTTTTCTTTGACCTGGACGACTGGCTTCAGTGTTTGGGATGAAATATAGATGACCTCGAAAGCGGTCCTATGATATGGTAAACCTCCCACTGTCCGAATCTATTTGTCTGCATGACTTGTATCAGTTTTCTTTCTCTGAGCATCATTGTCTTCCTTACTTTTCTGGTCTCCATACTATCATCTTCAAGATTGGATATTTCCTTGTTGCAACTTACTTTTAATTTCATCATTATATATGTTTATCCTCAAGCTACAGTATGATCTTCTCTATATCTGCTTGGCTTTCTTTCTATCTGTCTTTTATACTTTCATAGATGCTGAATGTTTCTATTTGAATTGTACACAAACGTTCAGCCTAAATGATAGCCTGAGTTAGCTTGAGTTAATGATAACATCTGAGCAGCATCTCAACTGCTTCCTCTTCCTACTCTGGTGGGTGCCCTCTAATTGGCATTTGTATGTATATTATGCCCTGTTATTCTGGTTAGCATGCAATTAGCATATCCATTGGACCCTGAGGTCAACCAGCTAAGTTTAATTTCTCATAATTTTCCAACATCATACATTTTCATACTTCCTGCCTTTCTTGCTTCTTCTCTCTTATATTATTACCAGCACCCTCTTCTGAAGTCTCTATCTATACCTAACTCCTTGCATTTTCCGGCTCTCTGCTCTGTTAGTATCCTCCTGGTGTTTGGGATATAGCCGTAGCAGTTAGCCTCTGATTAGCATTGCTAAGTGACCTTTTGCCCTTCCTGATTCTCCATGCTCTTTTTTGCTCACTTGAGATGGATGTAATGTTGTAGTCTGACTAGCAATAAGGTATGCAATAGTTTCCCTCACTGTGGTACTGTTCGTGCATGGAGTATACATTATCTTGTTATCAAACATTATCCTGTCTTTGTTCAAACAGTGTATGAGTGATGATATGTGTATGTATTTGAATGTTTACTATGTTTGTATATGTACATGTATGCAGAACTGCAGGACGGAGTCCGGAACAAATGTCCTTACGGGGACAATACAGTATATCGTATTGTATCGTATCGTATCTGTATCATGACAATGCAGCAGTGATCCAGCTTCTACCTCGATTACAACACTGCACAAAAATAACGACACTGCAGATTTTACACGATCAAACGGCCATAAATGTTTGTGTAGTCTTTCTGAAACATGTTTCAAGTCCACACCGTTTTTTTATTCGGATATTCGGTTAAATTAAAGACTCAGCATTCAACCCCTTGGGCAATCGGATCAAGAAATCCACATGCCTTCCATTTTGTTTTGTGGAGCATGTGCGCTTCAACTCCTTACATCATAAAAAAGTGTGCTTATTACATTTTTTTTGCATTAGAAAATAAATAAATGTCCTTTCCTTCAATTTTCAATATCTCACCACTTTTTCAATACAGTTCTTAATGTGAATGTATAAACTGACACCCACAAGAATGACACAAAAAAATCAAACATGTGATTCCTAGCAAATCAAAATGTATAAGCATTATGAAGGTGATGCAGAGAGGGATGGATGAAGTGATGTAGAGAATTAGAGAAAGTAAAGGAAGGCAGGTGATGGTGGCGAGCCAGTGTGCATGTGATCAAAGACCCAGAGCGCTTGTGTCTGGGAACAAAGTTACATCAAACATATTCCAAATGTCTAAACCTCTAATATTGGCCTTTTTTTTTGGCTAAAAGGGTTAGAAAATATAAAGTACATACTTGACTTTTTCTCAATACTAATCTAAACGAAGGGTTTGTGTTGACTGACACTGCACGGAAATATTTTCAATTCTCATTAAATCTGCTTTATTAAATATTAAAATGATTTCACCTCCAGATATATTGTCTCCCTTGTACATACATTTACAATCAAGCATATTTCCCTCTGCATGCCTATCTGCTAATGCCTGCTCATTTCTACCTGCGTATCAAACATGAGGACACCTAACATTTACATCTATCTGTCTGTCAATGTATTTGATCTTGTGGTTTAAAGATGTTACATTTAGCATTTTATTCACCGACAAATGACATTATACAATAGTAACTATAACAACATGACACATTGGTCATACAGATCATTGGTAGCCTCTATGAAAACATATTATATATATTTCAATATCCTCATTCTATTGGTAGAAGTTGTTTTACTTAATTGTTTATATATTCATTTATTCAGTTTATATTATTAGTTATTTCCTTTTATTATTTATATTTACTAAATGTGTCTTATATCATTCTTACTGTTACTGAGTGGGATATATGTTGTTTAACCCTAACCCTAACCCTATTTAATTTAATTTGAATTAAATATCCTATTTCTATTTGACTTGTGTTGTGTGCCAAATTGTTGAAGCACTTTGAAATACAGTATATCCTGTGTATGAAAAGTGCTATAAAGATATTTCTTTATTTATATATTTATCCCTAGTACTATTATTAAAGTGCAGCGCAATAGAGACTACCAATTCTCTTGTCTTTGGGTTATCTTTTATATCAAATGCTACGCATAACATCCTTAAGTGTTATGATGTGTCCTGATGTCAGGTTGTCACCTACCTGCGTTTGAAGGTGAGGACGACCCCGAGGAGGATGATGATGAACATGAGGATCCCTGCGATCACTCCGGCCATTTTCACCGTGCTGTCCACCTGCTTCTCCGGCTCCATCGCATCCGAGTCCTGGGTAGATGCACCTACACACACACACACACACACACACACACACACACAGCCCGTCACACACACACAAATACACACCGGTATGCACATAGTCACATTGGAATAGGAAACATATTTGCAAAGCAGTCACACAAAATCAAGCACACAGAGGGGGCATGCGCACATAAACACAATACATGCACTAACACATATTCACACACTCATACAGAACACACCGAAGATGGTTTACCCTTGGTAGCCATCCTTGATAAACTCACACTCTCTTACAGACACATATGTTAGCCACAGACATACTGGACACATCTGATCCCAAGGTGAAGATACTCTATTTCTACAAATATACAAAGAGTCAAACACAACTCATAAACATCATGCAGATGGATGAACACATCAGGAACATGCAAAAAAAAATGTGTTTAGGAACAGAAGAGCTTAGTTCAAAGAAGCAACTTTTTCAAAGGTGACATCTAGTTTTCTTAAAGGTGGGGTAGGTAAGTTTGAGAAACTGGCTCGAGATACACTTTTCGTTATATTCCATGGAATGCTCTTAACATCCCGATAGCAATGAATATCTTAAGTGCTTTGACAACAAATCCATAAAAAAATGTCATCTGTGGAAGCCGTAGTACTGTAAAAAGAACGACCAATCATTTTAGACGGCCCGGCTAAAATAACTGGATGGCCTACCTGCCTGTCAGCATTCCATCTGTGCACAAACGTATCTCGTGCCCTCATTGGTCATGTGCGCGTTCGTGTGTTGGAGGAGGGGCTCTGTAAGGAAGTCTGAAGGAAGGGGCAGATTTTTTCCGGTTGTGTACTTTCAAATTCTGTGGTTGCACAGTTTTGGCTGAAAGGCCGCAAGTAATCCTCATATAGCAACCCTAGTCATAGTTAAGATTTCTACAAGATATGTTGCTTTTCAGAAGAAAGAAACAAAAATCAGACTATTTACAAAACTGCTGCCCTTTTTGGGACGATGAATGATAGCGACTTTTATGAACCCAAGATACAAACGTAAAGTAATAGGGAGGGAGGTGAGCGCCAAGATAAAGTCAAAATATGACTAAAGAAAGAAAATAGAAACGGGCACCAAAAGGAGGCAGAGGCAACATATAAATAATGAACCCAGAAAGGTTTGGAACGAAAGAAAAGGGGATGAGTAGGAGTGAATAAGAAGGACTGAGTGAATCATGTACACCGAAGATTGATCAAATAAAATAGGAAAACACCTGACATGCCAGAGAAAATGAGAAAGAATAAGAAGAGAAACCCTCAAGCTCAAGATCCTTCAAATAAATGCACCTGTTCTCTCTCAGACATGCACCAAGCAACCTCTTGTTAAACCTTGATATACAAAGACAGCTGATGAATAGAGTAATACGGCTGCGTGGGAGTTCTGTTTAATCCCCTGTCTCTCTCTTTGCCCCCTCTGCAATAACAACACAAGGTTGGCAGTTGAATCCACTGAGCTAAGGGCTTCAACAGCTAACCTTGGCACGCTCAGTAAAAGCTGCCGCAGTCCTCAAAGGCTGTTTTCACGAGACGTTAAAAAAACCTGAACACATTCAGCGTCTTCGCAACCCTATCACGGACAGCGTCCCCCGTCTGGAAGCTGCTATTATCTCTGAAATAAATAATAAAATATATATGTCACTCACTCCTTCCTACGCTTTAGAGAGAAAACACACTCTTTTCAATGGAAATTAGACATCAAATAGACATTTTCATAGTGAAGATTATAATTAAGTGCTGTACTTTTTGAAACCTCAACAAAGTGCATATCCTGCAGGTATATTCAATTGTTCCTTAATGTTTTATTTCTACTTTGGAAGAGAAAAATACGACTCTTGGTTAACTGTTTAGGAAGAGTAGCGATATCTCAAAGCTGAGTATATACTCATTTGTTGGTGCAGAAAAGGATTTGAATGCATTGCATTGAAGGTAGCATAGTTTCTAGCTTGATTGAAAGACATTGTAGATGTAAGGTCAGTCTTTCTATTACCACTGTAATCCTACCAAGTGTTCAGAACCTGATACTGACCTTGACTCTACTTGTTTCAGAAGCAAATGCCACTCCAAGCCAAAGAAGAAAAAAAAACGAAGGTCAAGCAAAAATAAGCTTAGAGCAGCTATTATAATCGTACTTTATCAATTGGTGTTGAAAAAGCAAAGTGGTTGTCTGTCTGTATTGGGCATAATTCAATGCGATTTTGCATTTGTTGTTCTTTTGTTTAAACATGTTAATTATTTAAAGTTAATTTATTTTGTTTTAGCTGCTGTATCAATATAGTATTTTTGATGTACATCTAATTTAATACATATTTACAAAGATATTTAAGTGGACTGTTTTTAGTCAATCAGCCATGATATAAGTGTACCTGCCTCCATTACAGCTATCAGAATATAACCTATTTCCCACTTTCTGAAAGCCCCTGTAATTAGCCGAGGGTGTATAGCAGTGCAAACTTCAGGTCGCCTGTATCTGTCAAGCACATTACTGTAACATGAGAGCCCCGAGCAATCATGCGAGAGACCAGTTCACACATTTCCCTGCAGTCTATGCCCTGATAATCACCCACAGGTGTATTAAACCTCAATTTCCCCCCTGAGTGATCCACAATATGTATCACCTGACACCTTAGAGTGTGACCCCGTTTGTTCACACTTCACCGGCCCACATGCTGATTGGGTTCAACAGTTCATGATGTAACAGTGGAGAACCCCATCTGGTGACGGGTTCAGCTCCATTTAACACTGTGATTGGCCGGCTCAGGAACCCCTGAGCAAATCAGGCAAACAGTGACAAGGTTCTGACCGGTGCAGAGGGGGAGTGATCTAATGCGCCTGCGTCCATTACAAGGGGGTAAAAGTTGAGACGAAGCAAATGGTCGCAGCAAAATAGGATTGATCGACAACTGGCACAACCACAATATGGAGGACACCGTGGCCTCGTTTATTGTTGTATCGTCGCTGTCAGCTAACAGCTGGCTCTTAAGTGTGTACAATTGATAGATCCATCTTGCTGTCTTGTTACTGGTACAGGTGGCAGGGGGATTATTTTCTTGGCACATATCAGGACTCAAAAAAGAAAGAAAGTTGGAACAGTAGGAGGCTTATATCTTTATAATATGTTTGGCCATGTGAATGTCTTTATTTAGTCTCAAATGGAAATGAATAACCGGATGTTGCTTTATCTATACATTTTCAGATGAATTTGACCCTTACTGAAGTGTAGTATCTGATACCTCACCACATAAGTGTTGTTTTGGGGTGGTAAAAAAGTAATTTTGTCCTTTATGTTTGTCAGAAGTTTTATCGACTTTCATGAAACTTAGTTAAGCGGTGTAATCCTATTGATACAGCAGCTGCACATCAAACAACAAAAAAAGATAGAAAAAAAAAAATTCAATTCTTACTATTATTTTTTTTTTAAAGGATGGTCAAAGAAAATATCTGTGGCTTCATGCCATCCACAGAGAGGACTGAGATCATGATCAATGGGACCTGGTCAGTCAATGAGTGTATGTCTATGGGATACACTTCATCACAAGTTAAGTGTTAACCTGCTGCCTTTCACTCGTCCACCAATGACTAAAGGGACATCGATACCCTATCCATTTGAATGTGACCATCTCCAACGATATGTGTAATTGTTTGGCTGGAGTATTCTTCATTTTATAATTTGTTTGGCGGAAACCTCAGAAATGCTATTCACCGACAGTCAAATGACAGCAAATACTTTAACGAAAAAGTATCGCGTCCATGAGGTAGAGCAGGGGTTCCCAAAGTGGGGGTCGCGAGATGATAAAAAAAAAAAAAAAAAAAATTTTTTTTTTTTTTTGTTGTTATTATTATTATCCAGTGTTTACCACATAATTTGATTCTATTTGTAGGGGCACCGTACCCTTTTTCAGGGGCCATCTGTAGAATGTCT